>JARHVA010000571.1:1050000-1297500 GCA_037957365.1 Torreya grandis | reverse complement strand
TAGTAGAAAAATAAAAGGTTTATGTGGTTAGATAAGTGTGAGTAATATTTTTAGGATCTAAAAAGGAGGCTTACCTTAGCACCAGTGATAAGATTTCCCAATCCAATTGATCAATTCTTAGTTATAACCAATGCTTCAAGAGACAATCTTAGAGGTGCTCTTATGCAAGAAGGTTCTATTTTAACTTATGAGTCTAGGAATTTGAAGCTATATGAGGTAAATTATACCCAAAATGATATAAAATTACCTATAATAGTTCTTGCCTTATAATTTTGAAGACATTATTTATTGGGTAAACCATTTGAGCTCAAGACTGACAACTTGGGGCTCAAGCATATCTTCACCCAACCTAACCTGAATGCACATTAGAGGTAATGGTTAGAGTTCTTATCAGATTATGATTTTGACATTAGATACATAAAGGGAAAGGAAAATATTGTTATAGATGCCCTTAGTAACATAAGGTATATATCAACCTTGGCTACCATCAAAAGCACCTTTCATGACTAGGTAGCTAAATTCTCTCTAATAGATGAATTTTATGAGTAGTTAAAGAAGACATTATTTCAAAATGATTAAGATCATAGTATGATGGATTAAAGTTCAAAAGTGATGGTTTTATAAGTTAAAAATGAAGGATTCATGTACTATATTAGGAAAATTAAAGTATTTTAGTGATAAATTAACTACAAAATGCTCCTTATTCAAGTCATCTAGGTATGACTAAGCTATTGGAAAAGCTAAGGTCATTATACTTATGGAAGGGAATTAATAAAGATGCAATATATTTTGTTTCTCAATTCTTAGAATGTTAGTGAGTTAAGGCTGAGCATGTGCATCTTAATAGGTTGTTATCCCCACATTTTGTACCAAAATGGAAGTGGCAATTCATTAGCATGGACTTTTTTCAAGGTTTGTCAATGTCTTAGAAATGACATGACATGATTTTTGTGGTTGTTGATAAAATAACCAAGGTAGCTCACTTCATTCTTAGTAATTTATCTAATGATTCACATATGCTTGTGAAGAGTTTAGTGAAATAAGTGTTTAGATTACATGGGTTTCCAGGAAATATCATTTTGAATAGGGAACCAAGAATGACTTTTAGATTTTGGTTGACACTCAATTCAGCTTTGGGTATATTATTGAACTTTAGTAAAACATATTATTCATAAATAGATGGTCAAATAGAGAGGGTGAATTAGGTTTTAGAAAACATTATAATAATGTATTTCATGGACCAATAATATAAATGGGAAGAGTATCTTACTTTGATTGAGGTTGTCTACAACAATGCATACCAATTAGCTCTGAAAACAGCTCTGTTTGAGGCATTATATGGAAGAAGGTGAAAAACACCAATCAGTTGGGACAAACTAGAATATAGAGTGGTCTTTGCTCCTGATATACTTTTAGAAATGGAAGAGCAAGTTAAGTTGATAAGGCAAAGATTGACTGAAGCCAATGATAGGTATAATATTTATGCTAATCTAAAAGATAATAATAATGTATTTTTTAGAGAGAGACAAAGTATTTATGTAGGTTAAAACATAGAAAAGATTAATTAAATTTGGAAAATTAGCCAAGTTGTTTCCTAGATAAATGCAACCCTTTGAGGTCTTATAAATGATCAATCATATGGCATATAGGCTTACTTTTCCACCATATTTATCAATCATGCATAATGATTGTCATGTGTCCTATCTTAAAAATTATGTTGTTGATCCTTCTCATGTATTATATTGGAATTATTTATAGGTTCTTGATCCTGGGGTGGTCATAGTAGAACTAGTTAGAATAATTGACACTTGCAAACTTAGTTTACATAACAGAGAAGTGTCATAGTGCAAGGTCAAGTGGGACCAATATTATAAATATAGTTCCACTTAGAAATATTTTGAAAATTTCTCTAGGATATTTCCACATTTTTTTTGCTTAATATTTTATTGGATAATATTTTTATTTTTTGTTAAATTCTATTTTATTTTAGAGTTATTATTGAAATAAGTGTCATCGGGGTAATGATTAGCTTTAGGGGGAATGATGTCACATTCTAATTTTCCTCTCAACATTTTAATCTATTAATTTATTGATTTTGTGGTTAATGATTGGTTGATTTAATATTTTAGTAAGTTGTATTTATATATGTTGATTTATGGAAGATATATATTGCTTGCCTTCATGGTCATTAACTTATTAGTTTGTTGTAAATGTGTTATTGTACATTATGATCTTGATTATTTAGTTTTGGTAATTTACAACATTTTATCATGGATTTTCTATTGATGCAGGCTAACTACTATTAATTGTACATAGGTGGATGTAGGATAAACTCCACCATCTAGAATATGATAGAGAGAGAGAGAGAGAGAGAGAGAGAGAGAGAGAGAGAGAGAGAGAGAGAGTATCATTAGAGAGGATGGAGTAGATGGGGATGTTGGGGGCTACGAGAATGAAACTAAAACCCTAAAAACACCATGATAGGATTGTATTGTTGTTTGTATATGATTGTTTTTATAGTTAAAATTTATTTAGATTGTGTTGCATGTTGATCTAATATTTACGTGTAGTTATTATGACGTGCTTGAATATTTTTAGTGTCTTGCTAAGTTACAATTTATGTATTTGTCTATCATAACTTGTGTAATAATATATTTTTATGGTTGTGATGGTGTGTGAAATCAAATATTAAATTATCTGTGCATCAATATTTTATTCAAACTAGTCATGTGTGACTATCTTATTATTTTATCTTAATATTTGATTGAAACCCTACTCTAGTATAGAATGGCTTAACACTATAAGTGTTAAATTAATGACATGTTTTAATCATTTGTTTTTATAAATTCTAACATTTGATATTTATATCAAAAGCAATCATTGAGGTAATCTAGGGGGTAATTTAGAAACCCATATTTGATTTAATAGGGAAATTTATAAATAAAATACATTAATATGTTGTTAATGGTCAAATAACATCCTTTTTCTAGAATGATGGTAAGGTTGTGAATTATGGGATATTCAGTGGAATATTAGGGCATTGATCAATTAATGATGCATGGTAATTTTGAATCAATGATTATGGGGATTAATTACAAAGACTTCTAGCATTGAATGTTTTTGATATCATGAGGTTTTTATGGACCTAACTGATAGAGAGAATTGGTTTTTCTGCGATGCCAAAAATTCTATAATTTTTTTTAATAACTACAAGTTCATTTATGAAAGATCCAATTTTGTGGAGTTTCTCATTTGTTGGTTCACATGAAAAACTTGGGCAGAGGCATAAAATAAAGAATGTGGAAGTTTTGGGGAACACTCATATGCACATAGTGGATAAAAGAGGAAGATTACATGGAATAAGTTGAGGTTTTGGGTCAAAATCTAGAAAGTAGTGTCCTTTGGCATAGTTTCGAATGCATTTACCAAGTAGGGTTTGTTGATTAAAATTTATAGTTAGTGTTTATATTGTGAAATGAATCACCAACCAATATTTTTTAATGTTGTTTATTTTCTAAATGGGATTTTGTATTTAGTCATAAAAATAAAAATGGGTTTCTATATATTCAACCCTGGGATGGGCTCGGCCCATCCATATGGATGAATACATAAAAAGCAAACCCATGCCCAAATAGCTATATGTAGTTGAGTGTCCATAATAAATATAATAACCAAGGTTTCATTTCATTTTTATGTAATTCAACATAGAAAAATTATAAAGAGTGAAAGGTGGAAACTTTACACTTGTAGAAAACCCCTGAATAAGTTGAATAAATTGTGGAGACTAGTTCATTAATATTGGACATAGCTAAAGAGAGTTATAGGTGTTTTTAAATTTACTACAATATTTGAACCATTCAAATCTATCCTTAGTATTTTTATATTATATAGATGTTTATTTTGAATATTGGGGCTATTCCATTCTTTAATATAGATAATATAACCAATGTATAGATCTAAAAAAAACTCACACATTCAAAATAAATGGTTCCTAAAAAGGATTTATAGGACAAAAGTTATGCATGATTTTGAATTATTTTTTATTGAAAAATAAATTATCCACTTTGCATAAATTTTAGGTGTGCACAAAATTAGCTCACCCTTTTGAGGAAATATTAACCCCGCTTAGGTTGGTTGTGACCAAGGGATAAATTCTAATGTGACTAGGGGATAAGGGATAGGACGAGTGATATCATCTTGATGATGCCATTTAATACTATGATGTGTCTATACGAGTGATGTCACTCCAAAAGTGCCTCCAATTAGCCAATGAATATTGTAGTTCCCTTTGGGTTTGAATTTTAAATGTGTTGGGATGTAATGAGCATGAATGTATATAAGGATATAAGTATGTGTGGGTATAGGGATGTAGGCATTAGGGTGTGTAGATGCTTTAGCTATGGTTACGAGGTATGGCAACATGGGAATGCAGGATGCAGGGATGAAGGAACATGAACCATATGTATATAGGGTATGATTGATGTGAAGATGTGGGGGATGATGGATGTGTAGACATAGGGACATAATATGTGTTTATTTTAGAAAAAAAGGATGTGTGGACATGAACAAAATTTATTTAGTTTTCAAAAGTTACTGAATTGGCATAAATGGTGAGAAACTAACAATGAAAACTCTAGATCTTGAAAATTTAGTATGGTTTCTTCCAAAACCAGTAAAGACCCACTTGGTATTTTTAAAAACCTAAAATAACCCATAAATGTTTTTCCACTTTATGTACCATATGGTGAAATTTTCATTTATTAAAAAAATATTTTTCAAATCCTTCAAAAATGGTTGAAATTTGATTGTCACAAAACTAGGTTGTATTTATAGCCAGTCCTAGGGTTTTGGCACCTTAAAAATCCAATGACATTGTTTATTTTTTATTTTTAGACTTGTACAATATAAATATACATGAATTTTCATTAAACCCCACTAAACCCTTAAAAATGGTCAAGATAACCAATGAATATACATCGAATAAGATAGAATTCTAGATCTCACAATAGAGGCTATGACATTAGGCTACCATAAAATCTTTGATACCATATCAGAGTGGGACATAATCAATGATTAGTCTGGATAGGATTGAATGCATAAAGAAAACCTTATATGGAGTAGTGAGATCCAAAGAAACAACTCAAATGGAAGAAACTTATTTTCACAATAAAGAAATTATATTAGAAACATTAGCTATAAAATATTTAGGAAGGTAAAATGTATAGGTGAAAGATAAAAATGTTATCAAGTCATGAATATGGGATTCTCTTTCACAATGAACTAAAAAGATACCTAATCAATCTAGCTAAACATGTGTATGTAAATACCATTAAATGGAATAAAAACCTACATTAACATATCATTTATCCAATCCTCTTCATCCCTCATCACCCAAATCATTTCATCATTTTACCCACCATCATTCCCCATCCTAGTTTTTAGGATCAATTTTACCTTTTATAGTAACCCCTTATTTGTATATACATATCAAAAATCCTAAAAATCAAAATAGCCCAAGAAAGCAAAAAAATCATAAAATCTAGAAAATTCAAAACATCCAAGTCATCTTATCTTATGTCCTCAATAACCACACCCTAATCTAAGGCCATATCCATATCCCTATGTAAAATCCATATCCTTGTATATAATCCAAATCCTAATCCAAATTCACATCATAATTTTCACTTTTTTATTAACATCCCATTTCAACCTCATCATAATTAACCCAATTCATTTCCTATCAATCATCACAATATTATAAGCTTTCTCAATATTCAAATCATCATCACCCTTTTGCATAATTTAACATCATCATCTAATCACATTATTAACCTCATCAGTATCAAATAATCTAATCTTGGTCAAATCCCATCTAAATGCATAATTGAGTTAGTCTCATCAATTCAAACTTTGGTCAACAAAGATGTAGTCAAATCACGTCTTTGCTAGTTTAAAACCTAGCATATATAAAATCATGAACTTTTATTATCTCCCCATCTAAATCAAGAAAATTCAAACTTGGGGCTACATTACCCTACCCCATCTTAATCAACTAGCTCATGTTCTAAATTTCAATTTTCTCAAGAACAACTTATTCACATCTTGTTAACCATCACATTTTAAATCAAAAAATTTTATCAAAGAAAGCTTATCAGTCCTTATCCAAAAAATAATTACAATATTCCATCCAATTTAGCCTCATGTCTCATATCATTTTCCCATCGAATCATAACTTGACCATTCATCATGTAGGCATTTCATTAGGACAATAGACAAGACAATGATCACATAATAATTATGCATGTAGATACTTGTGTGTTTTTCTTGTATGATATTTGATGATGTATAATTTTTTTGAATGCCTTTTATCATATATATGTCTAATTTCATGTATTTGTTTGCTTGGCTACCTCCATTTCTTTTTGTGTCTTTAGTTATACATTTTATGAATATATTTGTACATATATTATCTTATCATTTTTCCCTTTATTGTCTTTACTCAAGAGCATATGTAAAACATGTCATCTTGGTTCCTTATACCAATGGTACATTACACCATGTGTTAATTGTGCACTTTTTTGATATTTTTTGTCTTTGGTGTCTGTCCAATAAGCACTTTGGTAAAATGTCATCATGGTTGTAAACATATCATAGTGCATACTACCTAGTGATACATTAAAAAGGATTACTTGGACTACAATGATAAAATAATTATTTTATCCATGAAGAATGGATGGATGTTTAAAAATAATAAACATCTATATCTTCTCATCAATGACATATCTAATTGTCTGATCTAATAATGTTAACAACATATAACATCTACCATCTAATCATTTCTTCATGACATCCATTATTTGTCTAATCATGAAATATAACATGTCTACAAATCTAAAAGATAACATTTATATCCAATCCATCATCATCATCCTCTAGTCTATCATGTCCTCTCTCATCATTATTCCCTCTTAGAGATAAATACATCATGATAAGGTATTTTTAGACTATGTAGGCATCGGTTAGTCACATGGGGTTTTTGAGGTCAACTCAACCACAATCATTTTATTTAATGTAATCATCCATCTTCATGAATATTTCATCTTTCACAATCATTCACACTCATGTCAATATAATAAAGTATCCACTCATCTATCCAAATCAATTCATATTATCAAATTCATCATCATCATCATCATCAATTCATGCATCAATAAAATACTTGAACTACAATATCAATCATCAATCAACCAATAAATCCAATCCAAGACCTGTAACTCTCCTAGGCATGCATCCTTTCCTAGGATACATCTAAATATTGTGGTTATCCTCATAATTTAAATTTTACTATTTCCTCCCTTGATTGGGGCATGTATAGGGCTGTAACTTTATCATATCTCACTTTTTTGCATGCAATTATGCTAGGGGAATCATTAATATCATTAATATCACAGTTCATTGATTGGAAATGTTGAAACACATCCATAACTATCATTAACATCCACCACATATATTATGTCCCTTTCATTAGTTAATAATTTATTATCTCATCCATCATCTCATTCTTCCCTCTTAGGGAGAGCTATATCAACTTGAGGTATTTTGAGACTATGTAGGAAATGTTTAGTCACTTAAAAATGCCTTTGGATAGCTCAAATACACTAACCAATTATACCATTGTCCCTTGGTCTCTCAATCATATAATTTCTCACCCATGCTATCATCATCACTTAAAATATGCTTTGAGATACACCCACCAAATATTTAATTAGTTTTGTAAATCAATGTATTATTTAAACTATAACTCTCCATGGCATGCATTCTTGCTTGGGGTACATCTAAAGCTTGTATCCAATCACCCAATCTAAGTTTTTATCTCTCCTTAAAAAAATTTCTTGCCTAGGATATGTATAAATCTTTTATCCTTTTGTCATCATCTCATTACGGATTTTTCCCATTTGGGGCATGTCTAAAGCTATGACAATGTCATTTTTTCTCCTTCACATATGTCTTTGCTTTGGTCATCATAAATTTGTATCTCATTACTGTCATCAATATCATTATTCATCCATCATCTTCACAACATCCCAACCCCTTTTATCTATTCACACATCCTTCCCCTCATTTCCTTTTTTGAGTGGGCATCCATCTCATCCCTCCCTACATGTCCCCTCATGAGGCATAATGTTTCTTAACTTAATAACATTCATCCATGAACATATTTATTCTTTGAAAGACCATTAATTATTATATTCACATTGCCCTTTCAAAGAGGGGAAAAATTTATATGTCCAAATTTACTTTCTTCTTTGTCACACTAATTTTGTCTAATTCATCCTAAAATTAATATTATTTATTCCCCTAGTCACTAGTCATCATTTCTCTTGTCATACACTAGCCATATAACTCACATGTCTCAATTTATCCTTCTTATATTCACATCTTATTTTTCATTAATCCCATTTATCCATTATTTTATGAATTTTAAATTAAATCCTACCTACCCCCACTTTTTCCTACAAATCAAACTTTCTAATCCACACCTAATCACTAATTAATCTTCATTATTCATTTCTAAATGAATTCTAGAATCCTCCAACTTTTATAAAATTCTCCACACCCTTATTCTCTATAAATATCCAATGAATTTTAAATTCCTTAGAAATTCCTCATCCTATATATAAATGCATGCACACCCCCATGCAAAAACCATGAACTTCAATTCCAAATCATTCATGTCAATAAGAAATTCATTGATAAATCTTATGCTATCATGTTGTCAAATAAATCAGATAATCCATGTCCAAATGTTATCTAAGTCTTGAGTCACAAGGCAATCCAATGTTTATATCATGCATTCAACTTGTCAATTTTTTCATCATGCGACATATCACTCATTTTGGAGGTAAATTAGTTGCATAATGAAGGTATACATATTCTATTTTCATTGTTTTTTGCATCCTTTTTACTCACCTTTTTTAATCAAGAATATTTAGGGAAGTTTGGAATTGATTTTTGTATGTCATTATATTGGTAAAAATTAGAGTTATACAACAATAAAGGAGACAAACACAAATATAATGAGACTAAAAATAGAAATAATAAAATAATTCTTCACGTTGTAAATATTTCCTCTCTTACATATCCATATAGGTATTACAAATATATAGAAATGTCAAACACTATATATGGGGATCTTGAGATCCCTATAAACTCTCACATAAATAATCTCTAAATTATATATGATATATAATGTTACAATAATATATTCATATAATTAACAAACTAATAATAAATAACCAAATTAAAACTACTTATGTAAATATGTAAATTTCAATCCTTAACATTCCCCCTCCCCTTAGTGTTTACATGGAGAAAATGTACATATTCAAGAACTAGCCTAAATAGAATCATATGCCAATGCATACTTTTTGGTTTGCATACTACTCTCTGAATATTTTTCTATGGATCTTGCTGCACATGATGACTACTATGTGAAGAATGCATCCTAAATTTACTCCATGTGAATGCAACAAATGTTTCACTAACTGATCATCTTCATAAAGAAGTATGATAGTCAGAGGATCTTTATAGTTAGAGGATTTTTGCAATTATCTATCCTCCTATACAATTGTTACCACATTCTATTATATATACACTCTCATTTTCTCCAATTTACTAAGGGAATGAAAACACACAATACTAGAAAATGAAAAATTATGAAAAATAAATCCTCATTACCATCTTATGTAGCCTTTGTTAATGTTTGTTACCATCCAAAAAAAACAACATATACAATTTTCATTGTCACTAAAAAACTATCATTAACATTAGATGATTTGGCACAAAACACACCACACTAAAAAAATGAAAAAACACCCCAAATAAAATATGTCACTAAATCATCTGGGCCCCATCATTGGTGACTCATGAGAGGCTTTGAAACCTCCAACCTCCATTTCCTCCATCCTTTAGTGAGTCAAGTTACTTGCTCAACATATGTGTTGATGGAGTTCAATTGCATGAATATTTTGAGGAGAACCCCCACTCCTCCCCCCCACCATAATTTTAATATCATGTATAAGTGATAATGCATCTATAAGGTAATATTTTTTTACAATTTTTTATAGTGATGACTCAACTATTAACTTGACAACTTTTAACTCATGACTTGGATAGCTTAAACTTGACATAATCAATATGCTAGACACTAAACAAATATTTTGACATACAAAACTCATTATATTATTTTGAAAAAATAATATTTCATGAATATAACTAAAATAAAACACAAATTCACATATAATAATTGAATCTAATATTATTAACCTCATTTTTTACTTTAACTCCAAATATTTGAAAACATAACTTTATATACACTAATAACATGTAAAAACATATAGATCTATTAAACCAAGAATTTAAAAAATAAAGGCTTTTCAATAGGGATTAGACCATACCTAAAAAATATAAACTAAAAAATTTATGACATGACTCTTTAATGACTTTGAAAACTCAATGGAAATGACAAGATCAGACATACATGGTAGATTTGCATATGGAAATTTTGGCAGTGAGCATAGCATTCAAGAAAATATAAATGTATGGATTTTGTTCTGGAAGAAAATGAACATTGAGAGATAACCATGCGTGATTTAGCAAAAATTTTGGACGTAAATATTCATGGCACATATCAAATATGATTGGAGATAGCTATATTCAAAAGTTGAAAACACCTGAATAGAAGACCGACCATAAAATTATTTGAGGTCAAGATCGATGAGTGGTTTAACATGCTAATAACACCATATCACCATTGTATAAGACCATCATCATCAAAATAAATCCCTAGTAGAATCTGATTGATATATGGCAGCATTGAGATAACATAGGAGAAAGTAATACCAATTATTGATCAAAGTGATGCCAATAATAAGGATCTAATATATTTTTCTATGAATACAAATATACAGTAATATAACAAGGAATATGTATACACATGTCCTCTCCTTCAAGTCAATTGACAATTAGTGCTCATAAAAACTAGACTAAGGAATGATGTTGGGAAATATGGTAGAAGGAAATGGTAATCACATCCATACAAGATGATCTCAATAAGTTTGAAGCTATTTATCATTTATATAAAATTCTATCAGATGCTCAATCTGATTATATAATTTTTCATACACAAACACTAAAACTAAACAAAATTAAAATATCATCATAAAATTAGATTATCTCATAAGCTAGGGAAACCATGAACAATAATGGGTTTTCCCTTTGCAATATCTCAGGAATCCATCACTACTCTAATACTAGATATTGGTAAAAATTAGATTTATATAATAATGAAAGAGCCAAACATAGAGATAATGAGACTAAACATAGAAATAATAAAATAATTCTTCACATTGTAAATATTTCCTCTCTTAAATATTCATATAGGTATTACAAATATATAAGAATGTCAAACACTATATATGGGGATCCTGAGATCCCTATAAATTCTCACATAAATAATCTCCAAACTATATATGAAATATATTGTTCTAACAATATATTCGTATAACTAACAAACTAATAATAAATAACCAAAGTAAATACGTAAATACCAAATGTAAATGCTAATCTTTAACACATTATCGTCACTTGAATTTGTATTCATATTCCAAATTTTACCTAATACAAGTAAAATGGATGCAAAAAATAATTTAAATAGGAGAAATATACCTCAATCTATGTAGATAATTTACCTCTAAATATAAAGGTGTGCCTAAATTTGATAAATGATAATTGGACATGATAACTTGAATGTTGGATTGTTTGGATAGCTCAAACTTACAATAATGGAGATATAATAGATAAGTTAGAAGAAAGTAATTGCATATATTATTAATGGATTGTGCACAGAGGTGTTTAACCCTAAAAAGATCTAGATTGGGATTATCTAGATTAATAAAGGGGTATATAGAAATGAAATGGCACAAAGGTGATAATTAGATCCATAACAAGCCAATTAGATGTTAAACTTAGATATAAGCATAAATTGAATATGTTATGTTGAGATAGTCTAGGTATGGAAAGTACAATTATGTTACATATAGAAATGACAAAGAAGTTTGATGCTAATGCAGTTATTAATCTAGAACACACTAAAATAAGGTAAGAAGGAGATTCTAAAATAATCATTAACTTCTATATTCAACACCTCCATCTCTTTGGATGGTTGTATTGACACTATTATCTAGGTTTAATGTTAGTGTCTTCTATGAAATATATGATGAAATTGGAATGTAACCACCTAGATGCTTCTAGGTTTTACTTCACCTTTGCTTTGGTGAATTTAGATCTGGGTCATGGATAGTCATTCCTCATGAAATGGAAAACTCATAAATTTCAAGCTTTAATGTGACCTTGAGAAAAAATGGGTTATTTGGCACACATTATTGAGATTACCCTAATGACCCACTATCAAAAGATGCTACTTACATAACTAATACTCTAGAAGAGAGCATCAAACTCATGTAGTTTTCCCCTACATGTTGGCTTGTGTGTGAATCATAAAATATGTGAAACTCATGTAAAATAGTGACCTAACTTGTAACTTGGAAAATTGAGCTCCTAGGTTGCTCTTTTAGTAATTTAGACTTATAGATGTGCAATCCTTATGACTAATATGGAAATAGGAACAAATAGGGAAGCTTTTTAAAATTGAATGCTCTTAAAATTTTATTTTATCTAGATGATATATGAGGAATGAGTGATAGTTAATCTTATATTTATATCAATCCATTTGGAGTAATAAATCATATTAAATCACTTAGGCTGACTATTAGCATACATTTAATTTATAAATTGGATGAATCTAGGGAACTAGACTCTTGTGTCATGATAAGACAATAACATTGCCATTACTATCTATCTTAGATGTTAGTATCCAAGGATCAGGAAAGCATGTACAATTTTATAACTTGTAGCGATGGAGGATAAGTAGATTTTAAGCATTCTGGTCAAGATGGAAAACATGGGTCATCAACATAAGACTAGTTGGACTAAGAGATATAGGCCAAGGGGCACAAAGATATATCATATGCAATATTTTTAGAAGTAGGAAAGGTAAATAATTGTGAAGAACAAAAAAGGTCTGAGTTTTTCAAGTGTAAAAGATTTATGTTCTATATAATCATAAAATATTATCTACATTCTCCCCCTTTAATTTAGTAATGAAAATGCTAGTTTTAAGGAAAGGAATGTGTGCCCAACTTGAGTGTTTTATTGGTAACTAACCTTCAACCAAGAAGATGTTACAATATAAAATTATTACATATATTCTAGGTTGAAATTAATTGAAATTGAAAGAGAGGTTTAGGAGTACACCTATGTGTCAATGAAACCACATTGTCTATTGGTAAGTTATTTTGAAAAAGATGTATCATTATAAAGATTTGAAACTAGGATTAGGAAAAATATAGACAAATTTTTAAAGTGAATATATATATATATATAGGGAGATAAATAGATATTGGAAGGAACATGCCCCCAATTTTGGAGCAAAAGTGAGTCTCCACCTAGTAGTTGAGATTAGATCAATCGTGCAACCCAATGATACTTATAACCTAGTGATGATGGATGATAAAGTCCAACCTAAAAATTTAGAAATATTGAGTGATTTGGTCACCTAAAACATACCAAAAGTTGAAATAAATATTGAATTAGATTGACTAAATAAAAGTCCATAAAAATCCATGGGGTATTAGTATGAAAAGGTCTATGATATGGTAATAGTCAATAAAATAGTTTTAGAATCTAAAATTGATTTATATTTTTCAATATTAGGCATATGTTGCATATAATATGCACCTTAGATATGTCTCATGCTAAAATTGTGTATAAAAATAGTACCAATGTATAGATTTTTTCCATAACTATGAATTTGAATCATATAACTGTGTGCTTTGGCCAATTCAATCAACTATGTAAGTGTGGAATACATGCTTCCAAATCATGCCCCACTATATATGAAGAAATATAAAAACTAATATAAGTACAATTGTAGATTACATGTTTCTAAAAAATGCCCCCACTATAAACTATAGATGTTGGATATTGAATATATGTGGAGAACATGCTTCCAAAACATGCCCCCACTGTAAACTAGAAATGTTAGATATTGAATAGATGTGGAAAAAATGATTCAAAAACATACCCCCACTATATCTAATAATTGTGAATGTGTGTAATCCATACCCATATGACATTCCCATACTGAATCTGAAAATAGATATAAGTATCACATACTGAATGCATGTGGAGAACATGCTTCCAAAGCATGCCCCCAATGTAATCTAAAAATTATGCAAAGTGTAGAGAACATGTATTTATGACATGCCCCCACTAATATGTCATCACCTTTTGAGGTGAGGGAGAGATGGGAACTAATAATTACCTCACCTCAAAAAGATAAGACAACTATATGATATGTGAATGTAACCATATAACATATAGAAGAAACATGTCTAGGTAAATGTATCATTGAAGTACATAGAACCAATGTGATCACATGAAGGCCTAAGATTTATGATAAGGATCATGGAAACGTCTAGATAATAATAATACAATCTCAACAAATAAATATCACACACACAATACTACTCAAAATCAAGTCAAGAACCAATAGTCCAAGGAGATTGAAAATGGGGGCATGTTCAAATGTCATAAAATAAAAGGGACATGACTTATTAAAATGTCAATAAAGGAAAGAATGAAAAATTTAGATATCCATATGACAAACAATGACATATTCAAATATGAATGAAAGAAGACATAGGCACAAGGGTTGTAAGCAAATGAGTATATTCAAATGCTTGAAAAATGATTACAATACAGTCATGGAGGTGCATAAATTAAATCAAAAGCAACCATCATAAACATGTCATAGTAGCCCATAAATCCTATGTGTTATAAAAAATGATCAAGTTTATAGCATATCAAGTACCATGTGTAAGATATAATAATGGATAATAGGTTTGTGTACATACATATATAAGCTCAAACATGATAATGTAGAATGATCATCAAATCATATAACCTATGTGTATCAATATCATTGAATTAGTTGCCCCCAACATCCATAGGAAATGAGTAGATGGAAATGCCAACATCTAAAATATGAATGTATCATGTGTCTATGTATGCATGTATCACATTCTAATATAAGTGTGACACATATGTGTATTTGGGAGTAACTACGTATATTCTCCATCAAAATGGAACAAACATATGGATTAACATGATCCAATAGAACATGTAGGCACCAAAAGTGTTTTTGTAATTTTGTATGTTTTTGATATTTTTCAATTTTTTGAAGAGGAAAGATCATCATATGATTCCATCCAATGGATGGTCATAGATATATCCCCATTATGAATCTAGTGTAATACCCTAGTTATGCTACCAAAGATCATGTATACATGTAATATCTTTCAGTGTGGTATCAATGGTGTTTTACATATGTAAAATAAGAGTCTATGGTTGTGAAGCAATAGTAGGAATAATAGGATTAGGGGTTTTTGGAACCCATTATTGGGTGCTTGTTTATTTCTTTGGTATATTATAAATATGTATATTTTGATTTTCTTTAGATATTTGAACATGGTGTGTAGTAGAATATGGGGATTCAATGGAATCCATTGTATGTCTCTGATATAATGGTCTCTCAAATACTTGCCACCTAATAAAGGGGATTGCCTATTACCAAATTTTTTATGGAAAATTAGGCTTAGTAAGGTTGATACCTAGTCATCTAGGTATAAGTTTTTTTTGTTCAAGAGGATGCCCATATGAAATTATAAAAACCCTAATTACCTAATTGGCATGAATGTAATTAACACACCTATGTACTATATAAGGTATTGATTGAAGAGTGTGTATCCAAGTTATTCCCAATAACATATCTAAGATGCCTATGTAAGGGATAACTAAAAAAGTAGTAACCACATGTGCTTGACCAACCTATGATGGTAGGTAAATCTTTCCAAGAACCTTTTATGAGGTCCCATAAAATGATCTAATTGATCTAGTAGAAGGACGTAAATCATTATGAGTATAACCCATGTGCATAAATAATGTCATGGTGCAAACATTTTTGTTTGCACCATTATCAATCATATCACTATGTATTAGGTGTTTATCTAGGTATGCTTTAATGAATAGAGAATGAAAATTAGAGTCATCATCCTTGATTTCACTATCATTAAAAGTAATAGAGGGTATCTAAACCATAGGGTGTTTATGTCACATGTAGGTACCAATAACCCCATCTATAAGGTTCCCATAATGTGATGGAGGAGGATGTGAAATATATTCCATTTATACTTGTAATTCCTTCTTAGAATGGTCTCGCAAAGGATTATTAAATATTTTCTATTTATGGTGATCACCAGGTTGTGAAGATGATTCTTTTGGAGGATCCCAAAATATAAGTTTTTGGACATTGATAAGATCTTGGATCTTGTGCTTCAAGGTAAATCATCTGCTTGTAGATTGTCCTAGTCCTTGATGGTAATCATAAAAAACATTTGCATCATATCCTTTGGGTATAGGTTGACTCATATCAACCTATATAGGACGAGGAAGATATATAAGCTAGCACTCTAGTAACTATGGGAGTAATGAATTTGGGGACTTAGGTAAAAATGTAAATTGTCTCCTTGATGCATTATATAGGATAAGTTAATTAGGCTATTATGAAACTATGTTAACTATGGTTATTTTTTTCTTTTTAGACTCAGGTGGCTTTACTTTATAACTTAGTTTAATTTTAAGCTTAGGACTAGATGTAGATGCAACTGGTGTTTTTACTGAATACTTGAGTATATTTAACAACATAATCTTTATTTCATGGCCATATATAACATGGCATAAGTCATTAAAAGATTAAAATTATTGAAAATAATGGACTCATGTAAAGAAAAAAGTAAAATTTACTTGAATATGCCTTGTGACTCTTTGTTTTCCATAATATTGGTCATTTTAGCTAGCATTTTCTTATATCTCAAAACATACACATATATATATATTCATTGGTTCCTTGTTTGATTTTGGAAATTTGAGCATACAAATTTTTTTTACAAAAGTTAATGGAAAAGCATGCTAAGAAATGGTTGGTAAGAGGTTTGAATGGTTTTATATATTGGAGAAGTAAATCATAAAACCACCTCAAAGCATAGTCCTTGTGGCTTCTTGGAAATAATTTAGTCAAAATTTTATCATTAGAAGCATAGTCAAGGCATGTCACATAAAATGTGTGAAGATATTGTTCATGATCACCCTTGCCATCATAAAATATGAACTTAGGTGCAAAAATTCTAGTTGGCAAAGGGTGAAAAGAGATTTCAAGTGCAAGAACGTTATGCAACACATCTTGAGAATCTATAACATGAGGGGATTTTAAAGCTTTTTATTTGATATTTGTAATCTTATCTTCCAAGGTTTTTATATCTTGAAGGAATGATTGAACTATAGGCCCAATGGGATTTAGATTAGCAAGTTGATTAGTCACCAAAGGGTATGAAAACATTTTTTGAGTACTAATAGGCATTAAAACTGGTATTTTTATTGAAATAATAAGTAATTGCAAAATAGATGCATCAATAATAGTTTCAGGGAACAAAGGTTTAAACACATAACCCATTCTCCCACTAGGTGTATTTAGTTGCAATGTAATGAATGGAAGAGATTTTTCCATTATAGTATTGTAATTTTTTGTGGAAAGTATAGTTTTTAAGATCTCATCAAGATATTTAAGGTTTTTTTGAATGTTATGACAAAAAAATTTAATTGCATGTACTTGATCATGGTCTATTTTCTCATTTTCATTTGTTTTGGGGTTTTCATTTTCATAATCTTATTTTATGATAACCCTATCAACATTTTTTTCATTATCAACATGGGTATCATCATGATCCAAGGTATGAAATCCCTCATTGGATTTAGACATCTTGGATGGGTGGCAGGAAATCACAATATGTTTAATAGGAACACCTCCAATCTAGGGATATTCTTATGTAACATGAAAAATGGTAAAAGTTTGAAATTAAAAATTAAAACAATCTGAAACCCTAACTTGTTTAAAACCCGAGGAATTACAAAAAATTGCATTCACATGGATCGGATTCACCAAATTTTTAACCTTAAAAATATGTAGATTATGATTATCTAGATTATTAAATGGGTGTATAGAGATAAAATGACACAAGGGTGATAATTAGATCTATAACAGGCCAATTAGATGCTAAACTCAGATATAAGCATACACTAAGTTTATTATGCTGATATATATATATATATATATATATATATATATATATATATATATATATATATGAAAAAGAAGTGAATTAATTAGTTTGTTTTAATGCTAATGTAGTTATGTGTCTAGAACATACTAGAAGCAGGTCAGAATTAGATTTTGGAACAATATTTAGATTTTGGATTTAACACCTCTATCTCTTTGGATAGCAATGTTAGCCTAGGATGGTTATGCATATGCTTCTATTTGGGTTTGATGCTAGTTTCCTATACATAATATCTATTGAAATAGGATGTGACCACCTAGATGCTTTGATTTTTTAGTGCACCTTCACTCTAGTTCATTTAGATCTAAGTCATGGATAATCATTCCTTGTAAAATGGAAAACCATAGCTTTCCATATTCAATGTGACCTTGGGTAAAAATAGGGTTGTGGGCACATAGTGTCAAGCTAACCCCAATGACCTCACTATCAAAGGATAATGTCTACATAGCCAATACATCAAAAGAGGGCCTCAAACTCATGTAATTCTTCCCTACATATTGTTTTTTATTTTAATCATACAATATGTTCAAAGTAAGTAAAATAATGACCTAGCTTGTAACTTGGAAAATCAGGTTCTTGGTTTACTCCTTTAGTAATTTAGACCTATAGATGTGTAGTCCCTATGACTAGTATAAAAATAATAATAAATAAGGAAGATATGTTTAATTGAATGATCTTTTGTTTGAATGCTAGGTGAAGAATGAATGAGGGTTGATCTTGTATTTATATAAAATCCATTTAGAGTAATAACTCATACTAAAGCATTTAGGCCAACCATTAGGATATGTTTCATTTACAAATTAGAGGACACTTACATCGGTATATTATAGTAACATCAATGCTATTATCTATCTTAGATGTTAGTGTCTAGGTAACATGAGAGCAATTATAGGTTCCAAACTTGAGGATATGGAAGATAAGTACACTTTAAGCATTTTGGAAAAGTTAGAAGATCTAGGTGATCAACATAATACTATTAGTACTAACAAATATAAGCTAAGGGGCACAAAGATAGAGTAAATGTGAGACTTTAAAAAGTGAGAAGGGTAAAGAACTAAGATGAATAGCCAATGACTAAGTTTTCCAAGTGTACAAGACTGAATTGTTAAATAATCATTAAATACCATGTACAAGAGGAAATATGGTTAAATATAAGGTGGTAGAAGAATTGAGGGTCAAATTTGATCCAATTTGGATTCAAATCAAGGGTGGAGAAATTTGATAATTAAAAAAATCATAGGGGAGGGAGACTCTTTTAATATCCAAGGAATTAAAAATTCTTTAAAAAAATTATAAAAGAAGTGGTGTGAGGATATAAGATATTATTTGAGGGTTATAGATGTGTTTAGGCTAGTTAATGAATGTTATGCTAAATATTAGAAATGGGTTTTGTAGGAAGAGTTAGTAGAGGTAGGTGGATTTGGAATTTAAAGTTATAAAATAATGAAATGGAGTGTTAGTGTGATAATAATGGTGTAATAAGAGTATTAATGACAAGATTAATTCACATATAGCAAGTTTAAGTATAGTATTGTAAAGGGGGATGTATGTGATATTATATTTTTAGCTAGGTATTGAGGTCAACATACCCCCATTTTCAAAAATGAGGACCCTTATTCAATTTTATAAATTGTGTTAGAAATTGTGCATTCAACTTGATCAAAGTGTATTATTTGAATATCATGGTTCTAATTTTGTTTATATTAGCATGTTAGCATATATTATTCATTTTAATTTATCAAATATTGATAAAATTTAATTCTTATGTTTCTATGTTGTAGGATTAATGATGTTAAGAACTTGTGCTACCCCTTCTCTTTATTTTTTTGGTGTAATAATTGATATGGGTGCATATGATTTGTAAGTCATCCCATGAGCATTTTGTTTTATCTCACATTTAGGGGAAATACTAGTTTCTTATATTAGAATTAGTATATAAGTAAGTGTTGAGGCCAAGGAAGGCATGCAAAAATTTATTCTATTGAGCTTGCTCAAATGAGGTTTCCCCCTCGAAGAGGCCAGTGACTCTACAATTCAGCCATTGTAATTAAAGTTATCTTATTTGATTTAATGTATTGCTAATTTAATAATTTATTTCATGTATTTAAAATTTTTTTCTAACTTTTTTAGGAAGGATCCTCTCATCTGGTATCAGAGCACTTTCCATGGTAATTTTTTTCTAAAAAGTCTAAACTCGGTTCTGCTGCATAATTTTTTCACAATATTATTCTTAGAAATTCTTAAATTTGTTCTACTACATAAATCTATTTTTCATCATAATAATATATTTTAGATTAGGGTAAAAATAACCTATCTACATAATTGTGGGAAGTGTTTGGGTGAAATCCCTAAAACTCATTGTGAGGAGTAACACAAAAAATCCAAAGTAGCTATCCCATTGAGAGGACCTACCAGTGAAACGGGAAATTGCCCCTTCTTGATTGAGTAGTTACCACCTGTTAAGAAAACCAAGAGCTGTCACTTAGAGGTAAACCCATGGCCATAAATTTTTTGGAGATCAATACTCATTTAGACAACATTGGTGGCCAGAGAGATATCTGTAAAACCTTAGGTAGCCAATGAAACTTGGGACCCATTCTATTAATTTTAGAATATTATCCATAAAATCTCAAAACATATTTCATTAGAGCATCAAAAGATCAATTTTATATCATATCAAGTACCCTATGTAATATATAATAATGGATAATAGGTTTGTGTACATACATATATAATCTCAAACATGATAATGTAGAATGATCATCGAATCATATAACTTATGTGTATCAATGTCATTGAATTAGATGCCCCAAACATCCATAGGAAATGAGTAGATGGAAATCCCAACATCTAAAATATGAATGTATCATGTGTCTATGTATGCATGTATCACATTCTAGTATAAGTGTGACACATATGTGTATTTAGGAGTAACTAAGTATATTGTCCATCAACATGGAACTAACATATGGATTCACATGATCCAATAGAACATGTAGGCACCAAAAGTGTTTTTGGAATTTTATATGTTTTTTATATTTTTGTATTTTTTGAAGAGGAAAGATCATCATATGATTCCATCATGGATGGTCATAGATATATCCCCATTATGAATCTAGTGTAATATCATAGTTATTCTACCAAAGATCATGTATATGTGTAATATCTATTAGTGTGGTATCAATGGTGCTTTACATATGTAAAATAAGAGTCTATGGTTGTGAAGCAATAGTAGGAATAATAGGATTAGGGGTTTTTGGAACCCATTATTGGGTGCTTGTTTGTTTCTTTGGTATATTAACAATATGTACATTTTGAGTTTCTTTAGATATTTGAACATGGTGTGTAGTATAATATGGGGATTCAATGGAATCCATTTTATGTCTCTGATATAATGGTCTCTCAAATACTGGCCACCCAGTAAAGGGGATTACCTATTACCAAATTTTTTATGGAAAATTAGGCTTAGTAGGGTTGATACCTAGTCATCTAGGTATAAGTTTTTTTGGTTCAAGAGGATGCTCATATGAAATTTAAAAAACCCCAATTACCTAATTGGCATGAATGTAATTAACACACCTATGTACTATAGAAGGGATTTATTGAAGAGTGTGTATCCAAGGTATTCCCAATAACATATCTAAGATGCCTATGTAAGGGATAACTAAAAAAGTAGTAACCACATGTGCTTGAGCAACCTATGATGGTAGGTAAATATTTCCAAGAACCTTTTATGAGGTCCCATCAAATGATCTAACTGATCTAGTATAAGGACATAAATCATTATGATTATAACCCATGTGCATAAATAATGTCATGATGTAAACATTTTTGTTTCCACCATTATCAATCATAACACTATGTATTAGGTGTTTATCAAGGTATGCTTTAATGAATAGAGAATGAAAATTAGAGTCATCATCCTTGATTTCACTATCATTAAAAGTAATAGAGGGTATTTAAACCATAGGGTGGTTATGTCACATGTAAGTACCAATAACCCCATCTATAAGGTTCCCATAATGTGATGGAGGAGGATGTGCAATATATTCCATTTATACTTGTAGTTCATTCTTAGAATGGTCTCGCAAAGGATTATTAAATATTTTCTATTTATGGTGATCACCAGGTTGTGAAGATAATTCCTTTGGAGGCTCCCCAAATATAAGTTTTTGGACATTGATAAGATCTTGGATCTTGTGGTTCAAGGTAAATCATCTTCTTGTAGTTTGTCCTAGTCCTTGATGGTAATCATAACAAACATTTTCATCATATCCTTTGGGTATAGGTTGACTCATATCAACCTTTATAGGATGAGGAAGATACATAAGATGGCACTCTAGCAACTATGGGAGTAACGAAGTTGGGGACTTATGTAAACATGTAGATTGTCTCCTTGGTGCATTAGATAGGACAAGTTAATGAGGCTATTATGAAACTATGTAAACTATGGTTATTGTTTTCTTTTTAGTCTCAGGAGGCTTTACTTTATAACTTAGTTTAATTTCAAGCTTAGTACTAGATGTAGATGCAACTGATGTGTTTAGTAAATACTTGAGTATATTTAACAACATAATCTTTATTTCATGGCCATATATAACATGGCATAAGTCATTAAAAGATTAAAATTATTGAAAATAATGGACTCATGTAAAGAAAAAAGTAAAATTTACTTGAATATGCCTTGTGACTCTTTGTTTTCCATAATATTGGTCATTTTAGCTAGCATTTTCTTATATCTCAAAACATACACATATATATATTCATTGGTTCCTTGTTTGATTTTGGAAATTTGAGCATACAATTTTTTTTTACAAAAGTTAATGGAAAAGCATGCTAAGAAATGGTTGGTAAGAGGTTTGAATGGTTTTATATATTGGAGAAGTAAATCATAAAACCACCTCAAAGCATAGTCCTTGTGGCTTCTTGGAAATAATTTAGTCAAAATTTTATCATTAGAAGCATAGTCAAGGCATGTCACATAAAATGTGTGAAGATATTGTTCATGATCACCCTTGCCATCATAAAATATGAACTTAGGTGCAAAAAATCTAGTTGGCAAAGGGTGAAAAGAGATTTCAAGTGAAAGAACGTTATGCAACACATCTTGAGAATCTATAACATGAGGGGATTTTAAAGCTTTTTATTTGATATTTGTAATCTTATCTTCCAAGGTTTTTATATCTTGAAGGAATGATTGAACTATAGGCCCAATGGGATTTAGATTAGTAAGTTGATTAGTCACCAAAGGGTATGAAAACATTTTTTGAGTATTAATAGACATTAAAACTGGTATTTTTATTGAAATAATAAGTAATTTCATAATAGATGAATCAATAATAGTTATAGGGAACAAAGGTTTAAACACATAACCCATTCTCCCACTAGGTGTATTTAGTTGCAATGTATTGAATGGAAGAGATGTTTCCATTATAGTATTGTAATTTTTTGTGGAAAGTATAGTTTTTAAGATCTCATCAAGATATTTAATATTTTTAAAAATGTGATGACGAAAAAATGCAATTGTATGTACTTGATCATGGTCTATTTTCTCATTTTCATTTGTTTTGGGGTTTTCATTATCATAATCTTATTTTATGATAACCCTATCAACATTTTTTTCATTATCAACATGGGTATCATCATGATCCAAGGTATGAAATCCCTCATTGGATTTGGACATCTTGGATGGGTGGAGGGAAGTCATAATATGTTTAATAGGCGCACCTCCCAATCTAGGGATATTATTATGTAACATGAAAAATGGTAAAAGTGGGAAATTAAAAATTAAAACAATCTGAAACCCTAACTTGTTTAAAACCCTAGGAGTAAAAAAAAATTACATTCACATGGATTGGATTCACCAAATTTTTAACCTTAAAAATATATAGATTATGATTATCTAGATTATTAAAGGGGTGTATAGAAATAAAATGACACAAGGGTGATAATTGGATCTATAATAGGCCAATTAGATGCTAAACTCAAATATAAGCATACACTAAATTTATTATGCTGAGATTATATATATATATATATATATATATATATATATATATATATATATATATATATATATATATAGAACTACATTAGTATTAGAACTAGCTAATTACTTCACCTCTATCTCTTTGGATAGTAATGTCATCCTAGGATGGTTATGTATATGTTACAATACTAATGTAGTTCTATATATATATATATATATATTTGATTTAACACCTCTATCTCTTTGGATAGTAATGTCATCCTAGGATGGTTATGTATATGTTACTATCTAGGTTTGATGCTAGTTTCCTATGCATAATATCTATTAAAATAGGATGTGACCACCTAGATGATTTGAGTTTTTGGTGCACCTTCACTCTAGTGCATTTAGATCTAAGTCATGGATAATCATTCCTTGTAAAATGGAAAACCATAGCTTTCCATATTCAATGTGACCTTGGGTAAAAATAGGGTTGTGGGCACATAGTGTCAAGCTAACCCCAATGACCCCACTATTAAAGGATAATGTCTACGTAGCCAATACTTCAAAAGTGGGCCTCAGACTCATGTAATTCTTTCCTACATATTATTTTTTATTTTAATCATATAATATGTTCAAAGTAAGTAAAATAATGACCTAGCTTGTAACTTGAAAAATCAGGTTCTTGGGTTACTCCTTTAGTAATTTAGACCTATAGATGTGTAGTCCCTATGACTAGTATAAAAATAATAATAAATAAGGAAGATATGTTTAATTGAATGATTTTTTGTTTGAATGCTAGGTGAAGAATGAATGAGGGTTGATCTTGTATTTATATAAAATCCATTTAGAGTAATAACTCATACTCAAGCATTTAGGCCAACCATTAGGATATGTTTCATTTACAAATTAGAGGACACTTACATTGGTATATTATAGTAACATCAATGCTATTATCTATCTTAGATGTTAGTGTCTAGGGAACGTGAGAGCAATTATAGGTTCCAAACTTGAGGATATGGAAGATAAGTACACTTTAAGCATTTTGGGAAAGTTAGAAGATCTAGGTGATCAAAATAATACTATTAGTACTAACAAATATAAGCTAAGGGGCACAAAGATAGAGTAAATGTGAGACTTTAAAAAGTGAGAAGGGTAAAGAACTAAGATGAATAACCAATGACTAAGTTTTCCAAGTGTACAAGACTGAGTTGTTAAATAATCATTAAATACCATGTACAAGAGGAAATATGGTTAAATATAAGGTGGTAGAAGAATTGAGGGTCAAATTTGATCCAAGTTGGATTCAAATCAAGGGTGGAGAAATTTGATAATTAAAAAAATCATAGGGGAGGGAGACTCTTTTAATATCCAAGGAATTAAAAATTCTTTAAAAAAATTCTAAAAGAAGTGGTGTGGGGATCTAAGATATTATTTGAGGGTTATAGATGTGTTTAGGCTAGTTAATGAATGTTATGTTAAATATTAGAAACGGGTTTTGTAGGAAGAGTTAGTAGAGGTAGGTGGATTTGGAATTTAAAGTTACAAAATAATGAAATGGAGTGCTAGTGAGATAATAGTGGTGTAGTAAGAGGATTAATGACAAGATTAATTCACATGTAGGAAGTGTAAGTATAGTATTGTAAAGGGGGATGTATGTGATATTATATTTTTAGCTAGGTATTGAGGTCAACATACCCCCATTTTTGAAAATGAGGACCCTTATTCAATTTTATAAATTGTGTTAGAAATTGTGCATTCAACTTGATCAAAGTGTATTATTTGAATATCATGGTTCTAATTTTGTTTATATTAGCATGTTAGCATATATTATTCATTTTAATTTATCAAATATTGATAAAATTTAATTCTTATGTTTCTATGTTGTAGGATTAATGGTGTTAAGAACTTGTGCTACCCCTTCTCTTTATTTTGTTAGTGTAATAGTTGATATGTATGCATATGATTTGTAAGTCATCCCATGAGAATTTTTTTTTATCTCACATTTAAGGGAAATATTAGTTTCTTATATTAGAATTAGTATAGAAGTAAGTGTTGAGGCCAAGGAAGGCATGCACAAATTTATTCTATTGAGCTTGCTCAAATGAGGTTTCCCCCTCAAAGAGGCCAGTGATTCTACAATTTAGCCATTGTAATTCAATTTATCTTATTTGATTTAATGTATTGCTAATTTAATAATTTATTTCATGTATTTACAATTTTTTGCTAACTTTTTTAGGAAGGATCCTCTCATCTGGTATCCGAACACTTTCCATGGCCAATTTTTTTCTAAAACGTCTAAACTCGGTTCTACTGCATAATTTTATTTAAAATATTTTTCTTAGAAATTATTAACTTTTTTCTACTGCATAAATCTATATTGCATCATAATAATCTATTTTAGATTAGGGTAAAAATAACCTATCTACATAATTTTGGGAAGTGCTTGGGTGAAATCCCTAAAACTTATTGTGAGGAGTAACACAAAAACCCCAAAGTAGCTAGCCCATTGAGAGGACCTACCAGTGAAATGGGAAATGACCCCTTATTGATTGAATAGTTACCACCTGTTAAGAAAACCAAGAGCTATCACTTAGAGGTAAACCCATGGCCATAAATTTTCTGGAGATCAATACTCATTTAGACAACATTGGTGGCTAGAGAGATATATGTAAAACCTTAGGTAGCCATTGAAACTTGGGACCCATTATATCAGTTTAGAATATTCTCCATAGACTCTCAAAACATATTTCATTAGAGCATCAAAAGAATCTTAGAATATTTGCATTCAGATAGTTGACATAAACTAGAAACCAAAAAATATTCATAGAAAACTATCAACAAAGTATCAACAGACTCTCATAGAACTTATAACTAGACATTTGAAAGAAACAAAAACCAGAGTAATTTTTTTTTGTATTTTTTCCATATCTCTCCCTCTATATCCCTATTGATCCTCAAAATTTATCTAAACACTTTAAATTCCATTATCCACATTTTCTTCCTTGAGGTCCCATATCCCAATTCCACTCCTAATTCCCTCAAATCACATTTTCCCCTTTTTTTGGGTTTTGCCATTGATTCTATTTTTGTCTATTTACCTCAAAAAATTTCCAGTGTTCATCTCCCTCTTCTACTTGTTTGTCCCTTTATGATAAAAATGTCACAATTTTATCCATTTTCACTCCTAAAATTGTCGTTGCCTTCGTCAATCATACTCCTACTATGTAAATTTTTTAGTAAAAGTACCTTTACTCCTAAAATATTTTAGTCTACATAATAATTTTGATGCAAACAAGGTCTCACTTGCATATTTTTTATTGGAACATGGATCCCTTCAATGGTATCATTAGTATACCAAGGCTCATGATGAGCCCATATGGATTGATTTTTGCACCCTCATTTTACAATAGTTTGGCCCTAGTGTTTTTGATGACTTCATTAGAGAACTCACTAAACCTTGCCAAATAGGAATTATGAGAGAATATCAAATAGAATTTGAAAATATAGCCAATCACATAGAGGGATTATCTGATGAATTCTTCAAGAGTTGCTTTGTCAGTGGACTGAAGGATGCAATTTGATTTGAGGTCAATTTTTTTTATCCCAACACAATGATATAAGCCTTAGGGTTGGATAAGTTAGTAGAGGACATGATCATATCTCAACAGTGATTCGAATCCAATTTTACTCCATTCAAAAATATAGTTCCATAATGATCTCAAATAACGCTAGCCCCCAAGACCACTCCTATCAAGCATTTGATTGAAGCAAAGATGCAAGCCCATAGATAAAAATGAATAGGTTATAATTATGATGATAAATTCACTTGGGGACATTGATGTGTCAAGAAAAATCTCTACCTATTAGATGTGGAATCTCTACTTGAAACTAAATATTGAGAATATGTTCAGGATATAATAGATGATATAGAAGAATCTCAACCAATTGTGAAACTTGATTCTCAAGAAGACCAACTAGAGATTTCTTTCCATGCCTTAGTAGGATTCACTACCCCACAAACCATGTGAGTCAAAGGTTACTTCAAGAAATTCCCTCTCATAATACTCATTTATTTTGGTAGAAATCATAACTTCATTAACCCTTAGATCATCAAATATGTTGATTTTTTTGTCTATCCTTACTCCAAATTTGAAGTCATGATTGCCAATAGGGGCACATTACCTTACAAAGGGAAGTATCACAATGTGTGTATCTCTATTAGAGATTATAAATTTCGCTCTAATATGTTTGCATTACCCTTAGGTAGGTGTGATGTTTTTCTAGGATCTCAATGGTTATGCACACTTAAACCCATCTTATGGGATTTTGTTGAACTTTGGATGCAAATTTTTGACAATATGAAAAACACACATTGAAAGGATTAAAACTGGGGTCACTCAACATCATATGTTCACATTGCATGGAAAATCTTCTAAATAAGAATTTATATGATGTCATTACCCAACTCCATTCCATTAAAATGCAACCATTATTGGTCTCCACTACTCCTAATCTACAAACCATTTTGCATAGGTATGCAGGTGTCGTTGTTGAACTCATGGGATTTCCACCTTCATGGCTAGAGGACCACCATATTCATCTCCTTCTTGGAATCATTCCTCCCAACATCCAACCCTATTGCTACCCATTTTAGCAAAATATTGAGATCGAGATGCTCATTTGAGACTTGCTAAAGTAAGGCATTATTCACCTTAGTACTAACCCATATTCTTCCCCAATTCTCCTTGTTCATAAAAAATATGGGTCATGGCACCTTACATTAACTTCCATGAACTTGATCACATCACAATCAAGGATAAGTTCATAATATTTTTTATTGATGAGCTTCATGGCACTCATTTTTCTCTAAGTTGGATCTCCACTCTTGATATCACTAGATCTAACTTCATGAAGATGATATCTTGATGATAGATTTTCACATGCACGATGGCCACTATGAGTTTTTGGTCTTGCCCTTTGGTCTCACTAAAGCTCATTCAACATTATAGGCATTGATGAATACAATATTCTAGTTCTACCTATGAAAATTCATTTTTATCTTCTTTAATGATATCTTCATCTATAGTAAAACATGGTCTAAGCATATTTAACATCTAGAGCTTGTACTAAAACTACTCTATGACCATCATCTTTGTAAAAAATAGTCTAAATGTGCTTTTATCTAGGATGAAGTAGAGTATATTAGGAATATTGTTTCATCCCAAGGGGTTTAGGTGGATCCTAAAAAATAACTGCCATGAAAAATTGGCATCAACCTCAAACACTCAAGAGCCTCTATGATTTTTTAGGGCTGATTAGATACTATTGCAAATTTGTCAAGGATTATGGAAAGATTGCAGATCTAATGATTGATGATAAATATGTTGAAAAAATATGCTTTTACATGGACACAAGCTACTGAGTGTGCATTTGTAGAATTGAAACAAGCTATGTGTACTACACCTATTCTAGCTATGCCAAATTTTACCAAGACCTTTACTATCGAGAGCGATGCTTATGGCAATGGACTTGGTTCTTTTATCTTATAAGAAATATTCCCCATTAAATTCACAAAAAAAACCCTTTTTGGTAGGAATTTAGTACTCTCTAATTATGAGAAGGAAATGATGGCTATTTTACATGAAGTATAGAAGTGGTAGCCATACCTACTAGGGAATCATTTTTGCATCAAAATTGATTACCATAATCTAAAATATTTCCTAGAATAATGGGTCTCTACCCCATCATAGAGAAAATGAGTCAGTAAACTCATGGATTATGACTATGAGATCACTTACAAAAAGGGTAAGGACAATATTATGGTTGATGCTTTATCTCACACATTTGTAGACCAAACCTCCCTTTCAGCTATTTCCATGTCTATTCCAAATGGGTTTGACACTATACAATATGGGTATGTCGATGACTCCTCATTATTTATAATCATTCACCAGTTAGACATTAACCCTTCTACTATACTACATTACTCTTGGGATGGTGCTTCTATGTGATACAAGGATCATTTGGTGCTTCCCCAAAGCATAGATATTTAGTAGGTTATATTCTATGAACTCCATACTTTTCCATTGTTAGGGAACTTAGGGTTCCTCAAAACTTATGAGAAAGCATGATGCAACTTCTTTTGAAAGGGAATGAAAAGTTAATTTAATATATCGTGGTTGAATGTGATACCTATTGATGTAACAAGGGTGAAACAACACTCATCCCTAGGTTGCTCAGACCCTTTCCCATCCCTACCAAGATCTAGACTAATATTTTTATGGATTTCATTAAGGGGCTCCCTAAATCTAGAGGGAAAATAGTGATCTTAGCTATGGTTGATTGCCTCTCCAAATATAGTCATTTTTGTGCCCTCAACTATTCTTATACCACCTCCATAGTCGTAAAATTTTTATTGGACTAGATTTTTCATCTTCATGGCATTCCTTTGTCTATTATTTTAGATCATGATGAAACTTTCACCATCCATTTTTGGATAGAACTATTTCACTGCACTAACACCCAACATAAGATGAGATCTAGGTATCATCCATAAATGGATGGGTATACTAAAATTGTTAACAAATGCTTGGAAAATATATTTCATTGCTTCACCTCAGAATAATAACATCAGTGGGCCAAGTGGCTCCCCCTTTCCAAATGGTGGTACAATACCTCCTGCCACACTTCAATAAAAATGATTCTATATAAAGTATCCTATGGTCAAGAACCATAAGTGATCCTACTATACACCCTCATTAGTTCATCAATTCATGTAGTTGACATGATTATCTACACCCAAGATTAGATCCTCAACACCTTTCAGTATAATCTTCATATGACACAAAATCAAATGAAATAATAAGTTGATCAACACCATTTTAAGCACACTTTTAAAGTAGGTGATATGGTTTTTATTAACCTATATCCATACAAATAATCCTCCCTAAAACTCAAAGGTAATCATAAGATATATATAAAGTTATATGGGCCCTATAAGGTTCTATATAATATTGGGTTAGTTGATTATAAGTTGGAGCTTCCACCTTCTTCCCAAGTTCACCTAGTGTTTCATGTCTCTTATCTGAAGAAAGTTCTTGGCATAAACATTATAGTATAAACTATTTTAACATAACTTGATAATTAAGGGTCAATCATTCTTGATCTAGAGGAAATATTGGATAGGTACACCATAAACTTCACTCCTCCATCAAAGAGGTTTTAATTTAGTGGCATGAAATGTAACTAGAGGATACAACATGGGAACCACTATTTCAGATTCAACACCAATTCCCACATGTGAAGCTTTGAGGACAAATATTTTTCTAAGAGGGAGGGGATGTTAAGAACCCATGCTACCCTTTCTCTTTATTTTGTTTTTTTAATAGTTTTTATAGATGCATATGCTTTGTAAGTCATCCTATGAGCATTTTATTTTATCCCACATTCAGGGAAGTAGTAGTTGCTTATATTAGACTTAGTAAATAAGTGTTGAGGCTAAGGAAGGAATCCACAATTTTATTGTATTGATATTGATCAAAGGAGGTTTCCCCCTCAAATAGGCTAGTGATTCTATAATTTAGCTATTTTAATTCAATACAACTTATTTGAGTTAATGTATTACTAATTTCATAGTTTATTTCATGTATTTTCAATTTTTTTCTAACTTGATCATGAAGGATCCTCTCAAATAGAGTCTCATTTAGATGAAAATTATTTAGGGATTGATGTTTTAATGTTAATTTGACCCTTTTATCAACCTTTGGTCTTTGGTCAATTAATTTAATCCATATTTAAAAACTTTAGTCTAAATGTTTTAGACTAAGTCCCTTTTGAAATAGATTCAAATTTATGTTGGATCTAATTTACATGGGAACACTTTATTGTATTTTAAACCTAGTTAAATTTTATCCCAAGTTATTTATATTCTTGATCCCTTACTTATTTTATTCCATTATCCATAGATACTAATTAAACATGAATATGCCAAGTGGCAAGATCACATGATCTTGAATTAAAGATCAATAATCCATGTACAAAACTAGAGTCAATAAGTCAAAGTAATTGATAAATGGTGTGAATTAATAATTTAATGGATATATGATGGTGAGAGAGGAACCAAATCATCAAATAATTCTAAAATAAAATGTGAGAGTGACAAGTGTCATAATCTTGGCAAGTGATCAAGCAAATCAATGGCCCATATGCGAGCTTGTGTATAAAGATGAAGATCAATGGCCCACATTTGTTCATTCATTCAAGATCAATGGTGTGAGTGGAGTAAATAATTCAAATAACCTAGACTTAATGAGATGATTCCATGTGGCACAAAAGTAGTAAGGTGATGAAGAACGTTTGAAAGTACATAGAGATCCCACAAATCTTCCAAGTGGAACACTCTCAAGTGCTCAAATGGAAAATCAATGGCTTGTGATAGAATTAAGGTTAGGAAGACTTATTAAGAGATCATTGGTGTGAATTGAAGGTGATAAATGGTCATATTTTAAATAAATGAGTAGTGTGACATGGTAATTCTACATAAGCATAACACATCAAATTGGAGATCGTATGGACCCAAACACATATAAGGTATAAATATGCAATCCAAATGTAATATAAGTCACATAATCTCACATTTTGAACTAGCTTGCTACCATTAAATCCCTGTGTGAACCTCCAAAATCCCTAAAGTGTAAAGATTGCCCTAATTATATCTTGATTCACTATAATTGAGCTAAGAGAGTTAGATTATTGTTTATAATTAGATAATTTAATCATTATTATAGAAATGACAACTCATAAACATGTTTCAAAGATATAAGTTGAACTATATTTGATATTAGATGAAAAAGTTCATCTATTCAAAGATATAGAATTTGTAGCTACTACTTTAAATACAAGTGATAATAATTATTCTAAATTATTCTAGACAGTTGAAAACCAACTAATGATCACCAAGGAAGAGGATAATATTATCTTAGAAAAGAGGCTCTATGATGACATTATGACCATCCAAATGACTAGAATACACTAGGTAGCTACTAAACCTGAGGTACTTCATTGCATTGATATTCTTGGTCCCAATTTTAAGGAAGCTAAAATAGAGAAGGGAATGATAATTAATGAACATAATCAGAGGAAAGTTACATTTCCCTAATTGCCTTTGAGTCTTATTAAAAATTGACCAAACCCCAAATTAACCTAACCTCTATTACTTCATGGGCTAAAGAGAGTAAAATGATGGATACCCTAGCTATGTTGTTAGAATTTGGTAACCAGGTTGTTATAGACCCTACAAAGAACATCCTAATAAGTATGTTTAGACCTAGAGTCAGGATGGTACTGACAATGCTAAACAAATTGTATTGTTGTGTAACTACAACATATGTAAATCCAATATAGTTTCCCATGGTGTATTTCATCATTGAAAAAATAATAGTTTCTCCATTGGGTAAGATAATCAACATCTCCCTGAGTAGATAAATATATACAATAAAGCATAGGAAGAATACTAAGTTTTACATGATGTCTTACCTTTTAGATTCCCTATGTAAAACCATAAATATTCCCAACCAAAGAGAATGGTCTCCAAGTGGTACTCATACTATTTCCTAATACTATTCCAAGTTTCACATCTATAAGTATAGAGATCACATGCAGTTTATTTGTGATTATGTCTACCCTACATTAAGTGAAGCTATAATTGGTATTCCTATGGAGAGATTTATCCCTTTAATAAATAAATATGTTGAATCAATGGGAGACAAATGGTTATACATTGACTGTATTGATATGAGAATTGAAGGAACTCAAAATTCTCCTCTAAAGTTTCCAGTCCATGTTCCTGATAAAATATCTAAACAAGAGATGGCCTATCATTTGTTCCATGGTATAGTTGGCCTTTGAAATACCAAGATAAAAGGTCTCTTGCATAGCTTTCTAATGACAATTGACAATACAAATTTTAGACAATGAGATTATATTGAGGCTACATCAAAACATAGGTTGTTTTTCACCCTCCAGATGGATTATATTAGACATGGGACCCTTATGGTAGGGTAAAATAACATTTAAGGATCAATTTTATTTTTAATGTATCATATGAACATGATCCTAGTTCATTTGAATTCATATACATTAAAGCATCCTCATATTTTGAAGTAACTAAAAGATTGAAGGAACATAAGTGTTTTCACTTAGATTTGTACCCTTTGAGGAGATGTCTCAAATATCCTCATCCAAGTGGCATAGTTGAAACACCTCTAGGATATGGGTAGCCTAATAATGAGGTGAGTCTATAGAGAGGGATAACTCCCTTGATGTACCACTTTTGGATCACTACTACACCTATTTTTGTAAGGAAAAGGGAGAGAAAATTGAAAGTAAACTATCCTAAATGTGGTGATACACCAAATTAAGTGAAAAATACCAACCAAATGAATATCACACATGAGACTAAGGGAATAACTAGGCATACGCTTATATAATATGAATCTTCTCACATTGTTATTTCATTATGAGGTTTTGATGAATGTTTGGGCTAGGAGGACTAGACAAGAGGCCTAGAATGACACTATTTGAATAGACTAACTCACTCAAACTTGAAACTTCATAGAACACTTCACATGACCTATAAGAAGAAGCTTTCAAACTATAAATAGGCGTGAGAATAAGACAACAATGCTAAACAAACAATAGTCATCATTAAACAAGATCAATCATTCAAGTTAACACACTATACATAATCATAAAAGAGGTAAAATTAGTAGTTTTTATTGATCCATGGTATGAAAATGAGCATGGCTTCACCATAATTATGTGGAACATACCTTACAATAGACAAAATGGATAGTTATTATAGAACTTGAGAGAGAGAATATGAGGAGTTACATGTGCATGAGAAGAGAATGTGAAACTGATCATGTAAGGTCAGGAAGCACAAGTGTCAATCCAAGGCATGAAACTCTTGAAATGTGGCATGAAATTTGTTTTGGTGACTCAAAAAATTACCTTTATTATTTGGGATTCTTGGGTACCCCATAACTAAATAGGGGTAAAAGTGATATAAGACTAAGAAGGGGAATTTATTGACACACATTTACATGCATTAGATGAATTCTTAACCATCTTAAATCTTCAAGAAATGAGCCATCACTACCTACAATCAAATAAAATCCTCTTTTACACACCTTGCATACTTGGTTTCCAAAACGGATTTAGTTTCTCATTAAATTCCATATAATGGAGTGTATGCCACTTTTAAAGATCCTTCATGGCCTTATATTACCTAGGTGCACCTTAAAAAAGCTTCCACTTGAAGTTCTGACACTTCTCACCATCATGTTCACTATGATACTTTTGATTATATGTGATGAAGGCTATGGAAAACATCCTTAGGATTTTTTTTAAGCATTAAATTACCATAGTGATTTATACAAAGTCTCTATCTTCCTCCCAAAGTTGATTTCATCCCTTGAATGTCCCTAGAACCTGCATAATGCACAAAATAGTCAAAAATACCCTATTTTTACTCTATATATAAAATTATATATAGTCCAAAAATATGTGGAGTATCTTGAGAGAGTATCCTACAACATACAATCATCATTCTAGGCAAACTATGCCATTTGGGTGCACTAGCTACTCCATCTTCTCAAATTGGTCACTAGCAAGGGTTTTGGCGAGTTTAGGCCTATTTTACCCTCTTAAGATTTGTTCATAAGTAATTAAAATTCAAATCTCATCTCAATTCCAAAACATTATATTTTTTGACTGTATATAATTTGTCTTAGCTCGTTGAGTCTCCATGCAAAGTGTCCAAGAAGATATGGGCTTCCAACTTTGCCCACTCGAGCTCTTTTCTCCTTTCCTTGCAAACTTGAATTAGTCCTAAGACAAAAATGGATTTCCTTGTGACCTATCTTAATTAAAAAATCTTTTAAACACTTTAAATTAACTCATAAACATGTACAGTGTATTATAATTCTCATCTCATGGTAGAAGTGAAAATGACTGTATTTGGCTTCTAGGCTTAACCATGCCTAATAAGCATGCCTGCAACCTTGAGGGTGTAGATCACTGTATTTATTTTAATAGTTATATTTAAGCTATATTATGTATTTTTTATGTAACTAATATCCCCAAGTCACCCTAAAAACCTCTAATCACTCCTTCTCATCTCTTCTTCTCATTCACCAACTAGGCCTAGTGGGAGGTTGCTTAGTTGAGTTGTGTATAGGAGACTTTTGATCATTTTGAGAGGTATGAGTTTGTATGAGTTATTATTATAACTAATTAACATTAAATACACCTCATAAGACATTAATTTATGTCCCCATTACCTCTTATCAAGTTTCTTATCCATTTTGGTATCATTTGCTTGTCTTGCCAAAATCTTAATTTTCTTGACTGGCTGACATATGAGACAAAAAAATGAGGTATAACCCTCTTACACAAGGAAAAAAAAGTTTTTATAAGTTTTATTATGTCATAATTACAATATTCACCAAATTTGGGTTCTTTATCAGGTCATTAGACCTTCTAATAGCATAAAAACCTAAGACAGACTTGGAGAAAGGTACTGTCTGCAGAGGTTTCATCATATGGATTGTGGATTATATTACATAACCATTTATATGCTTGTTTTGTATTATATGATGGTGTATAAATTTAATAAAAAAATTAACCAAATTTTTACAATCTAATTCATCACCCCAATCCTCTTCATGCTTCTTTATGAATGCCTAGCTCTGCTTAGACCTGATTGTTCTCTATCTTATAACAGAGGCCCACCTATAGGTTGCCTTGAATAGTTTAGGATTTTAAAACATTTCATAATATTACTTTAATATTTCCATGGTGATTTCATCTATGTTATTATTCATCTCACACCTTTAATTTGGATTACTCTGAATACCAATCATAGGTAGCTGAATGTGTTTTCTATGTTTCTTCTACAAAGATATCCCCTGTAGATGTTCATGCATGTTAGAAACCTAGGTATAGTTTTTTAATACCTTTTAGATATTTTTATGACCACAATAATATATTTATATACCAATCCAATCCATATTTATATCTTCCAACCATTTTTATCTAGCTTAATGTCATCTCTTAGTTAGTTATAGGTGAGCATTTTTGAGTGAAGGGACACTTTTAGGTGTATATGAGACTTGAAACACTACATATCAACATTATCCTAATGATATTCATGATAATTGGTAAATCATTAAATCAATAAATCCATTCAAATTATGAGAGTATTCCTTATATCATCTTAGGATACCAAGTTCACTTTGGGTCTCCAAACCCTTTAGACATTACTGTCTAAAATTAGTGTTCAAGAGTGCATATTGGAGCTCTTCAACAAATGACTTCCACTAATCATCTTCCCTCCATATTTTACATATCTCTTATCCTATTTATGGAATATAATGTTTAGTCATCAAGATGAATCAAATTCAATGTTAACCTTGTTGTATGCCCTTGATAAAAAATGGTCTAGACCTTTATTTTATGCTTTTAGGGATTTGATCTCTAAACCTACATTCATTACTATTGGAAGGATCTTCATAGTTTTCCCTAAAAAATAAATAGATATTATGGGCCTATTATGATATATTAAACATACTATAATCCAAAATGGAGTTTCACCACTTGTTTCAACACTCCCATATGACATCTCTATGTGGGGTCACCTGTAGGTGGACTTTTACACATAAGCAGGCAGACAGTGAAAATAAATTCAAATAATTCATGGTACTTGGCCATTTTTTCACTCATATTCCCATTATAGCCTTTTAAACTATATTCTTGAAAACTTTTGGAGATAAAACCATTCAAGTATGTCCTTTCCCATATTTCATCTTCCTGTAGGGCACCTATAGATGAATGCAGTAGCAGACAAGAGTATTGGGAAGGATGTATGGAATATGAGCATGTATCATGACCTTACCACCATTTTAAGGTTTCACATGGATTCCTTAATCTTATTAAAACTTTATACAAGTCTAAAAATACTCTTTCCAATGTGAGTATAACTTTTGAGAGCACCTGTAAGTGTGTGTCCATGGCTGACTATGTATAAATGTTGCACATGACTACAAAAATCATTATTTATTACACCATATAGAAGATAAAATAAATACATTATGTGTATATAATATATTATAAATATTTTATGCCTTCATAATACTTCTTTGAATGTTATTAGAGCCTTTCATAACTCACCTAACTAACTGTGTATGGCAGTTATATAACAAACTATCTGTATGGCACTTTATGACTACATTCTCATGGAGTATGGATTTGGAGATGAGATTGAAAAGGTTATGGGATAAAGGAAATTTAAAATATGTATATAAACCCATCTTTAACCTCAATAAATTATACCAAATCATGGAGATTTTGAAGATAGTGGAAACCTGCTTGCAACACAAAATGGTGCCTTCATTTGCAACCTGAGATACTTGGATTATTCAAACACCTTGAAACACTAAAAAAGGAATGGAAAACATAAGGTGAATATGTATATTTCCTATGGATTCAATTAAAATATGGTTATTATATGAAATCATCCAAACAAGATAAAAACCTATAGGGTACAAAAACCAATAAACAAAAAAACACAATCAATTTGTTAGAGATGATTTATAGAGCATAGTTGACCAATATTTGAAATATTATTATGAAAATTAATATATATGAGTTTAATTTCACCTAAAAAATTCATTTGATTTGGAAATTCTCCAATTGGTTGTACCAAGCACAAACTTGTTGATTGGTTATGTGTGTCTAGAAAGGTGAAGAAGAAGTAGAATGGTTTTAGCTCAAATTTGGCACTTATAAAGTATGCCAAGCATGTAAATGAGTCTAAATAAGTTTAAGATACATTTATCGACCTCATCCCAATCTCATGGGTCGTATAAGTGCCAAAATCCTCCCTTTTTAGTTGGTTTCTTGATTTTCAGTTAGATAACCTAAAAGGTTCAAATGGGATTGACATTATTGATAGGGAATCTAACTTATTAGATGTTTTAAAGAATACTAAGCAACTTTACAACCTTGAAAACTATTCCACTTGCATTTATGACCCCTAAATGGCTATTAAATGACTCAAAGTGACATATAAATTAATCAAACCATGACTAAGGATAACAAGGCATTGAATTACATCAAATAGACTATAACATACCTCATGAAAAAATATTAGACCCATAAAACATATAAAAATCAATATTTCACCTACAGGGGTACTAATTTGACCTACAGGGTCAAATTTGTTCAATAAATTGGTGACTCATAGGGGTAGTATGCCTACTATACTAAAGATCAATAGACTTATCCTATCTATGGGCTTAGGGATTCATATGAAGTCTAAAACAAAATAAGAAGACCTGACACTTGATAAAAAGGATTTTACCAAGGCAAGAAAATAATTATCTCAACCACACAACACAAAGGACACACACACACAAAGAAAACACACTAACAAACACACACGTGTGCTCAAAGCACTTAGGGAAAATAGAAAACAAACAACTATGCACAACTAGAAACTAAGCAGACTTATTTTCTAGGATCAAAATTAAATTTCTTTGAATATTCTTCTTCATGAGATGAATCATAGTGCCAAGCATATTGGTCCTTGGATTGGATGCTTGGTATATTAAACATATTCCTTGGCACTTCACTTGATCTGTTCTCAAGCAGATCATCCTTAAGTATGTCTCCTATGTAAATGTATTCCTCTTGTACTTTTACACATAACTCATACTACTTCCCACTCTTGATCTCATGGTAAACTTTTATCTTATTTGTATACATGACTTCAAGAGTAGTTTTTTGTTCCTTGGAAGATTGAGGCCAATAGAAGCTTGTTCTATCCTTCAAAAACTAATGTATTTTTCCCAACTAGTTGAGAGAATGATAAACTATTTTGATGATTTCAAACATATCATCATGGGATGCATGTGCCTATTTAAAGGACAATTTTTAATTTTTTTTCTTCTTTGCATACTCACTTGAGTGTCAAGGTTGCCTTCTCCATTTTTGACTAGATCATAGCCTCCTTGAAGAAGAGCATAACCTGATTCAATGACTACAAAAAGTCATTCCAAGGCTGATTAGAGACTTACTATTGCCCATCTATGATGTCTTAGATATTGATGGAAGAAACAATGATGATTTCCTCTTATTTGACATAAGGAATGCATTCTTTAATATCAACATAATCAAAATATTCAACATAATAAATCACTTCTTCTTCAACATTTAGGACCTCTTGAGGGATCATAAGTTGTATCTCAACTAACATAACCTAACTTTTCTTCTCAAGGATTACAATATACTCATTTTTTTTTATCTTTCTTGGTGATTCCAATGCTAGGCATTTTGTAATCAGATGACCTAGTCCAATGAGTCTACAAAGGAGCTACATTTTCTTCAAACAAGAGTTATAAATTATTATCAACCAAATTCTCCTCTTTAGGTTCCCACATAATAGTTCCATCAAGGAAAATGGTGATATGGTGAGGATAATATGAATTAGTTGGTGGAGGTGGAACATATAACTCAACATCATATTTAGAATGAATTATATGGGATCCTTTTATCATTTTGTGAGGAAGGGTAGGTAGACCTTGGGGTAAAATATCTTGGTTTTATTCCTTCCATTTGATAATAACTTCCTTGAAATATTATTTGGATTTAGCACTATCTTTAGGAAGGTTATATGGGGTGTGTTTAGTCATAAGATCTTCTTTTGGTTCTAAACCTTCCATCACACCTTGACTCAATAATTTCATTATTGACTCTAAGTCTTCAATTTATTTGGCTAGGTTCTCTTGGGAAAATATATCTTGAAGTTGATAATAATATTCATGAGGATAATTAGTATAAGAGGGATAACATGGAAAACAAGAGGTCTCTTCTTGAGGAAGCATGCGAGGGTCTTGCATATGATCAATATCTTTCTCCAACTCACACTCTTTATCTCGTCTTTTATCCCCTTTCTTTTCCCATGATTCCACTACCTTTTTATAGCTTAGGATGTTAGGATTAGGAGTCTCTTCTTTAGTTAGTGATTTTATTTTATGAGTGGATTAAGTGTTCAAGAAACTTGGGATCTCCTTAGGCTTGGATTCTCCACCTTGTCTCCAACTTGGGATTTCATATCTAGAAGTCTCTTCTTGAGATGAGGATGCAATGGGAGAGGTAAATGATGGATTAGATTCCACTTATTTTTTGATGAGATGGATTTATGTATCTTATTATTGGATAAATCAATATTCTTATCAAGGTTTTCTTCAAAAACCAAGTTTTTCTTTCCAACTCTCTCTTCTAGCTAATTAGGAAAAAAATGACTTTGATAAGATTGATTAGGCTCATGAGTAGGGGTCAAGTAGAACTGATAAAAATCTTGATGAGGTGGATATGAGGGTTGATAGGTTTTGTGAAGGTGTTCCTCATGAAATCGTAGCTTATTTTCTAAGGATGTAACCAAACCATTCACATATAACATCTCACTTGTGAGCGTTTACCAATTTACTCTCTCGATAGGTGCCCACTCTCTTTTGAATAGATCTAATGAATTTATCAAATTATGAATGATATGAATAGGAATATATATACCATATCCAATTTGTGTGTCAAGATCTATAATGTACCTCTCATATCCCAAGAAAGTTTTCTTGAAAGCTGAAATGGACTAGTTTTAGAAGTAACTAGGTTGACTAAGAAGAGTAAGACATTGAGAGGGTTGGTTATACAACTGATAAAAATCATGAAAAGATTGATAAATTTCATATTAAAGTTGGTAAGGATCATGAAAAGGCTAATAAGAATCATAAAAATTCTGATAGGTAATGCACAAGCTTTAGATATCTCATCAACTTGTGTAAAACAATACTCAACACCAAAACTAGCCATGTAACTTCATTGGGAGGGAAGAACACAAAAAAAATTACTAAAAATATTCAAAATGAAAACATAGGTTTCTTAATTAGATGATGTAACTTTAGATTCACCATTAATGCTTGGATAGATGCCTCCAAAGGCTAATGTGTTGAAAGACAACACAAAAAATCTTTCATCTTATTAGACAATGAGTCCCATTGTGCATGCCAAAAAAAATTTGTGAGGTTGATTTACACCCTCTCAGGAGATGTATTAGCTCTCCTCATACAATTGGCATAATTAAAAAACATCTAGGCTATGGGTAGCTTAAGAATGAAGTGAATATTTAGATAGGGCTATATTTTGGATCATTAATACACCTATAATTTTAAGGAAAAGGGATAGCAAATTGAAACTAAATAATCCTAAAGGTGGTGATACACCAAATTAAGTGATAACTACCAAATAGTTTCATATCACACATGAGAACACAAGACTAAAATGGCATACACTTCTCTAATCTGAATCTTCTCACATTAGGATTTTATTATGAGATTGTGATGAATGTTTAGCCTAGGAGGACTAGACAAAATTACTATAATGACACTATTTGAATAGACTAACTCACTCAACCTTGACACTTCATATAACACTTCACATTACCTATAAGAAGAAGCTTTCAAACTACAAATAGGTGTGAGAATGAGACAATAATGATAAGGAAATAATATTCAACACTAATAAAGATCAATCATTCAAGTGAACACACTATGAATAGTCATATAATTGGTAAAATCAATAGTATTTATTGATACATGGTATTCAAATGAGTAGAAATTCACCATACTTAGGTGGAACATATATTACAATAGCTAAAATGGCTAGTTCTTATATAACTTGAGAGAGAAAAGAGAAGATAGAAGTCTAAATGTCACAAAGACACTTGTAATTCCAAGAGTATGATTTAAATGTTCATGATAAGATAATTTGAAACTAATAATTCAAGTTTAGGAAGCAAAAGTTTCAATCTAAGGCATGAAACTCTTAAAATGTGGCATAAAATTCCTTTTACTGACTCAAAAAAATACCTTTCTTATTTGGGCTTCTTGGGCACCCCATAGAATGATAGGAGAAGAATAAATGATTTTAATGAGAAGGGGAAGTTATGGAAACACATTTCCATGCATTGGATACATTAATAACCATTTAGAATCTTTTAGATATGAGCCATCACTACCTGTAGCCAAAGAAACTCATATTTCAAACACCTTGCACACTTGGATTCCATAATGGTTCTATTTTCTCATGAAAATACATAAAATGGAGTGGATGACACTTAAAAATTCCCTCCATGGCCTTATATTTACTATGTTCACCTTAAAAGGGCTTCCACTTCAAGTTCTCACACTTCTCACCAGTTCTCACACTTCTCACCGTCATGTTCACTATGCCAATTTTGACTGGCTAAGATGAAGGCTATGGTAGGTGTTGTCATCAAATTTTGTACCCTAGGATACTATATGAATATACATAAATTTGATGCAACATTTAATCATGTCTCAAGTTTTTGGAAACTTGTAAGAGAGATGAATCTCTAGGATTAAAAGGGTTAGCTCCCTAAATTCTTCTCTAAGTGCCTATCATGTAATTTAGTGCTTGTTCATGAAAAGAGTCAAGAGTTTGCATCAAATGTAGAATATTATAGAGAGGTGATACAAAAATAATATATACCATATAATATCATACTTATACTAATAAAAAATGCTTTCTAAGGCCAATTCCATGCATTGAAAGATCCTAACATAGTATTTCAATGTGAAGGTAACATGCTTGGAACAATCAACAAGATACTTGACCTGTGGGGTAAATTACACACCATATAAAAAAATTCATACTTTAAAGAGAGATTAGTACATTCAAAAAAATTCACATGACTTTTTAACATCAGAACCCTTGCTTAAACATGAAGGATAAAGGGAGTGAGGATGACACTATCACTTAGCTCCACTATACATCACTCACACACTTAGACAAAATGTTCAAAACTCAAAATTGGAATTTTATTAAATGTTAAAAATAAAAGTGTAATGTAATTTTATCAGGGATTTTCCATACAAAAAATGTGATCTCCTTACAATAGCCAAGAATGGCTTAATTTATAGAACTTGAGGAAGAGAGAGAGAAAGGGAGTCCAAGAGGCACAAGGACAAGTGTCAAAAAGAGAAAGTCAGTTAAAATACATTTGGATAAGGATATGGGGTGATAAATGCAACATAAAGAGAAAAAAGTGTCTTTTCCAATCATTTAAGACCTATAAAATGTCAAGAAACTCCTTTTGCACAAAAAATTGCCATCTATGATTAATCTTCTAAAACTACCTTATGAATAAAAATAATCAAGTTTGATGATTTATATGAATAGGATAGGTCACTATTAATATATAACATTCATTGGAGAATATCTTGACCCTTCCTATCATTCTAGCCATGCATGAGTATACTTGGCAGTCTCAAAATAGCTCTTTTCCTTTCACCTCTAACACTTGGCACTTTAAAGCTCTACAAACCTATAGTTTAATTCATAAAATAGTATAAATGACATATTTTAGGAGTGATCATACCATAAATTACAATAATTTAGCCTTAAAAGGCTCACAAAATGAAGATTCACCATTTCTTCTAAGTCCTCACTAGCTAGCTCATTGGACTGGTAAAAAAATGAATTTCTAGGCACACTTAAAAGATTATGAACTTGATATAATGACCATATAAACTTGTAAAAAGTCTTAATATTCCTTTAAAAAGTGATTTCATCTCTTGAAAGTCCACCATGCCTACACAACACAAAAAATGGTCAAAATAAGGCTTGTTTTCCTCTTTTCCATATAGTTCCATTTAATCCAATGCCATGGATGTAATCATCATGGATTTTTAAACAACTTATCTTCAGAATTTAGTGTCAAATTCATTCATTTGGATGTACTTTGAGCCTCATTTTTCTAGTCGAATCCTTATGGAGGGTTTGCAATGCTTTTGGAGTGATTTTCATTATTAGCATTCATTCATAGCCATGGCACATTGGAGTTTTGATAAAATTACACTTTTTGATCCTAAATTACCTGCTTAAACTTCATTTAAAGGCTCAAGGTCCCATGCAAATCTTGGTGAAATTTCTAAACACTTGAAGTTGTCATTCGAGCTCATTTTTTACTTCCTGGTGGGGTATGAATGCTTCCTGAGCCATAAATGGATTCTTGGAGAATTTATTTGTAAAATAAAGGCTGGAAAATTTATATATACACCATACAAACTTCCTCCAACCATTATAATGGATTTATAAAATCTTGAAATGGAAATTGATCCCTATTTAGTTTTAGGCCTAGGTCTTGCCAATAGGTCTACCTACACGTTTAAGCTCCTCTTGACCCTCCAATGTTCCTATTTTCAATGTGATGGATTGAAAACAAAAAAAATACTTGTGAAAACATTAATTTATCAATTATAAATCATAGATAAGGTTGACAACATACATGACCTCTAATTTAGCTTCTAGCCCTAAGGCTTTCCTTCACACTTGATTGCAACCCTTGTTGTGTAGGGTGCCTTGTTTACTTTAAATACTTATATAAAGGTTTATTAGGTTATTAAATGTTACCCCCAGCTTATATAACCTTTATTTTACCTTTTTCACCTTGAGATCATCAATTCATCACTATTCCCCAAAACTACCATTCGTGTGCATGAAGGGACTGCCCCTGATCTAAGATAAAATAATGAGTATTAAGAGTATTTATTTAGGAAAAGTGTGTATTTTATAATATAAAAAAGTTAATAATTACAAATATTACAAAATGGTTTTGTGCAATTCCATGTTTAGGAGGTCTAACCATCCAAATTTTTCCAAAAAAGAGGTAAAAAACCTTATTTTTGCATGCTCTTGTTTAAACCTCCTCATGAAGGCTCTTTACAAACCTATTTGATGAATATAAGGTGTTAATAAATGTTTATTACCTTCATTTAATTCTTATTTAACCTAGGGATCCACTCAAAAACTCTATCCTAAGTGGAATCCCCCAGTTCATCTCTTAGAACAAAGCTATCCCAACCCTACCTATACAAACTGAGTCCATTTTACTTATGAGACAAGTGTCTTAGGTGGATTTAAGATGTATTGGACATTATTTAATTAATTTGGTCATGAGGAATCCATATCACGTTATTTTAATCTCTCCTTCTCTTCTTTAGGTAGCAACTTCTCAACATGTCCTTCTCTTGCTTATGCCCCTGTCTAACTGTGACAGTGAACAAGGGTACTCTTTCCTTTTTACCTTTCCTTAAAGATTTAAATAAAGGTTTAAAAACATTCCATAGTATATTTTTACTCACTCTCATATTCTAATGTGAGACATTCTCCAAATGTAGCCTTCTTGAAACTTTTAGGCCTTTAAATTTCTCACTATCCTCTGAGACTAAGATAGTCTTAGAACCTTGCTTGTAGGTGAGTTTAGGGTGAGGGTAGCATGATGTTGACCTTGATTAATGTTTTTATAACCTATATTGATCTTAAAAATCACTAGGTTTTTCATTTTCACCTCTTTTATCCCTAAAATTTCCTCAAGACTCCTATAAGGTCCATAGTCCCCATTCACTTCCTGCTCAGCTGTAGGTGACTATACCTTCCTTCATTTTAGGCATGTAGGTTGTTTCTTAGGTCAAGATATACTTTTTCATGGTGTAATTTATGGAATGAATGTATTTTATTATGTTAAAACTATAAAAAATTTCCTTCACCCATCCATGATAATGCCTATTTCACAAACCTTTACCTCTTTGCTTGTAGGTGACTATCACAGTCCTGTGTATAGAGAGAGAAGTATGCATTAGGGTTTCAAGACATTGGATTTATCCTTTTATCATGGAACTTTGAAATTACAAGAATAATTTGAACTATTATCATAACTTAATTTGATATCATATTCTAGTATCATCAAAATGAGATATATATTAACATTTTGATCACTATCTTATAGAAACCACTGCCCTGCTTTAGTGACTTTTAACCATCTTTAGGATTTGTAACATCCAACCTACACTCATATTTGGATTTTAAAAATTATAAAAACTATTATAGGTGGATAGGGATACCAAATGTTCCAATTTGAAAACTTGGATAACCTATCAGTTGGATTTTTTGATGTCCTAAAAAACCTTCAAGGCTTCTGTTTGACATGTTTAAGGCAAAAGGGCTGAGTACAATCCAAAGTTCCAATTGATGCTTTGAAATTTATCTTGAAAAAATAGGATGATCAATATTCATTTCTAGGCATTCCTATAAAAAGGAATCCCAAATTGGATTGACCAATCTATTGGAATACCTCCAAAATATTTGTCTATGCCCTCAACTGTAGATGGTCATCTCCTTCATACAGGTAGAGTTCAGAACAGTCACTAAACATACAAGTTTATATCACCTAAATGATTCCATCAAATTGTAAATTCAAATTAATGGTCCTAAGAGATTAAGAACCATTCTAAACCTTCAAAATCACACTTGTGACATTAACATGCTCCTGTAGGTGGAGTTTTATGACTGAGATATACAAGGAAATCTTAAAATGGTAATGAACATGCAAGGAATGCCTTTAAAACACATTAATGGAAATTTTAAACACTTAAATATTAATTATACACTATTATTATCTTCAAAACATCATCTCTAGTGTGAAGGAAACATTTTCAAAGCAATGAGATGACTGTGAATGCAAACTAGCCATTTTACAAGCCTAAAAGAGGCATTCTCACAAGATTGAACTCCCCAGAATAATAATAAGCATGGAAAAATATTTAAAATAATCTGGAGGCACTTTAAACATCCAAATCCATCAATCCAAAACAATAAATTTTGAGACACATTTAAATAGTGACCCCCTCATGGTTGAACATGTATAAAATGATGCCTAGGATCAAACTGATGGTTCATAAAGGAGAATGCACAAAATATCAATTTATTATTATGTAAATTAGTTTAACTCAGATAAATATACACCTTTAGAATCACTCCTCCCAATTCCACTTGTATGGGCCATACCAAGTGTATGAAGTTACTCCTTTGCTTGCCACGTGAAAATGGACGAAAGTTACATATTTTTTTTTTTGAATTATTATTGAAAACTAGGCATTGAAATGTATTATTTGAGGTTAAGAGTTACTATTCCCACATTTTTAGCTGATTATGGACTTGAGAAGTCTGTACAAGTGCCCAATAACTCCTATTTTTATACAAAAATACCATCCAATAAACATAACTACTTCTTGCCTAAAAAATAAATATTATTAACATGATCTTGACATTATCCACATTGAAAATCACTTGTGTTTCAATTTTACTTTCATAAAAATATGTACAAGTCATTAAATGGGCTAAAATATGACCAAAAGGCCCCTTTTTCCACACAAGACAAGACCTATGAATAATTTATGACTTTTAAACATATTAAAACATGTCAAGGACCACCTTAGGATATTTTAAACACCATTTAACCCTTTTAATACCTTTGAATAGGGTTGACCATCCTTTGACTCAAGTTGACTAGCCTAGTACATAAGGGGTGGACCTTAACAAGGACTAAGGAGAGGATGAGTAAGACAATAAACTAACATGACACCCTATAAGACACATAAGAACCTTATTAAAAGTTCAAAATAGTAGGGATTGACCTTAATTTTACTTAGGGTCAAATTTGGTAAACATTAGGCACACCTAGGAGTTTTTTTGAAGCATAAAATGACCATAGTGAGTTAGAAAAAGTCTCTATATTCCTCCCAAAATTTTATTTCATCCCTTGAAAGTCCCTAAAACCTACACAATGTACAAAATGAGAAAAAATACACTATTTTTTCCTCCATACATATAATTCCATATAGTATAAAATTATGGGGAGTATCTTGAGAGAGTATCATAGAATATCTAATCATCATTCTAGGAAATCTATGCCATTTGTGTGCACTAACTACTCCATCTTCTCAAATTGGTCACTAGCAAGGGTTTTGGTGAGTTTATGCCTATTTTACCCTCTTAATATTTGTTCATAAGGATTTTACATTAAAATCTCAACTCAATTCCACAAAATTATAATTTGGGATCGTATCTAACTTGTCCTAGCTCCTTGAGTCTCCATGCAAAGTGTCCAAGAAGATATGAGCTTCCAACTTTGCCCACTTGAGCTTTTTTCTCCATTCCTTGCAAACTTGAATTGGTCCTAAGACAAAAATGGATTTAATTTTTCCTTATCTTAATTATAAAATATTTTACACACTTTAAATGACATCATAAACATGTTTAAATGGATTAGAATGCTCATCTTATGGTAGAAGTGAAAATGACTCTCCTTTTGGCTTATAGGCCTAACCATGACTAATAATCTTGCCTATAAATTTGAGGGTTTAGAGAACCCTATTGAGTTTAATCCTTATATTCAAGGTTTATTATGTTTTTTTTATGTCATTAATCTTCCCAAGTCACCCTACAAACCTCCAAGCACTCCTTCTCATCTCTTCTTCTCATTCATCAACTAGGCCTAGTGGGAGCTTGCTCGGTTGATCTGTGTGTAAGAGAATTTTGACTATTTTGGGAGGTATGAGTTTTTACAAATGATTAATATCACCCATTAACTTTCCATACATTTTAAAATACATTCCTTGATGTTCCTATGTCCTCTTATCAAGTTTGTTACCCATTTTGGTATTATTTGCTTGTCTTGCCAAAACCTTGATTTTATTGATTAGCTGACATTTGAACAAAATAGTGAGGTATATCCCTCTTACCTAAGGAAAAAATAAGGTTTTATAAGCTATATTATGTCATAAGGACCCTCTTCACCAAATTTGGGTTCTTGATTAGGTCATTAGACCTTTTGATAGCATAAAAACCTAAGATAGACTTGGAGAAAGGTACTATTTGTAGGGGTTTCATCATATGGACTATCTACTTTATTAAATAACCATTTATCTACTTGTTTTGTGTTATATTATTTTTTATCAATTCCATAAAAAACTTAACAAAAATTTTCTAATCCAATTCATCACCCCAATGCTCTACATGTTTCTTTATGAATGTTTAGCTCAACTTAGACCTAATTATTCTCTATCTCATAACAGGGGCCCACCTATAGGTTACCTTGCATATTTTAAGATTTGAAAACATTTCATAATATTAATTTAATATTTAAATTTTCATCTCATATATGTTTTTTTTCATATCTCACCTTGAATTTGGATTACTCTCAATACCATTCATAGGTAGTTGATTATGTTTTCTATGTTTCTTTCTGCAAAGATGACCCCTGTAGATGTTCATGCACATTTAGACCCTAGGTATAGTGTTTAAATACCTTATAAATATGTTTATGACCACACTAAGCTATGAATATACAAATATAATCCATATTTATATCTTTCAACCATTTTTATCTAGCTTACTATCACCTCTCAGTCAAATGTAGGTGAGCACTTTCGAGTGAAGGGACACATGTAGGTGTACATGAGACTTGAAACACTACATATAAAAATTATCCTGATGATATTCATGTTCATTTTTACATCCTTAAATAAATAACATCTTATGATATCAAGGTCACTTTGGGTCTCCAAACCTTGTAGACATTATTATCTGAAATTAGTGTTCAAGAGTGCATATTAGAGCTCTTCAATAACTGACTTCCACTAATCATCTTACCTCCCTATTTTTCATAGATATTTTCCCATGTAGGTGATATAATATTTAGTCATAAATATTCATAAAATTAATTGTTAACCTTGTTTTATTCCCTTAACAAAAATGGTCCAGACCTCTATTTTATGCTTTTAGGGATTTGATCTCTAAACCTATGGTCATTACCTTTGGAAGGATCTTGATAGTTTACCTAAAAACTCAATAACTCTTATGGGTCTATTATTATATATTTGACATAATATAATACAAAAGGGAGTTTCACCACTTGTTTCAACACTCCCATATGACATCCTATCTCTTTTTGGGGTCACCAATATGTGGACTTTTGCATGTAAGCATCCAAACAGTGAAAGTAAATTCAAATAATTCACAGTGCTTGGAAATTTAATCACTCCTAATCCAATTATATCCTATTAAAATATATTATTATAACCTTTGGGAGCTAAAACCATTCAATTATGTCCTTTCACATATTTCATCTTCTTGTAAGGCACCTATAGATGAATATAGTAATAGATAATAGTATTGGGAAGGATGTATGGACTATGAGAATGTAACATGACCTTAACACATTTTTAAGGTCTAATATGTATTCCTTCATGTTATGGAAACTTCAAAAAAGTCCAAAAATACTCTTTACAATGTTAATTTAACTCTTGAGATCACCTATAGGTGTGTGTTCATGGCTGACTATGTATAAATGTTGCACATGATTACAATAATCCTTCTTTATTACACCATATGGAAGCTCGACTCACTAAATTATGTGGATATAATATATTACAAATATTTGAATCCTTCATTAGACTTATTTTAATGTTCTTATAGCCTTTCATAGCTCACCTAGCTGGCTGTGTATGGTAGTCATATAGAAAACTGTTTGTATGACACTTTATGACCACACTCTCATGGATTATTGATTTGGATATGAGATTTAAAAGGTTAAGGGAACAATAATGAAATTTAATATATGCATACAAAACTATATTCAACCTCAATAACTAATACCAAAACATGGAGATTGTGTAGATAGTGTAAACCTACTTGTAATATAGAATTGTGCCTTCACTTGTAACTTGAGATACTTGACTTATTAAAACACCTTTAAACACTAAAAAAAATCATGTATAACATTAGGTGAAGATTTATATGTCATATATATTCAATTCCAATAGCTAGATTGTACGAAATCATCAAAAAAAGAGTAAAACCTATAGGGTGTAGGAAATAATGAGAAGAAAAACATAGTCAACTTTTTAGAGATGATTCATAAATAAATTTTTACTAATATTCAAAATATTTTTATTTAATTTAATATATTTTATTTTAATTTCACCTCTTGAAGGTGTTTGACCTGGAACTTCCCCAACTAGTTGTACCAAACATAAACCTGCTGACTAGTTCTATGTGTCTAGAAAGGTGAAGAAGGAGCATAATGGTTTTATCTCAAATTTGGTACTTGAAAAGTACGTAAATAATGGAAATTAGTTATAAGAAGCTGAAGATACATTCTATGACCTTCTCCCACATGCCACCTTCCCTCATGGGCCATACAAGTGCCAAACTCCTCCTTTTTTAGTTGGTTTCTTGATTTTCAATTAGATAACCTAAAATATTCAGATTGGACTGACATTATTGATAGGTAATATAACTTATTATATGTATAAAAGAATACTAGAACACTTGGGCACCTTTAAAAACATGCCACTTGCATTTATGACCCCTAAAAGGCTATTAAATGACTCAAAGTGACATATAAACTAATCAAACCATGACTAAGACTAACAAGGCATTTAATTATATAAAATAGAATATAACATACCCATGAAAAAATATTATACCCCTAAAAGATCTAAAAATCAATATTTTATCTATAAGGGTCCTAATTTGACCTACAAGGTCAAATTTGGTCAATAATAAGACCCGAGTCCAAATTGAATAGAGACCAAAAAATGGAAGATAGGTGGCATTTGGGCCCCAAGTAGTATTATTTTATTGGTTTTGGTTCTTCTAAGTTACCCTCAGCATAAGTATAAATAGATAAAAGGTTAGATGAGATTGCTTCTAGCTCATCAACTCATGAATCTTCCAAATCATAGAGTAAGAGACACCTCAAGGAGAGTTCATATGATAGCCCTAGATCCTAATGGGTTTGTTGAAGATGCATTGAAGATACAATCCATGGCTTATGACATAGATTAAGATATATAAGAGGTAAATTTTAAAGAAGATAAGGAGGAAAAAGGGAAAGAAATGGCATTATACTTGGTGGTTTTTAATCCTCCTAAAAGAAAAGCTAGGACTACACTTGTCTCAAAGACTAAGAGACCTAAAGTGACTATCACTACTCATTTGAGTGAAGTCAATTTATTTAGTAAGGAAAAATTATTGTATGGACCACCAATTTCAAATTGGTTCATTTATGAACCAAGGGTAGAAAGATACCTACTATCCATCATCTTTGAGTTATGTTTAAAACTACCAACATCCCTCTAAAGCAAGAATTGAAACCCTAGATCATTTATCTATAAGAAGAAGAGACAAGGATATTGGCTACTCCTAGTTAGTCATCAAAATGAAAAATAGAGGTCCCAATTCCACAAGTGACCCAATCTTTAGTTGGGGTCAAGTTTGACCCAAGCACTACTAGTTTGCAAAGGGTGACTGAGAAAAGGGTCATGCAACATGGTGAAGAAATTACATATCAAAGGGTGGAACCCTTGACTAATTTGACTCAAAAGCAAGTACATAGACCTAGTGATGATCCAATATTTTAAGGAGATGTATTGGAGTTGGCTCAATCATAATCAGAATAATTGTAAGCTGATATCAAAGGCCTAAGGCAAAATAATAAATTTGAGGAATAGTGTATTACATCCATTCTAGGGGATATGATCAATGAGTTTAAGGAAACCATGAATGAAATATTTAGCTCCTTGAAATATATAAGGTCCAAAAAGGATATGGTGAAAAAATAGGGTACTTTGGTTGTGAACTAAATAAACTTATGGTAGGGTTCATACAATAAGGTGAAAGAGCTGATGAATATATTGATAGAAGACCATATTCCTAGGTTTAAGATAGTTAGCCTATCCCATTTGAATATGGATATGGTTATATTGATAGAGAAGATCAAGGGTTTAAAAAAATGGTACAAGATCTTCGGAGATATTTCAAAATATTTCAATCAGTTGGAGAACTAGATAAGACATATATTACGTATCTTGATCAAGATCCAACTAATCTTAGTCCCATTAGCTTAATAACAGATGAGGAGTTCAATCATAAAGCTACTCAGTTTATGTAGGATGTGAAGGTAAAACCCAATGCAAAATAGGGGAAGATAAAAAAGGGATCTTGGATATGGTCCTATCTATAGAAGAGGAAATTGGAGATGCTAGAAGCATCAAGGAGGCTTTGTATAGGGTTGGCAAGGAATTTAAAGGCTTGGTTGATCAAGAAGAATAATTTTTCATGGAGCCCATCATCAACTTCAATCTGATTGATGATCAACATAGTAAAGCAATGAAGATCCTACAACAAAGACAAGGGATTGAAACAACAAAGAGTCTCAAATTCAAATATGTTATCTTAGAATATTCTCTTATATAAGAACATGTATATCATTTTTAAAAAAAATATTTTATCTTATAAAATCATGTGTAAATTTGTAATGCACATTTACTTAGAGGTCAATTCATTCATAAATTGTCTAGTTCTACAATGTTGTAAAAGGATAACTACCCTTGACACTTGTGAAATTGTCATTTGATATGACTGACAAACATACCTCATTAGTCTTCTATAAAAGGGGTATTATCATTTATAAAATAAGAGAGATTTTTTGAGCAAAAACTATTTTGTAAATTTTGAGTATGTAATGCAAGTAAGGAATTCTATAAAGATTGTCCAATATTTTTTTGTGTGATTTTTATTATGGATGTTTCCTCAAATAACTAGTTAGATGTTCAAATTTTAATAGTTTTTATGGATTCTAGATGTACATATATAAATGTAGAGTTGTCAATTTATGTATATACTAGATTGATTGAAAGATCTTAGATTCATTTCATTTTCCTTTGATTTTCCTGCAGATGTCCTAATTCAATTTGCTTATGGAATTAAAACTTTAAATTGAATCTAGTTTCTTGTTTTTATTGCTTCAACTATCCTTAAACATTTTCCTAGTATATGATAAGATCTATGTTGTTGTTTATTTCATGTCATATATTGGTTTTGGAGGAAATTTAAACTTTGTCATAATGTCTAGATCAAATATCAGTAATATTCACCTTATTTTTGCCCTACCCTTCCCATTTTTTCTTTATTTTAATTAAATCACTATAGTTTAGCCTTCATTTGTAAATATACATGCTAGTTTAGACTTTAGACTTTAAATTTTGATCATAATTCACTATATTTAGTTTAGATTACTTTCAAATTCACAAGCAAGATTTTAGACCATGGTTGCTCCCAAAAACCAGTAATATTATCATTTTGTTAAATAGTTAATTGATTTGCCTCTATTCCACCAAAGATATTAGGAAGATCACAACCACCTACTCATGTAATGTATTCTTTAAATCCAAAAATGGGAAGTGTTTCTTAAACACTCTGTAAACCCCTATGACACACTTTTTAACATCAACAAGTGATGTTTCACTAGCATTAGAAGGAGGGAATTTAGCTAAATATCTATGAATTTGAATTATTTTATCTAATTTTAGTGAATTTTATTCAAATATCAATTGATTCTTTATAGAATTGTGTTGTTCCTAGCTCAATTGTGGAAAGATCATTGATATTCATAGTTTTAGACCAGTCTTTAGGATTATTTAGCTAAAGATAGCTATTCTTTGAATATTTATGATAAATTGTTGAAAATGTACTTTAATCTTTGTGAATATGACATGTTTGAGGTTAGTGATAGTAATTTTGTTCAAACACTGGTTGATTCTTTGAAAATTTAGGTTTATTTGAACTTAGAATTATAAATATCATTCATATTTGCAAGATTGCGGGTATCTTTTAGCTAATTCAATTAAATATATCATCCTTTGAAAATATTTGTATGAATTTGTGAAAAATTTGCTTAATGTATAAATTTCATCATTTTTCTTTACAAAAATAAGGTTTATACCTCATATTTTTTATAAGATTCTGAATTTACAAGCTAGAAATACCAAGAATAAGGACTAGGTTAAGATATAAGACAAGGCTACCTCTTATTTATTTGGAAATTCATAGGAAAGAAAGAGAAAATAAAGGTAAGTGCTTGGTTTCTAAATTTCAACCAACTTCATCTATTCATAGTACTCATGTGTTTAACCCTTATCAAGGTATGGCATGGTTAGGTGTATCTTCCATCAATGTACCTAGTCAGGTACATGATATACCTAGAAATCCTAAGAAGTATTTACCTTCTTTTAGTTCTATATGTGTGGTTACTATTTAATAACATATCAAGTCCTTTAAATTTTCTTTGAAATTGTTAAATGTTTTTCATAAAGATGTTGTTTGTAGATTGTTTCATTTTAAATTCAAATATGAAACATATGATTAGTTTCTCAACCTTGCTAATAATTAAATTAACATTTGGAATGATTTCAATAGTTATTTAATTGACCAATTTGGAAAAATAATTATCCCTTGTGTCCTTTATCAACAATTCACTACTGTGAAAAGAAATTCGAGTGAAACCATTATATATTTTATTGCCAGATTCTAGAAGATATTTAGTAGAACCATAGATCATTATATATCTAATGAAGATTTAGATTTAGATATTTATAAGGATTCTTTAGATTCCATGAATTTTTTATTCTTGAAAAGATTTTTTGGATTTATAAATATATTGGCCTTAGCCTATGCTGAAGTTGTGAAAATAAGTGATCAAATGTAACCCTAGGGTCAATTAGAATATGTTATTCTTAATGTTAATCCTAATTGACCTACATTTAATTTAATTTCAAATTCTAATCAAAACATTCCTTCTTAAAGTCAAAGACCAATTTTAAACCAATTACCCTTGAGTCATGCTCATCCCAATCAAAACCTAGGATTCTTAAATAAAATTACAAGTGGATCTCATCTCCAAGATTAAAGAGATATGATGCCAATAGCCATTATTACTACTCAAGTTCACAATTCAGAGACACCTAAGAATGAAAATGATTCCAAAATTAAAATGGTTCAAAAGCTAAGTATTTATTTTCTTTAGTTGCAAAGGCAAGTAGGTAATGTTGGGGAAAGTTACAACATAACTTATTCTTATCAGAGGGTCAATAGACCAACAAATAGGTTTCACAATAGAAAAAATATCAATGACAGTGAATCATTTGCAACTAAAGACCTACTTGAAGTAAATGTTTGTGATATAGCTTTATCTAATTCTTGTAGAGTCCATAACACTTCAAAGTATGATGAATTAGATTGTATTGAATTTTGTAATGCTTTTAAATTATTTCACGATGAGTTAGATACATTTGAAGGTGGGCCTAACATAGATAATATTTCATGTAAATTTGGTTTCTCAAAGGCATCTAAATCTATGGACACAACTCTAATGGTGGAGACTTTTGATTTTCCATTTCAAGATGAGAATGAACCTAAAGATACTCTAGAGGATATTCATATTTTTCAAAAATATCTGAAGGAGACTTATATATTGAGAAATATAGAGATAATTAAACCTTTAAACCTTACTCTTATAAGGCCCACATCCTTTCTTTCATGGGAGGTTATTCAAGAAATAATGCAAAAAGAAGTGATAGTTATTCAAGATGACCAGTCCCATGAGTAAAATTAGGTACCTATAGAATTTTTTCACTTTGTTGAATATTTTTAGGAATATACTATACCACTCATGGAAAAATAACCTATTTTTTATGAAATAATCAATAAATATGAATTGCAAGAACATTCTCTAGAACTTTCAATAGTGGATATGGATCAAGTACAAGTTGATCTTTCTTCAGAAGACAACTATGAAAGCAATTTATATAGAGCCATTATTGAAATGGAGGATATTCCTAAAGAAGAGGACTTTTGGAAATATTTATATCATGATTTATTGAATGAAATTAAAAAATTTCAAGAAAGCAATGTTGTTCTAGAAATCCAAAAGCAAGATGAGTTGTAGCTTAGTTGGATAGATGAGATGCCATTCTTTACAAAAGATGAAGATGAATCAAGTACAATGGGTCAATAATTTTCATACAATTCCATTGAAAGATTATAAATATGTGATAAATATGTTTCAAATAGGAATAATGCAAATGAATTTTATGTCCTTTCAGTTGATCATGATGAAGAAGCCTTTTGGGATGACTTGGAGAGTTTTGGTACAAAGATTGATAGTTCAACCCCACTTCAAATAGAGCCTAATGAAAACATTAGTCCAAACATACCATCTAATTTTCCAACACAATTATTGAATAATAATGAGACAAGTCATGATTAATCTTTGAATGAAGTAGAATTAGTACTTTTAATACAAGAAAGAAGAATTTAGGAAAAAGATGATTGGTTCTTAGATCCATATCTTCAATCCATGTACTTAAGAATAGAAGTAGGATACCAAACCACATCATCTAGAAGATATAAACATATAAGTATTTCTATTTGCAAGAAGATTCCATCAAAAATAGGCAATCATATTTCAAGGTTCTATGGTAGATTAAATAACTTCTCATTTGATCCAGGGGGAAGGACTATCATTTCAGTATCATTGTATCATATTTTTTATGCTTTAGTTTGCTCTAGCGAATTCTTTATGGGGTAAATTGTAAGACTAGTTAGAGTTAGTGTAGGTAGTCTTAGATTAGTTTCTTTCATGTCCTTTATTTGTAAATAGTGTTTGTATATATTTATATGTTTGTTGTCTATTTTATTTTTTGTGTGTTTTCTTTTCTTTTCTTTGTTCTTTGCTTTCAATAAGTCTTTTCAAGACAGTTTTTCTAGATCCAATACATATAGTTTCTCAAAGAAACTTCTCAAATCAAGAATATAGGTATGACTCTTAAGCATTGGTTGATCATGGACTCTAGAAATTGTCAGGGGAGAATTACCTAAAATAAATAATATGCTCTGATACTAACTGTTAGGTGACCCCTTATCCAATGGAAGCACAATTGATTACTTTCTTATAAGCAATTAAACACAGAATTATACCAGAATGATAAAGTAACTAGAAACTTGAGACAACAAAGAATTTGAGAGACAATACACACTCTTGTATTAGATATTAATAGAAGAAAATACAATAAGGAAGATGCCACTTCTTCCTCCACCTCAAAGGCTTGCCACACCTCAAGACCTTCTTCCCTCTCTCTCTTGCTCAACACAAAACCAACTCTACAACCTGAGTTGCTATCCCTCCTTGAATGCTTCAGCTGATCTCCTTGACCTTACACCTATAGATCTCTTTGACCTTGCTTGCTTCAATACTTTTACTTGCCTTCTTGATGATTACAATACATGCCTTATGGGTCTTTAAATAGAATCCCATGATTACAAAAATAGAAATCTAACTACAATAATTAGACACGCAGCTCGTGACTATAATTAGTCATTTGACATGCAAATACTCGCTTCACTTAACTGATTATTCATTAACAGCAGTCCCGAAAATACACAGGCGACCGATGTTGGTCCCTGCTTGCCTGGTGCTGCCGACGTCGGCTGACCTCCTACCATCACCAGTTTCCTTCTGCACTGTCTGTGACCGACATCAGTTATACTGTTGATGCCAGTTCCTCTGGTTCTTCAGCATCCTCTTCTTGTGTCTACAAAAAGTTGAAGCTTTTAGATCCACACCCTAACAATCTCCCACTTGGAGATAAATAGCTGTAACTTATACCTGTACCTGTACACCATCTATTTTGTTCCTTAGGCTCTGTATCCCTCTTCAACGTCACTCTTGAAGACCAACCACCATGCAAACCTATGATGCAATACCTGTATCTTATGCCACAAGAATTTCACTGCTCCCAAATTCTTCATGACATACTTTTGAACCAACTCTACCCTTAGCTCAAAAAACTCCCTGTATATGAAACCCTACAACAAGTAACACAATACAGTAATAGGATAATGTAGCTAATATTATCCAACCTGGTAAAGATAAAATAAAATGGTCAAACCTCCATTGTCTGCAGCCTAATCAAGACTATATGCCATAGCCTTCTGTCTCAAGTGTCCATCCACTCTCTTCTCTAATATGGGAATCCATCCCTCTATCCAGTGCTTTCTTCCAGCTGACAACTCTACCAACAAATACCTATTTGGCTCTTCTCCAAGGACTCACACTCCTCATCCATGTCAAGCTCCCACTATTTCTGGATTCTACCTGCATTGCTTCTTCCATCTTCCTAGTTCTTGACTATTAGTAAGTAATATAAAGAAGGTGAACAACGAATATGAGGTTCACATACCTTTTCTGACCTCCACATGGGTGTTTGAGACTTATTGATTCACCCAACATCCCTTCCAGTGACCAATCTCGGCCATCTCCCAGTCTACTCCTGACCGATGTCGGTTCCCTGCACTGACCCTGACTGCTGACATCATTTCCCTGGCTGATGCCGGCATCCCTCCTGTTGATGTCAGTCCTAATGACCAATGTTAGACTTCTCCTACCCGACCTACCGATCCTGCTGGTCTGCACATGATCGATGTCGGTATCTGGATGACTGATGTCGGTGCCAAGTGACCGACATTGGTGTCTGTGTGTTCCTTTAAGTGATAAAATTTTCATCTGCGAGCTCTTCTTAGATTAAACCTCTGTCCATGCTGCCCTGCTCAGATTTATTCAGCCCCTGTGATTGATCTTTGTCCTTCATCTGCTCCATAAACACCAAGGCTTCTTTGTTCCTGTCAAAAGCATCAATTTTCCTTTTTTTGCAATGAACTGTATCTATGCTTTCTGAATTTGAACACATACCTTTTGAATCAAGAACTTCCATTCCCTTCCTATTCACGTGACCAAGCCTATTAGACCACATCTTTGAATCTATACTAGAAGTAGAATCAGTAATACAAGTAGGTAGATAAAGAGTACCTACTTTCTTACCTCTTGCTAGAACAAGTGCTCCCTTGGTAACCTTCCAAGAATCCGTTGTGAGGGTTATTGTGCATCCCTCATCACCCAACCTTCCTACAGAAATCAAACTCTACTTTAGAATTGGAACATGCATGACCTCCTTCAACACCCATGTGTTGTCAATCTGCAATCTCAGCTGCACTTTCCCTTTGCCAACTATCTGACAAGGCGTACCATCCCCTAAATAGAGCACTCCAAAGTCTCCCTGTTCATACTCATAGAACAAATCTCTGTTTGGGGATGCATGAAAAGATGAACCAGAATCTAAAATCCATGATCCTACTTGACTATCTGAAGAAAGTATGAGAGCATTCTGCATCACAATATTTGCATCCTTTGCTTCTTCAGTACCTGCATGTTGATTCTCTTTATCTCTCAACCAAAACTCCTTCTTTGTATGTCCTTTCTTTCCACAAAAATAGCAGGTAATACCTTTGGACTTGAATCTCCTTCCCAACCTTGATTTCCCTTGCTCAACCTTCTCCCTTTGCCTTCCCCTGCTTTCTGCACTTAGAGCATTCCCTGATGATTCACCTGTGCTTCTCCTACATATTTATTCATTCAAGATCACACTCACAACATCATCAACTTTTAAGATTTTAGAAGCAGATGCAGAATTACTTACTGCCATAACCATACCATCCCAACTTTCAGGCAAAGAACATAAAATCAAGAGAGCCTTTACCTCATCATCAAAAACAATATTGACTGAAGCTAATTGGTTTACCAAACCATGGAAATCACTGAGATGAGTATGTATCGATCGACCTTCCTGCATTTGCAAAGTAAATAGCTGCTTCATAAGATATACCTTATTAGAAGCTGAGGGCTTTTCGTATAAATTCACCAAGGACTTTATCAACTCTTCCGTTGTCTTGCACTGTGATAAGCTGGAAATCACAGACGATGCAAGGCTCAACCTTATGGAACTGAGAGCCTTCTAATCAAGAACACTCCATTCTTCATCCTTCATATCTATGGGCTTGCATGTAACCCCACCCAATGGTAAGTATAGATCCTTCTGATACAGATAATCCTCAATCTGCATCCTCCAGTGTTGATAATTCTTGCCGTTAAACTTCTCCATTTGTAGCCTACTTTCTTCTGCCATTGCTGAGCTCCCACTCAATCAGAAAACCCTGTGAATGACCTGTAATAAAAAACAATACCCTGCTTCCTGCAAACTATAGCTCTAATACCACTTGTCAAGGGAGAATTACCTACAAAAATCAATATGCTCTGATACTAACTGTTAGGTGACCCCTTATCCAACGGAAGCACAATTGATTACTTTATTATAAGCAATTAAACACGAAATTATACCAGAATGATAAAGTAACGAGAAACTTGAGACAACAAAGAATTTGAGAGACAATACACACTCTTGTATTAGATATTAATAGAAGAAAATACAATAAGGAAGATGCCACTTCTTCCTCCACCTCAAAGGCTTGCCACACCTCAAGACCTTCTTCCCTCTCTCTCTTGCTCAACACAAAACCAACTCTACAACCTGAGTTGCTATCCCTCCTTAAATGCTTCAGCTGATCTCCTTGACCTTACACCTGTAGATCTCCTTGACATTGCTTGCTTCAATACTTTTACTTGCCTTCTTGATGATTACAATACATGCCTTATGGGTCTTTAAATAGAATCCCATGATTAAAAAAATATAAATCTAACTACAATAATTAGACACGCAGCTCGTGACTATAATTAGTCATTTGACATGCAAACACTCGCTTCACTTAACTGACTGTTCATCAATAACAGTCCCGAAAATACACAGGCGACCGACGTCGGTCCCTGCTTGCTTGGTGCTGCCGATGTCGGCCGACCTCCTGCCGTTGTTGATTTCCTTTTGCACTGTCTATGATCGACGTCGATTATACTACCGACGCTGGTTCCTCTGGTTCTTCAGCATCCTCTTCTTGTGTCTGCAAATAGTTGAAGCTTTTAGCTCCACACCCTAACATAAATTAGAGCTTGATGTTATGATTTTAAGAAATTGGTGAGGATTGATATCTAGGTTAATTGTTCCTTAAAATCTTAAACCTTATTTTGATCCAAGTTTCATTCTAATAAGGATTGCATATGTTAAGTTAAAGTTTGAATTATTAGAGCAAAGTCATGTTAACACTTAAAGAATAATATTTCTTGAGATGAAGTTTATAACCAACGATGATTGCCTAAAGATCAAAAATTTGACAAAATCCTAAAACTTGGCGAATTCTAGTTCCTAACCTTTTTTGGAAAGTAAATTATATATGAAAAATATAAAAAATGAGAGCTTTATTGAAAATTTGAAAAATTTCTAAGCAAAGGTGATTTTGGTAACCTCCACCAGGGCTATGGATGCCTGGATGGAAGTAGAGCAAGGCCTTGAGTGGATCTGAAGGTATCTCTATTAGGGCTGTGGATACCTAGCTGGTAGTAGATAAATAACCAAGCCTTTACTTTTCATAAAGCATGATTCATAAAGAATATCTAAATATGCTATAAGTCAATGTTAATGATTAAGGTCATGAAATTTGGAAGTTGTTCTCTGAACCCCATGGAAATTAGTTATATAATCAAATAACACACACAAAATGACTCAATTTTGATGTTTAAGCCTAATTTTACATTTGTAAGACTTGTTTTAATCATGAATTGATCTTAACAATGCTACTTGACCATGGGGAACGATTAGTCTAGTTAATAGTTTAAACCAAGAGTATATGGGTTATAAAATTTTGTAATGTTTCCCCTAAAATTAACCATTTGTTGAGGTCAACATACCCCATTTTTAAAAATTGAGGACCCTTGTTCAATTTTGTAAATTATGTTAGAATTTATGCATTCAACTTGATCAAGATGAATTATTTGAATATCATGGTTCTCATTTTGTTTACATTAGCATGTTAGCACATAATATTTATTTGGATTTATCAAATATTGCTAATGTTTTATTCTTATGTTTCCATGTTATAGGTTTAATGGAGTCCCATTTAGATGAATAGTGTTTAGGGATTTATATTTTAGTGTTAATTTGGCCCTAAAAGCTAAAATGAATTACATTAATTGAATTAACAAAAGCACTAATGGAGGTGATTATTTATACAATAATAAGTGACATTAAATCTCCTAATCTATAGGGGATTATGACTTAAAACACAACTAATCACATCTAGGAAATACCCCAAGTAACTAACCTGTGCCAATCAAAGGTTGATAACACATTAAGACATTTACTATAAAATAACTAGGATTAATTATTCTAACATTATCCCCCTTAATTAATCATAACCTAAATAGAAAAAAGAGAGAATTTTTGAATGCCTGAAACTTATCACATGCAAGTGAATTTGTAAACACATATGCATATTGATCCTAAGTGGGGCAATATTGGAGCTATATGTTTGCTACTAAACATATTCATGTATGAAATGAATCTGAACCTCTATGTGGTTAGTTTTCTCATGAAACACTAGATTGTGAACAAGATGTAGAATACCCTTATTGTCACAATTTATAACTATAGGTTGAGTCTATGAAACTCTAAGTCTTGAAATAATTTGATGTATCCATATCGATTCATAGATAGATCCTACTATAGCACGATATTCTACCTCTATGGAAATCTAGAAATACAATTTTGCTTCTTACTTCCCCATGAAATTGGACTAGATCCTAGAAAGAACACAAATATAGAAGTGGATTTCTTGTCATCAATAGAATCTACATGATCTGCATTAATGTATCCTATCAAGAATAACTTATCTTTCTTCTTGTACTCTAGGTCATACTTAATTGTACCTTTAATGTATCTCAATACTTGCTTTGCTACTTTCCAATGTTTCACCTTTGGTTTATTCATGAACCAAGATAGATCTATAACAACATAGATAACATCTAGCCTAGTATATGTCAAGTAAATGAGACTCCTAATCAATTTTCAATAGAGAGTTGTATTTAATTCTAGTGATGGATATGTACAAGACAATTGAATTTTTGTCTCCATAGCTTTTGAAATAGGTTTGCAGTCTATCATCCTAAATTTCTCAAGAAATATCTTGGTATGCTTCATATGTGAAATAAAAATGTAATTTTATTTCTACCATACCTCCAAACCAAGATAATAGTGTATAAAATCAAGATCTATCATGTCAAACAATTGCTTGAGATCATTCTTACTTGCATCGATTATCTTCACTATGCTACTAGTGATGACTAGATCATCGACATAAAAAATCACTATAAGAACCTTCCCCCATGATTTTTAGGTAGAGGTTAGGATCATATGGATTACTATTGAATCTATGTTTTATGATATTCTCATCAATCTTGATGTACCAAGTTCAGGGAGCTTGTTTTAGCCAATAGAGAGACTTGATAAGCTTACACACTTTCTGTTCCTGATTAGGTGCCACAAATCCTTTATGTTGAGTCATGTAGACTTCCTCTTTAAAATATCCATTGAGAAAGACACTTTTTACATCCATTTGATGAAATTTCCATCCAAACTATGCAACTATAGCTAAAACCATCTTGATAGTCTTTATCTTAGCTATGGGAGCAAAAGTCTCCTCATAGTCATTGCCTTATTTTTGAGAATACCCTTTTGAAACAAGCCTTTCCTTATAATTATCAATACTACCATTTACTTTGTACTTGGTATTAAAGACCCATTTACATCCTATAATATTCTTCCTTGGTGGAAGATCAACAAGCTTCCAAGTGTTATTCTTCATCAATGACTGATATTCTGCATCCATGGCATATTTCCAAAGTCTAGAATTTAGGGCTTATATTACTATAGAAGGATCATATATTTCTTTCAAAATACTCATAAGGGCCATATTAACCTCTTCTTGATCCATTACTTGGGTGCTCAATCTTGAAGTGGATATATCTGGTACTCTATTCAAGTTAACATCTCATATAGTACTTTTATACCACTTGGGCATATGTTGAACTATAGGTGGTGGTGTTGGAGGTCCTATTTGACTATCTTCCTTTTCAATTTCACAATCACTATCTAGAAATATTTTAGAACTTTTTCTTGTATCATTTTCCTATGTACAAGGTGGATTGATTCCACTCTTTTCATAAAAAACTAAATCTCTATTGATTAGTACCTTCTTTGTTTCTAGATCAAGGAGCCTATATGCCTTTGATTATGCACTATATCCCATAAAAATATTGATTAGTACCTTCTTTGTTTCTAGATCAAGGAGCCTATATGCCTTTGATTATGCACTATATCCCATAAAAATACATTCCTTTGTTTTTTTATCTAACTTATTTATTTTCTTCTTAGGAACATGCTTATATTCCTTAAAACCAAAAAATAAAAGGTGAGTTACCTTTGGTTTATTCCTTATCTAAGCTTCATGTGGTGTGATTACATCAAGAGCTTTAGTGGGTAACTTGTTCAACAAGTAGACTGTAGTGTGACAAGATTCTACCCAATATGTATTAGGTAATTTTACATCCTTAACCATGATACAAAACATTTCCATTATGAATATGTTATGCCATTCTACAATTCCATTCTACTTAGGTGAATATAGAGCTATTAATTGCTGACTGATTCTATTCACATTGAGATAGGTTGAGAATTCTTTACTGGTCTATTTCCCTCCATGATCTGAGCAGAGGGTCTTGATTTTTATACTAGTTTCATTTTCAACCATGGCCTTGATTTATTTGAAGACTTAAAAAACTTGATCCTTAATCTTTAATAAATATACCCACATTTTTTGTGAGTAATCATCAACAAAAATTTGAAAGTATTTGTACCCTTTGAGACTGGGAGCAAAATGTCTGCAAAGATCGGTCTACACCAAATCCAACTTACAAAGTGATTGATACTCAATATTTCCAAAGGGAGCTCTTCTTTGTTTTCTTGCTAAGCAACTAGTACATATATTAGAATATTTATTGAGTTTGGGAAGACCATGAACCATATCTTGTTTATTTAATTGAACCAAATAACCATAACTCAAGTGACCATATCTTATGTGCCATAAATTACCTAGTTATGTATCTTTGACTATAAGTGTTTGATGATCATTTTAAACAAAATCAAGCTGAAACATATTGTAAATGTTGGAATCCTTGGCAATCACTTTAAAATGCATATACTTGTCTTTGATGTGATAAATTTTTTGACCATTTTAGTGATCAAATTAAACCATGAGGTTGTGGTCAAGTAACTGATTAACATATAATAGATTTTTTGTAAGACCTGGAACATATAAAACATTTGAAATGTTATAATTTCTATTTCCAAGTTGAAGTTTGATGTCACCACTACCTTGAATTGTATATGAGGTATCATATCCAAGAGAAACATTTCCCTTTGATTATATTTTTGTCAAAGTAGAAAACCATTCTTTGCTCCTTGTCATGTGTCTAGTTAATCTTGAATCAACATACCAAACTGCACTTGGATGATTGGTAGACTCATGTGTTTGACTAGTTAAAACATATTTCTCATTTAAAGAATCATCATCTTCAGCAACATTTCCATGTTGTTTAGGCTTGGAATTTTTTAATTTCCACCTATTATGTTATTGTGGCTTATTCTTTTCTATTTTTGGTGATTTGGTGAAAGAGGGTTTCTTGCTTGATGATCCCTATTGAAAAGTGTTGTACCAATAATGATTCAAGTCATGTCCCTATTTTCCATAAATTTGATATGCTTTAAGAGAATGTGAACTATTCCCTTGTTGGTTTTGTTATTTATTCTTCTTTGGGGATTTCTCTAGACCCTTCAAGGGCTTCTACCCCTTTTTATTTGATGTGAGTGCATTCTCATCATTTTCTTTCTTTGAATTATGCATAACTTCCTCTTGTTGAAACAAATTTACCAACACCTCAAAGGTTGGTTTTTATCCTGTGACATTCAATGTGGTCACAAAGACCCTATATGTAACTTGTAGTGCTTTAAGGACTATAGGGACCAAAGAATCATCTATCACTAATTCACCTAAATATTGAAGAAAATCCCATAAAGTTGTAACCTTGCTAAGGAATGCTTCTACTTTTTCATCTGATTTGAGCTTGGGACTGTGCAATTCGATCTAAAGATGTAAGACTTGAATTTGATTTTTAGCTTCATATACTAATTTAATCTTATCTCAAGAATATTTTGTAGTTGTATCACTATGGTTATGAGGTTTTACCTCATCCAAAACTCCAAACATGACTATTAACTTAGCATTTTTATTAGCTTTGTCATATTTTTGTTGTTGATCAACATCTATTGCATGTCAGACCCATGTGCCTTATACTACTAACCAAATATCTTCAAACTCAAGACATGTTTATACTTTCATTTTCCATGCTACATAATTATCACTATTAAGCAATTGTGTGTCAGGAAGGACAAATTTAGGTCCTCAACCAAACATTTTGCAAGTTATGTATGATAAATTATAAGTGTGTTGTTAAGTGTAGAAATGAAATGTGCATTTTAAAAATGTAAATAAAATGAAAAAAAGCATACACAAAGATGACAAATCACACAAAAGAACACAATGGATGTTGGAATCTACTAAAAATGCATCCAAACATGTAATGGAAAACTGGATGTTGATTTTAACTAAAAATACTTCTGAGGAGCAAATGAAGTTACAATTTTCATGTTATGTTTTTACAATTTAATGACACTAATAGATAGAGAATAAACAAAAATGTACTTTAAAAATATTGTAACTTAAATTTGAGTTATGATTCAAAAGTTAAAATTGTTTTGATTCCCTGTAAAAATATGTCAAATCAATTAAAAAAACACTAAAAATTGATTTTTGAAGCCAAATTAGAAAATAGCATATTCATAAAACCACACGTTAGAACCATAATTTCACCATGAAATTAGAAAATCCAATGGAATTGAAAAATAATCTTCTCGATTACCTTAGGATGTGTGTAATTATTTTGACTTACTCTTTTAAGAAAAATCACATATTGTAAAAGAAAATAATGAATGGTAAAATTGGTTTTGAGAAGAGAAATAGGAGAATAATATTTGTTTTCTTCTCATATCCAAAAAATTATGTCACTATATGTTTTCCTCCTTTTACTCTACCACACAACTCTTATCCCTTCCTCTTTGCAAGCTAACACTCCTAGTTTATAGGTAGACACTTGGACAAAGGTGCAGATCATTGTAGATCCAACACAAAGGTGAGAAGGAAAAATATCCTAGAAAAATGATGATAATATGGGATTTCAACACCTCAATTGGATGTAATGAAGCAAAGATATGGAATGGTGTGTAGGTCTACCAAGGTCATGCCAAGCTCCTGAGATGCCAAACTAAAATGAAACATAGAGTTCCATGCTATTAAGGCTTAAATCTGATCTGGAACAAAGATGTCAATCTAGATCTAAAAATTTAGATTAAGATGCCTTTCTCTCAATAGTCTAATGCTTTACCTTCTTCTTATTCTCTTTATCACCTCAACACATTATCACCAAGGTAAAACATTGGATAAATGTTGGGAAATGTTATTGGATGGCTAGGCATGAATATTTGCAACACCAAATTAGAGTTGGGTAACTCTAATAATTATATGAGGCTAAAAAAATATTAATTAAATATACAACCTATTGACAGCCTGTTATGGGTTAGATTTGCCTTGAAGGGTCCAAAAAATGATTTCAGATGTTTTTTGTCTACCTTGTATGGTCTAGGCAATGCCTATGAATAACTACAATAATATTCCAATGCTTCAAAAAGGAGAAAATCTTAAGAAAAGGGAAGACACCTCCTCAGACTAAAAAAATATGCCAACTTATAAATAATGATGCTAAAACACAAATCTGTTACTTTTTTTTTTTTTTAAACTTTGATCTTAGTGCTTGCCATTTGTGCTAGAATTTGTTGATCCAAAACAAAATTTTATCACTAAAATATTTTGCAGATCTATTCCTCCATCAATTCAAAAATGGAGTTTGACTAGAAATAATAAAGGAAAATTCAAAGCTCTCAAATCTAATCTCAGATCTTCTCAAGCACATGAAAATTTAGATCTAAAATTTATCCCAAATTTTAGTACAAATATGGCTAAAATATTTCAAAAAAAAAATTCCTTGCATTGACAACTATTCTCCTTCCACAAAATTGATCAAAATTTTGATAGCATTTCAGCTTTGGATTAATGAAACTGGAGTGACATGATGCATCTAAGGATTATATGAACTTTGGTCTCGATCTCCAATGAATCTCTAATGCTTTGATAAATAACTCCTTAGGATAACCTACTCTAGTACCAAATGAAAGTTGAAATGAATTTCATTAAATGAATTAATAAAAGCACTCTTGGAGGTGCTTATTTATACAACAAGAAGTGAAATTAAATATCCTAATCTATAGGGTATTATGACTCAAAACATAACTAATCACACCTAATAAATACCCCAAGTAACTAACATATGCCAATCAAAGGTTAATAACACCTTGAGACATTTATTAAAAAATAGTTATGATTAATTATTTAAATAAACCCTTTTATCAACCTTTTGTTATTGGTCAATTAGTTAAATCCATGTTAAAAAACCTTAGTCTAATTATTTTAGCCCAAGTCCCTTTTGAAATAGATTCAAATTTACGTAGGAACACTTTGTTATATTTTAAACCTAGTTAAATTTTATCCTAAGTTCTTTATATTTATGAGTCCTTAGTTAATTCCATTGTTTATAGGTACTAATTAAACATGAAGACACCAAGTGGCAAGATCTCGAGAGCATGAACCAAAGATCAATGATCTACATGTAAAACTAGAGTCAATGAGTCAAAGGAATTGATTGACGGTACTTGTTAATAATATAATGGAGATACGATGGTGACCAATGAATCAAAGTGTCAAAGGTCTCTAAAATCAAATGTGCGAGTGACAAGTGTCATAATATTATCAAGTGATCAAGAAAATCAATTTCCCATGTGTAAGATTGTGTATAAAGATGAAGATCAATGGCCTACATTTAATCTTGTATTCAAGATCAATGGTGTGAGTAAACTCAACAATTCAAAGAACCTAGATCGAATGAGATACTATCATGTGGCACAAAAGTGGAAAGATGATGAATAATGTTTGTAATTACATTGAGAGACTATGGAGCTACCAAGTGGCACATTCTCAGGAGCTTAGATGGAAAATCAATGGCTTGTGATAGAGTCAATGATAGGAAGACATCTTAAGAGATAAATGGTGTGAATTATTCAAGCTTCAACATTGCATGAGGTAATGAAATGTGTCCAAAGGTAACAAATGGTCATATTTTAAATAAATGAGTAGTGTGACATGGCAATGCCACATTATCAAAACATGTCAAATTGGAGATCTTGTGGACCCAATCACATATAAGGTATAAATATGTAATCCAAATGTAATCTAAGTCACATAAGTTCATATTTTGAACTATATTTCCACCATTAAAGATCTGTGTGAACCTCTAAAATCCATAAGATTTATGGATTGCCCTAATTATCTCTAGATTCACTATAATTAATCCAATAGAGCTAGATTGTTATCTAAAATTGGATAATTCGATCATTATTATAGAAATGATGATCCATAATCATGTTTCAAAGCAAAAATTTAAACTATATTTGACATCAGATGTAGAAGGTCATGTATTCAAAGATACCAAATTTGTAGCTATTGATTTGAACATAGGAGATACAAATTATTCTAAATTATTCTAGACAACTAAGAACTAACCAGTGATCAGTAAGGAAGAAGAGAATATTCTCTTAATAAAGAGGATCTACGATGACATTGTGGCCATCCAAATGATTGAATTACACTATACAACTGCTAAATTTGAGGTACTTCATTGCATTGATATTATTGGTCCCATTTTAAATGAAGCTAAAATAGATAAGGACATGCTAATTAATGAACATAATCAGAGGAAAGTTTCTTACATTTCCCCAATTGCCTTTGATTCTTATTATAAATTACCCAAACCCCAAATTGACCTAACCTCTATTAATTCATGGGATAAAGAGCATAACATGATGGATACCCTATATATGTGGTTAGAATTTGGTAACTAGATTATTATAGACCTTGGAAAGAACATCCCAATAAGTTAGTTTAGATCTAGATTCAAGATGGTATTGACAATGCTAAACAAACTATATGGGTGTGGAACTACAACATATGTAAATCCAATGTAGGTGCCCATGGTAAATTTTATCATTAAAAAAGTGATAGTTCCTCCATTGGGTAAGATAATCAACATCTCTCTGAGTAGATAATTATATGAAATTAGGCATAAGAAGAAGATTGAGTTTTAACATGTTCTCCTACCTTTTAGATACCCTATGTACAACCAAAAATATTCCCAACCAAAGATAATGGTCTCCAAATAGTATTTAAACAATCTCCCAATACTATTCCAAGTTGCACATCTATAAGTATAGGGATCACATCCTACCCAACATGAAGTGAAGCTATAACTAGTATTCCCATGGAGAGAGTTATCCCTATAATCAATAAATATATTGAAGTAATGGGATACATATGGTTATACCCTAATTGTACTGATATGAGGATTGAAGAAACTTAAAATTCTCCTCTCAAGTTACTAGTCCATGTTCTTAATAAACTAGCAAGATCAGAGGTGGCCTGTTAGTTGTTCCATAGTATAGATGGCCTTTTTAAGACCAAGAGAAAAGGTTCCCTGAATAGATTTCCAATGACTATTGGAAAGAAAATTTTTAGATAGTGGGATTATATTAAGGCTGCATCAAAACATAAGTTGTCTTTCAACCTACAGATGGATGATCTTAGACAATGGGATCCTTATGGTAGGGTAAAAGATCATTTTAAGGATTAAGGGTATTTTGAATGTATCATATGATCATGATCCCATTTAATTTGAATTCATATACATTAAAAAATCCTTATATTTTAAAGTAACTGGAAGATTGAAGGAACACAACATAAGACCTTAGTTCAGATTGAATAGAGACCAAAAAATGGAAGATAGGTGTAAAATGGGCCCTAGGTAATATCATTTGATTGGTGTTGGTTCTTCTAAGTTGACATCAATATAAGTAAAAATAGAGAAAATTACAAATGAGATTGTTTCTAGTTCATCAGCTCATCAATCTTCCAAAGCAATAGAGTAAGAGACACCTGAAAGAGATGTTCATATGATAGCCCTATAACCTAATGAGTTTGTTGAGGATGTATTGATGATACTATCCATGGATTATGATATATATTTAGATTTATAAGAGGAAAATGTTGAGGAAGATAAGGAGGATAAAGGGAATGAATAGGCATTAGACTTGGTGGTTGTTAATCCCCCTAAAAGAAAAATTGGGATTGCACTTGTCTCAAAGATTAAGAGACCTAAAGTGATTATCACTACTCATTTGAGTGAAGTCAATTTTTTTAGTGGGGAAAACTTATTATATGGACCACCAATTCTAGAGTGGTTCATTTATGAACCAAGGATAGAAAAATTACCTATTATCCATCATCCTTGGGCTATGGTTAAAACTACCAACATCCATCTACAACAATAATTAAAACCTTGGATCATTGCTCTATAAGAAGAAGAGACAAGGAGATTGGCTACTCCTAGTTAGTAAACATAATGACAAGTAGAGGTCCCAATTCCACATGTGACCTAATATTGATTTGGGGTCAGGTTTAACCCCAAGCATTGCTAGTTTACAAAGGGTGACTAAAAAAAGGGCCATGCAACATGGTGAAGAAATTACATATCAAAGGGTGGAGCCCTTGACTAATTTGACTCAAAATCAAGTATAAAGACCTAGTAAGGATATAATATTTGAATAAGATGTACTAGATATGTCTCAAGTGCAATCAAAATAGTTGTAAGTTTATATCAAAGGTCAAGGTAACAAAATAATAACTTGGAGGAATAGTTTATTTTATCTGTTCTAAGGGATATGATCAATGAGTTTGAGGTAACCATGCATGACATATTCAACTCCTTGAAAGCTATAAGGTCCAAGTAGGATATGGTGAATAAATAGGGTACTTTGGTTGTGAACCAAATAAATATATGGTAGGGTTCATAAAATGAGGTGAAGGAGTTGATCAATATATTGATAGAAGATCAAGTTTCTAGGTTTAAGATAGTTAGCCTAGCCCATTTGAATATGGCTATGGTTATATTGAAGGAGAAGATCAAGGTTTTAAATAAATGGTCCAAGAGCTTGGGAGATCTTTCAAAGGATTTTGACCAATTGGAGAATGATATAAGGCATATATTGGATTAATAAAAGACCCAACTACTCTTCATCCCATTGGCCTAATAACAGATGAGGAGTTCAAGCATAGAGCTACTCAGTTCATGTTTGAGGTGAAGAGTCAAATCTATGGTAAAATAGGGACATACAACAAAAGGATCTTGGACATGGTCTTATCTATAGAAGAGAAAATTGGAGATGATAGAATCATCATGGAATATTTGAAAAGAGTTGATAAGGACTTCAAAGGCCTGGCTAATCAAGAAGAAGAACATTTTATGGAGATCATGATCAACTTCAAGCTGATTGATGATCAACATAGCAAAATAATGAAGATCCTAAAATAAATACAAGGGACTACAACAATAAAAGAGTCTCAAATTCAAATCTATTGACTTAAAATATTCTCTTGTATAGGAACATTTATATCATTTTAAAAAGCAATATTCTATCTTATGAAATCATGTGCAACTTTGTAACACACATTTGCTTAGAGGTCAGTTCATTCTTAAAGTGTCTAGCTATAGAATGTTATAAAAGGACAAATATCCTTGAGACTTGTGAAATTGTCATTTGATATGACTAACTGACATACTTCATTAGTATTTTATAAATGGGGTATTGTCATTTGTAAAATAAGAGGGAGTTTTTGAGAAATAACTATTATGAAAATTTTGAGTATGTAATGCAAGCAAGGAATCATGAAAATATTGTATAATATTTATTTGTATGATTATTATTATGGATACTTCCTCAATTGACTAGTTGGATGTTCAAATTTGAATGATTTTTATGGATTCTGCATGTGCATATTTGAATACAGAGTTGTCAATTTGTGCTTATGCTAGATTGATTGAAACATCTTAGATTTATTTCATTTTCCTTTACTTTTGTTGCAGATGTGTTAATGAAATTTGCTTATGGAATTAAACCTTTAAATTGAATCTAGTTTCTTATTTATATTGTTTCAACTATCCTTAGACATTTTCCTAGCATATGATAGGATATGTGTTGTTGACTATTTCATGTCATATATTGGTTTGAGTGCATGTTTGGATGAAATTTAAATTGTCATAATGTCTTGATTGAAGATCAATAATATTCACCTTATTTATACCCTACCCTTCCCATTTTCTCTTTATTTTAATCAAATCACTATAGTTTATCCTTCATTTGTAAATATACATGCTAGTTTAGACTTTAGACTTTAGGTTTTGATCATAATTCACTATATTTAGTTCAGATTACTTTCATATTCACAAGCAAGTTTTTAAACCATGGTTACCCCAAAAAACCATTATATTATCATTTTATGAAACAATTAATTGCTTTGTCACTATTCCACTAAAGATCATAGGAAGATCACAACTAGTTACTCATGTAATCGATTATTTGAATCCAAAAATGAGAAGTGTTTCTTAAAGACTTTGTAAACCCCTGTTATACGCTTTTAGGCATCAACACTAGGGAAGATTAATAATAAGGTAAATATATTAATTAATGGATTGTTTAAAAAAGTGAGTGTAATGTTAGTTGATGTTAGACATAATAATGGAGTGAGCCAAATAAGGTGTATACATTTTTCATGCTACTCTTTTCTCCATGACATCCATCATCTATCTAATCATCAAATCTAACATTTGTAAATCTAATATCTAACATTTATAACCAATCAATCATCATCCTATAGTTTATCATGTCTTCTCATATTATTCTTCAATGTTAGGGATAAATAAATTAACCTAAGGGTTTTTATACTATGTAAGAAGTGCTTAGTCATATGGGGTGTCTAGGGTTAGCTCAGTTATAGTCATGTAATTTTCTATGATCATCCATCCTCATGATATTTCATATTTCAAAATCATTCACACTCATGTAAATACATTCAAGTATCAAATCCTATATCTAGCCCAGTTCATCTATTAAAAATTGTCATCATCAATTCATGCATCAATCAAATTTGTGATCTACAATATCAATTATCATTCAATAAATTAATACAATCTAAGACTTGTATCTCCTTTAGGCATTTTTTTTGCATGGGATATGTCTAAATCTCATAGGTATCCTTCTCATTGAATTTTACAATTTCCTCCTTTGATTGGTACATGTCCAGTGCTATAAATTTATCATATATCGCTCCTTTACATGCTTCTATGCTAGGGAAATAATTAATATCATACTTCATTAATTGGAATCCTTGTAGCACATCCATCACTATCATTCACATCCAATAAATATATTATTTCCCTTTCATCTTCTCCTCATATATTCTCTCAATTATTGACTCATTCTTTTCTCTTAGGGAGAAGTACATTGGCTTGAGGTCTTTTGAGACTATGTAGGTAGTGTTTAATCACTTCAAAGTGCCCATGGATGGCTCGAATAAACTAACCAATTCTTCCCCTCTATCTCTTATTTAGTCAATCTATTGTTTACCACCCATGCTCTCATCATCACTTGACATATGCCTTGAATACACTCATCAAATATTAAATCAATATTTTCAAATCATTGTGTTATTTTTATTGAATATCTACTTGACATCCATCCGTGCCTGGGAAACATCTAAATATGAGATCCAATAACCTAATATAAGTCTTCATATCTCCCTAAAATATGTCCTTAACTAGGATGCATCTAAATCTTGTAGCCTTTTATCATCATCTTGTTACATCTTATTCCATTTAGGGCATGTCTAAAGATGAAACACCATCATTTTTCTCCCTCAAATATGTCTTTTTTTGGGGCATCATCAATTTATAGCTCATCAATTACATCAATATCATTCTTCATCCATTCTCTTTAGAGCACCTTAACTTATTTCCTCTTCTTATGCATCTCACCCCTCATTTCCTCTTTCAAGTGGCCATCTATATTATCCCTCCCTATATGACCCCTACAGTGTACATCATTCATCCTAGCTTACTAACATTCATCCAAAATCATATTTATGCTTTGAAAAAACATTACTTATTCTACTCATAATGCCATTTAAAAAAGGGGGGAAATGTATACATTAAAATTTTATCATTCATTTGTCACACTAATTTCATCTAATTCTTCCTAAAATTAATCAATTTTAGTCCCCTGGTCATTAGTCTATCATTTCTCGATCATACATCAATCATATAACTCTCATGTATTAATTAATCCTTCTTCTAATTACATCCTTTTTTTCATTAATCCCACTTATCCATTATTTTTTGAATGCTTAATTCACTTATACATATCCTCACCTACCTCCACTTTATCTTAAAAACCACACTTTATAATCCCCACCTAATCACCAACTAATCTTCATTATTCATTTCTAAATGAGTTCTAAAATCCCCCAGCTTTTTGAGAATTCTCTACACCCTTCCTCTCTAGAAATCTCTAAGGAATTTTAAATTTCTTGTAAATTCCTCATCCTCTCTATAAAATCATGCACACCCCCATACATAAACCATTAACTTCAATCCTAAATCCTTCATGTCAACAATAACTTCATTGATAAATATTATGCTATCATGTTGTCAAATAAATCACCCAATCCATGCCCAAAATCTACCCAAGTCTTGAATCACAAGGCAATCCAACATTTCTATCAAGCATTAAAATTGTTAATTGTATCATCATAGGGAACATCACTAATTTTTAAGGTAAATTGGTTGTATAATGAAAGGATAACTATCTTATTTTCATTTTTATTTTCTTGTTTTTTTACTTACCTTCCCAAATCATGAGTATTGAGTGAAGTTTATAATTTATTTTTACATGTCATTATTATCACTTAAATTTGAATTATTATTCTAAATTTTACCTAATACACAATTCTATAAGTATAATAAGGAATATGGAGATTAAGAGGATAGGGATAAATGTGAGAAATAATATGCTTCTATTTGTTCATAATTACCTAGTTTTCCTCATCATTATAAGACTTAGGATTATCCATGGTTTTGATGACATTAGAGGCTATTTGGGAAATGTTTGATTTTGATCGTTAGTTTGTTGATTTGAAGTGTGGTTTGAAAGTAAATTTGAGTAAATGGTAAGGTGAGTGTTGTCTTGGTGAAGTTTATCATGGTTGACCTTATTGTCATGAGCCTTGACTACCTTATCATAGGATTTTTTTCATTCTCTGATCATAGATTCATGAATGAAGTTTGAATAAAGTAAGAATTTAAAATCTATATGTTATAGTTGCTTTAAAGTCTCATGAGAATTACCCCAATATATGTGAAACTAGAAACATTTTTTAGGATCATACTAATGATCACCATGATACGAAGAGTCAAAATCTCTAGGTGAGGGTCTAGGAAGGCATTTCCTTATCTTATCTAAGAAAGAGGCTGACACATTTCACAATTATTAATTTATGAAAGAGAGGGAGGTTACTTGAATAAACTTCCATTTAGAGGTCGAGAAAGAGTCACTTTGTTGAAAATTCATGGAAAAATGGAATCAAAGGATATCTTAGATTCATAAGTGTCAGAGACACCATCAGTTTTGTCATTCTTATTTTTAGATCTCAGAAGAATTTTAGTTCCATGCTTGGTTTGGGAAGGCTCAATTTATATTATAAGTAAATATTAATATTTAAATTGATCTAGGGATTCCTCTAATTATTTGGAGAATGATTGTTGAAAATATATTGTAATTTGAGATCTATTGAATTGGTGAAAAGGTGTAAGGGGATGTATTATAACATATTATGTTTGAATTTATTGAATAAACCTTTCCAATGCTTGATAAAATCCTAGGTAGTCTTATTTTATGATTTCTTAAAATTTATACATTAAGCCAAGTTATTTTTAGGTAAATCATTGGATTAAAACTCTTGAACCAATGTGTTAACTAAGTCTTCCAAGATAGAAATGGAGTTAGGATTTAGTTGATTTTAAAATTCTAAATCATCACTAAAGAAGGTTTTGATAGGTAATTTGGTAGTGTCAAAGGTGTTGATTTTTATCTAGTCTTTATAAAGGTTACTAGAAGCCTTCAAGTACTAAGGATTATCAGTGGATCCATTATATGTGATCATAGAAGTTATGACTCCTATGTACATGTTTAGAATTTGAGGGACTAAGGTTTCATTTTGGAGGTGTTTGATGACTATTTTTCAAATCATAGGTTATGGAAACTATTGAGGTTAATTTTGAATTTTAAAAAATTGGTTTTACATTTTCATCATTTGAGTACTATTATTAGCTTGAATGTTATCCATTTGATTCATAAATTATAAGATAATTTGGTTAGGATTGGGAATGCTAAGGTTATAAGTATAGGCTTGAGTGTCCTATTGGGATGCACTATGTGTAGCATTAACATTGGTATTAATGAAGAAATTTTTTATAGACCCACTAAAATAGAGGCCCACCATGTTGGTAGAAATACTAGGAATCTTGGATGAAGAAAGAAATAAGTACACGACAAATTTATTTTTACCAATGCCTGTAGAAAATCTATAAGTTAGGGAAGGAGGAAATTCTGTGGGGGGAAATCATGAGATCTATATGTACTCAATGTTATTAGCTTGAATGTTATCCATTTGACTCATAACTTGTAATATAGTTTGGTTAGGATTGGGAATGTTAAGGATAGAAGTATAGGCTTGAGTGACCTATTCAGATGCACTTTATGTAGCATTAACATTGGTATTAATGAAGGAACTTTATATAGACCCACTAAAAGAGATTCCTACCATGTTAGTATAAATATTAGGCATCTTAGATAAAGGAAATGAGTACATGAAAAATTTATTTTCACTAAATCCTATATAAAATTTATAAGTTAGGGAAGGAGGAAATTCCATGTTGGGTTCAATCATGAGATTTATGTGTGCTCAGGATGTTCATGGAGATAGATTATAATTTCATTTTTATCCTCAATGTCACATTCCTCTTTAACCTCATAGTATTAGAGTATGTGACCCGGTCTAGAATTTTTAAGATTGTTATATGGATTATAGATTCTAGATGTAGTGAAAGCCACATGAAAATTTCTTATAATTTAGTCTTGAGTCATTGAAAAATTATAAGGCATGTAATAGTTTTTGGAAACTTTATTCAGATTGGTTATTTCCATAGTATTAAGATTGTTAAAATATCCTTAAAATTGCTAGTGGGTTTTCTCTTCATATTGGTCTAAAATGTGTTCTATATTGGAAGATAAAAGATCAACTAACGAAACTAACTCGTGAAGTTAATTTTAAAGGAATTATTAAAAAAGACTGTATTGGGTTGACTGATATAGTTGAGCATTGAAATGAGAGATATAAAATTGTATCAAGAAAGATTGTATAATATGTTCATAATAAAGAATTGTATTGAGATGGATGATACAGTTGGTAGGAAGATGATATAAATAAATTATATTGGGCTAGTCAATGCATTTTGTAATAAGAAAAATATTGTATCAAGTTGGCCAATGCAATTGAAATTAAACTAATAAAGTGAACTATATCAAGTTGGCCAATGTAGTTATAAAGACACAAAAAACTATATTGTGGTAGTATATGAAATTAGGAGGACAGAAAAAGTTGTATTGGGTTGGTCAATGCAGTTGTCATAGAACACTAAATAGTATTATGCTAGCTGATACATTCAGAAATGCAAATACACTAAGATTTTAACTAGGTCATATAAATATCAAAGCAAGGAGGTAGAACTAATCAATGTGTGTTTGAATTTTAGTATCTCATATATAATAATCCTAGGCATAAAATAATTAACAAGGCCCAAAGCATATTGACTATAGATTATTCCATCATCCCATAGTGACACTATCCTATCTCTAAGGTACATTAGAGTAATTTCCTAGGACTAACCTCTTACTAGTGCACTACAAAATCAAATAGATGAAAGGTTTTCTAAAGGATGAAAAAAATATAGGTTTACTGTTAAAAACTTGGAAACTAGAATAAATAAATAATTCTATCTAATAAATTGAGTATTGGGGAAATACACTCACACTAAGCCTTAAGTAAAATTGAGGACTACTTGGCCTCTAATGATATCTTATATGATTTTTAAAACTATTAGAACATAGTTATAAGAAGATAAAATCATAAATATAAATAAAGATGGTCCAGATCAAAAGTGATTTTTACAACATTCAATGAAATAAAAAACACTTAGAATGGTATTGAGCTAGCTGATATAGTTGGGAAAACACATACAATGATTTCAACCTAGCCAATATAGTCACAAAAATACATATGATGGTATATATCTAAAAATTATAATAGAGAGAAGACACATGATGGTATTAGGTTTGTTAATATAGTTGGAAGGTAGACATGAAATTATATTGGGTTGGATGATATAGTTGTTAAGACTAATGAATTTAATTGGGCTAGCTGATATAATTGGATTGAAAGATATAATATGATTTTGATGATGCCACTAAGTAGCTAAAATGAAAAATATGAAACTGATCTAACCAAAGGTGGGATGAGAATCACATTGGGTTTACTAGAGTGTATACATGGGCTAGGATGACCTACAACTATCCTATTTCTCTCAATAGACTAAGATACAAATAATGTCAATCAAATAGAGCCTGTGCATGCTTGGATAAATGGGTAATGACCTATTATATATGTAAATTTAATAGAGGGAAACCAATTAATAAAATTTGAAGAGGAAAGGGTTCCAAAGCCTAATTCATAGGGTTATATCTCTCACTAGATTTCAACAAAGGTAAATTATTGTAACTATGATTATAGAGGAAAGAGTAAAGTACATTGTAAGGGGGTAAAATTAAAGTAAATGATGGGTAAGTGATTTAAAAAAAGGTAAGATGTAATGGATAGAAAAATGGCATCTATGTAACCTAAGGTGATAAATGGATATCTTAATCAACCTTATATCCATACTAGCTTATTTAGTTTATGGAAGAGCCTAAGCATGGATACCCACATACATCCACAAAGAAATAAAAAAAATATAGTCTACTAAGTAAGTAAATAAAATATTTTAGGGATAAAAATACTTATCTTGGGTGGACCCATTGATTCTTCAATCCACCCCTTCAGCTTAAGTGGAGTTTTATAAGATATATTGTAGGTTGAATAATTCAAATAGTTGGATGAAAATGTAGATACATGAGTTATGAACTCTAAATGACCTCCCCTATTGAGCTACAATGACAACACAAGACAAGAACTCCAAGATAATATTCTAAATCACTAACTCCATCAAATAATTATTTAGGTAAAAAATGTGAGTGTAAGTAGAGTGTATGAATCTAATATGTCCTATTAGCAATGAGATATGATGCCCATATTTATGGATCCAATACCTAAAATCAATCAAAAACTTCAAGTTGACAATATTAGCTAAGACAATACAATTGGAAGATGTCAGTTGGTAGAATATAATATCAACCTTGATGATATAATACAAATACTATAAGACAAAATAAGAAATGTATTGGGTTGACTGAAATAGTATAAGAAGAATTTAAGCATGAAACAAACGGTATTGACTAGGGAAATACCATAGGATATAAAGAAGATATAAGATATGGATGGGAATTAGATGGAAGGGAATGACATATAGATACTTTAAGTATATTTTACTAATAATAGTGGTGGTGTGATAGATTAGTATCTAAACAACTCCTGTAAAGTACCACAAACCAATCCCACCCCATTCTTGGTAGCACCCTTTAAGGTGTGAACTTAGTGAGATTGATGCATCAACAAACTATTGCAAGAAAAGTGTTATTAAAGTGATAAATTTAAAAATTAGGTGTATATATATTCCCCACATGAAGTGCATCACATGTCACAATAGTGTAACTTAGGATGGTTCTTTGGGATGGAAACACAACAACACTAAAGATCATAAATGAAAAAAATAGAAGTAAATACAAGGAAAATATGTAGCTTCAATTAAATTTATGATTTTAGATAATACTACATGTGTTTTAGATGATCAAAGGTACCCATTGAGAATAATTAAAAGTGGGCCTAAAAAATAAAATAAAAATCTAAAATTTTGCAAAAAAATCTATTAGCATATAAATATTATCTATCCCACTAGGATTCTATGGTTTATTTTGGTTTGTGAAACGAACCTAAAAAAAGAAAGATATGTAATAAAATCATAATATATTAGTAAATAAATAAATGTTTTGAAATTTTAATATAAATGGGTAAAACCTCTTCATTTGTTTATTTATTATTTTTTGAAAAGCAAAGCTTTTTGTGACAAAAAATAATTCTATGAAAAAATATAGCTTACGGATGGGAGGTAGATGTGATAGAGGATGTATTTTAGATGCATCCAAAGCCCTAAAGGTATGTGGTGAATTTATTGTTTTATTTTATCATTTTTAGTAAAACAATGAACTAGATTAGGATAACTAGGCATTGGGACAATTCTGTGTATCAGAATTTGCCCCCAAAAACATCAAAATGAAATTAGATTTAGGATGATAATGGGAAGTTGAAAAAGATTTAAAATGAGGGCCAAGGGTATTATTAGGTCTAAATAAATAAATCTCTACTCTCAAACAACTATATTAGCCATGACAATAATATTTTGTAAGAGGAAAATAAAATCTTGGTCGATACCATAGGGTATGACTGATATAGTTGAGTAGTGTGCTAGATGATATTGTAGAGTATGGTTGATGCAGTATAAAATGAGTGAAAATGTACAATAATGTAGGGCATGGTCAATATCATTAGGTAGATATACAAGGCTAGTGTAATTTAATTCTTTGTTGATGTAGTAGAAGGATGATCAAAACTAATACCATAAGGTATGGCTGATGCAATAGAGTGATGTGCTAGCCAATATTGTAGGGTATAGTAGATATAGTTATAATATGTTTTGTCTAATAGTATAGGGTAAAACCAATGTAGTATAAAATTTAAGCACAACCAATGCAATTGGATGCTTGGATGATGTAGTAGAAAAATTGGAAATATTTTGATTTTACTTTATTTATTAGTTTTTTAGTACTGTTTTCAAATTTATAGATTAAAATATGATTTTTATTTTTGTTTGATATTTTGTATAGATGATGAAATTATGGTAGAGTGTATATTCCATTTAGCTATCAAACTTTATTGAGAGACTATCACAAGTGGACAAAGCTTAGCTTGTAACATTGGGATTTTTAGGAATTTTATAGATGTGTTGTGTACCCCTTAGTATAGATCTGATTGCCATGTTCTTAGGGAAATAGGAGAGGATATATGAAAACTTCAGGTGGGTATTGGATGGGCATGTTATTGAGGTAGTGATCACATTAAAGGATGTCCATACCATTTTGGAGTTACCTATTATGGGCAATCTTATGGTATGTGTCACACCAATGATCACAAATAAGAGGAGAGAACTTGTCAATGAATGTTCATATAGATTAAACAATATATATGGTAGTTTTTATGATATGGAGAAGTCCTCATGAGTACAAGGAATTGAATTTGAGATGGGAACTTAGAATGTTATTATATGAGATCCCATTAATCAAAGAGAGTGTGATATGGGAAATATTGTAAAAGTGGGATTAAATTTTGAAGTAGACTAGTTGTAGAATAAACTAACCTAAATTGAATTTGATTAAGAATCAAAGTGTGAGGTCTTGGCACTACTAGTATAGTTGAGGAAGGATAAGCTAACTACATTATCTCGGTAGATGTAGTTTATTTCATAAATACATCATTAGCATATTATACCTTCTTGGCTGATATAATAGAATCAAAATTAGGGATAAAAATAGACTATACCAAGATAATTAATTTGTTATAAAAATAATTGGTCAATGAGACATAGTGGATCAGCTTGGATGATATAATTTGAACATACATAGTTGGAGAAATATACTACACAACCAATACAATTGTTAATGAAGGGAACTACACTAGGTTCACCAATACAATTGTGAAAGAAGGAAAATGTATTAGGCTAACTGATACAGTTGGTCTATTTGAAAGCACATAACTGATCATTTATTTTAAATTTGACATCCATAAAAATATTTATAGGACTATCCTGAACTATTCTATAAGTAATATGAGGAATATGGGGCATAATAGGATGGGGATCAATGTAATAAAAAACACACTTCATGTTGATCATTTTTATCAAGTTTTCATCACCATTAGGATTAACCATGGTTTCAATAACATTAACATATGGTTGGGAAAGGGGTTTGATTTTTATTGTTAGGTTGTTGATTTGAAATGTGGTTTGGAAAATGATTGGAGTAAATGGTAAGGTGAGTGTTGGCTTGGTGAATTTCATCATGCTTGAACTTATATTTATGAGCCTTTGCTACCTTAACATAGTCTTAGTGTCATTATTTGATCATGGATTGATGATTGAATTTTAGACCAAGAAATAATTTGAAATATAGATGTTTAGCCTAATTGAAAGTCTCATGGGAATTACCCCAATTTGTGTGAAACTATTTTTTTTTTGAGGATCATATAAATGAGCACTAGGATGGGAAGTTTTGAAATATCTAGGTGAGGGTATAAGAAGTCATTTCCTAATCTCAATTAGGGAAAGAGGCTAATGGTTTTCAAAAGAATTGACCTATGAAATATGGGGAGGAAGTTGTTAGGGAATTTATTTTAGAGGTGGTTAAAGAGTCACTTCATTGGAGCTTCCTAGAAGAAATTAATTAATGGTTTTCTTAGATTTATAAGTGTTAGGGACACCATCACCTATAGCATTATTATTTTTATATCTCAAAATAATTTTAGTTCTAAGCCTGGGTTGGGAAGGATAACATTTTATAATAAGGAAAGATTTATGTTTGGCTTGATCTAGGGTTTCCCCCAATGATTTTTTAGAAAGGGGCTTGGAAATATATTGTAATTTGGGATTAAATTTATTAGTTAAAAGGTGAAAGAGGTTGTACTTTGACATATTGTTATTGTATTTTTTGGATAAATATTTATAATGTTTAATAAAATATTGGGAAATAATTTTTTTTGCTTGATTTTAGTTGATAAAATGAGCCTTTAAATTGAAACTCTTCAATCATTTTTTTAAATAATTCTTCTAAGATAAAAAATGAGATAGGATTTAGTTGATTGTACTAAAATAAAGCATCACCATATAATGTTTTAGAAATTAGTTTGATAGAGGAAAAGGTGTTGAGTTTAATATAGTATTTATAAAGGTTATCAAGGCCTTAAAGTGAAAATTAGGATCAATGGATACATTATAAGTGATCATAGGAGTGATGTCACCTATGTCAATGTTTGAAATTTGAGTAACTAAGGGTTTTTTTTGAGGTGTTTTATGACTTTTTATGAAGAAAAACTTGAAGAATGATATAACCATAAGATTTTATATGGTAGGGGATGAGGAGGAATTTTGATTTGTCACTCCAAAATGAAGGTGTCAAGGTCATTTTTTCATTTGCATCATCTAAGCATTGTTATTAGCTTAAATGTTATCCATTTGACTCATAGCTTGTAAGACGATTTTGTTAGGATTGAGAGTGTTTATGTTTGATGTATAGGCCTAAGTGTATTATTTATATGCATTATATTTAACATTAACATTGGTATTATCATGGTAAATTTGGGTAGACCTAATAAAAGAGAAGCCCATAATTTTAGTAGAAATACTAAGCATGGTGGACAAATAAGTAAATGAGGAAGTCAAATATTGATTTTACCTAGGTATTCTATAAATGTTATGAGTAGGGTAAGGAATAAATTATATGTGGGGTTTCATCATTAGATGATAGACAACCACAAATTCCTTGATCTCCTTCTCAAGATGTGTAGGGAGATGATTATCATTCCATTTTCATACTCATTGTCACATTACTCTTCAACCTCAAGGTCTTAGAGTATGTGACCTCATATATCCATTTTAGGATTTTTTATATGGATCATAGCTTTTAGATATATTGGAAACCACATGAAAATTACTTGGAATTTGGTCTTGAGTCATTGTAAAATTATAAGGCACATAAGCCTTTTTGGATAATTTAGTGGGATTATTTAGTTAAATACCATTAGGACTATTACAAAATATTTGAAAGTATTGATGGGTTATATCTTTAGAATGGTCTAAAAGCTGTTCCATAGAGGAATAAAAAATATCAAATGTATCAAACTAGATGGTGTAATTAATTATAGATGAATGCTAAAAATAGACTATTTCAAGCTACTTGATATATTTGGGAACTAAATAAGAGATATCAAATTATATTGGGTATGTAGATACATCATGGGAATATAAGAGAACTTTATCAAGTTGAACAATATAATTGATGGGAAAATGTATAACTAAATTGTTTCAGGCTAGATGATGTAGTTTATAGGAATAAAATAACTATATTAGGTTAGTTGATGAAACTGAAACCTATCTCTTAAAACTAAACTATATTAAACTAGATAGTGTAGTTGGAAAGTTTTAAATAAATATATTAGGTTGGCCTATGTAATTAAGAAGATACACAACTATATTAGGTTGTTTGATGTAGTTTTCACACAACACATAATGGTACTAGGTTGACTGATAAATTTTAGAAAGAAAATAAGCTAAGATTTTAAGTAGTAGTAATATCAAAGCAGGGAGGTATAACTAAGCAAGGTGTGTTTGAATCACAGGTTCTCAAATAAACTAATTCTAGGTGTAAATAGTGAACAAATCTAAAAAGGAGATAACTATAGAGGATTCCACCATCTTTACTTTCACTATCCAATTTCTAAGGTACGTTGAGAGAAACTTTCCAATGTTAACTACTTACTAGTACACTATAAAATTAAAGGAATAAAAGGGTTCCTAATGGTTTAAAAATAAAATATTTAAGCATTTTAATACACTATGAGGTATGTAGAAAATAAAATATGTTTATAGTTTTTTATAATGGTTTGAGAATTAGGGAAACACCCCTCACACCATGGCTCACATAAAATTGAGGACCACTTGGCCTATAAGGACAACTCTTATGATTTTCACAATTGACTTAACATAGTTATAGGAAGAAAAAATAAAAAATAAATATAGAGATGATTTAGTTTGAAATAAAATTTTAAAACATGTAATGAAATGAACAAACATGCACAATAATATTGGGTTGGTCGATACGATCAAAAAAATAAATAGAACAAACAAAACTACATCAAGCTAGTTGATATAGTTGGAAAAAAAAATAGCATTTTATTGGGATGAATGATAAAGTCAAGAAAGGATACATAGCAATATTGATATGGCATATATAGTTGGTAGGTGAATAAGGAAGCTATATCTCCTTGGTTGATGTAGTTTCTAAGGCTAGTGAATGGTACTAATTATATAATTGAATTGAAATATACATTATGATTTTGATGATATAGTTAATAACATAAGAGGAAAAAAATGAAACTAATTCAACCAAAGTTAGGGTAATATTTATTTCAGATTCATTAAAATGTATACATATTCTAGTATGACCTCTAACTATCCTCTCTCTCAATATACTAGGAATCAAATAAGGTCAATCAAATAGAGAATGTGTTTACTTGGATGAGTGGGTAAGGACATATGATATGCATATATCTAAAATAGGATAACATTTTAAATAAGGTCAATCAAATAGAGAATGTGTTTACTTGGATGAGTGGGTAAGGACATATGATATGCATATATCTAAAATAGGATAACATATAACTCAAATGTTAAGAGGAAAGGTGTATAAATCCTAAGCCTATGCCATAGCTTAGATATAGATGTCACTAGACCTCAAAAAAGGTAAAAAATTATAAGTATGATTATAAAGATGGAAATAAATTAAATGATTATAAGGGGATAAAATTAAAGTAAATGATAGGTAAGAGATTATGAAAAATGTAAGGTTCAATGGTGAACCAAATGGGTGTCTTGAAACCTAAGATGATAAATGGAAATCGTAAGTAACCCTATATTTATACCAACTTATTCAGTATAAGGAAGATCCTAAGAAATGATACACACATACATCAACAAAGTCACAAAAAACATCTAACATAATAAGTAAATAAAATAGTGTAGGGATATAAATACTTACTTTAGGGCGGTCTCGTTGATGTTTAAATTTCCCTTTTTAGCTCAAATGGATATTTGAAAGAGATGTTTTCAGTTGAATACCTCAAATGGTTGGATGAATACCTATATATCCCTAGTTAGGAACTCGTAGTGATCTCTCTTATTGAGTTTTAATGACACCATAAAGCAAGACCTACAAGATAGGAAAGTGCAATCAATGTGTATGAATGTGATATATACTATTAATAATGAAATGTGACCCTTATATATACATATCCAATCTATAAAACTAGCATTAAAATCTAATTTGGCAATATATACTAGGCTGATACAATTGGAAGATGTTAGTTGGAATAATATAGTATCAACTAAGATGATGCATTATAAATGTAAGAAGACAAACTTAGAATTATATCATACTGGCTAATATATTACAAGAAGGAATTAAGAATGAAATAAATGGTATCGACTAGGATGATACTATAGGATATAGGGAAACTATAAAATGTAGACGAGAAGTAGACAAAATAGAAAGTTGGAGGTGGTTAGACTGATAATAGTGATGGTGTGATAGATTAGTATACAAACATCTCTCACAAATTACCATGGGTTGATCCCAACCCATTCTTGGTGAACCCTTTAAGGCATGAAGTTATGGATATTGATGCATCTACAAGTTTCTTGAAGAGAAAGCATCAATAAAGTGATAGCGTGAACATATTAGGTCTATACACATCCCTCTAGCCTCTTTATGAAGATATAAAAAATATAAATAAACCTCATGGTAAACCCTTGAAATGTGTAGAGCTAGCCCAAATAAAATATTTAAAATTTTTATCTAAATTATGATAGGATTTTTTATAAGGTACCCAACATGTTGAGTTATACACATAAGTTACATAAATAAATATAGAACATATTTAAAACTTTTTGTATGTTTAATGATATAGTAAGAGAGTTGTTTATTTTTCCAACCAATAACACATTCCCACATATGAAAATAAATAGCTTGGAATGCAAATGGAATGCCCACAATTCAAAATATTTCACCATGTTTGATCCATTTAAAATTATACTTGTCCAATCAAAGAGACAAATGTATAAAGGATTTATTTGTAACATTGAGTCTTTTTTCACTGAATACTCAAGCCCAAAGGGATGGAAAAATTATCAAGGCATTGCATATAATTATTGATATTATATGCATCCTCAATAATGGTTATAATTGAATCATCAATAAAATAACCATTAATTAGGCTCATCAGATAGAAGGGTGATACCTTTAACTAGATTTATGATTTAGCATTAGATAAAATATAACCAAATCCATTTGTAGAAAGAACATACAACATTATAGCTAATGGGAACCCCTGATGAATTGATTATAATAATAAAAAATGCTCCAAGTTGACTCCAATGAATGAGAGATAATCCAAAGCATATGTAAAAAACATTTAAACTAGCTGAAGAAAATTTGGGCCAAACACTAGTGATTTTAACATTATTAGTATGAAATATCACTCAATATGATTGTATGATTTCTCAAATTCAATATCAACGAGCATCACACATTGATTAGATATAAAAACCCACTCCATGCCTTCTTAAATTGTAATGTTGTTATCAATTATATATCTAATTTTAATAAATCAAGTTTATTAGGACTAACAATCAATGACAGAAGATGGAAAATGCACTATGTTAGTGTAGATATTAAAATATAATTTATATAAAATCTCAATTTTGCATAATTGAAAAATAACTACCAAGGATCTACCCTTTAGTTTTAGACCTCCTTGCTACTGAAAGGTGCACTTTCACTATCTCATTGTGTCTAACTATTTATCTTATGATCTGACATTATCATTTATAATGACTCAAATCTCCTACACTATATGGAAAACCTAAAACTTGGTATATATCCTTCACTATTAATTTTAGCTTCTCAATAACTTTTTATTGTGCCAAACACTTGTATCCCATATAGGGACACTTGCATCAATGAAAGCATCCATATTCTTATCATGTGGCTAGCCCTTAAAAGTCATATAATTTGAAAATATTTCAAATCCTATCGGTTGACCCATTTTTTATTTAACCCTTCCTTGAGATGTTTTTTAAAGGTGTGGTATAAATATGAATGTAAGACAATTCATTATATATCTAGAAAATACTAAAAAATCACCTATTCAAGCTCATTAAATCAATTTCACAACTAATTTATACTACCTATTATTCCCTATTTTCATATCAATCATATGAAAATCATATTATAGGTCTGGAGTACTAAAAACATAACCCATGAGTATTATTTGTCAAGTTACAAGATATATAATTGTATGCCATTACTTATAGCATATTAAACCCTTATGCCAACACAAGCCAACACATAAGGGATATATACATATGTCTAAGGCCCTCTTCATAGTATTGTCTATGTAGGAAATACTCATTAAAATAGGGGTCCTTGAGGTGATATTAACTTCATGATCCCACTAACTCAATTTTGGCAAGGTAAGAAAACCTAAGGTGAAGAGCCAAGGTTTGATCCATAAATAAAAATATACAACTTGTGCACATGAATAAAACATATTAGAACAAGGGTGATAGAAAATGCAGAGAGATCTAAGTGATTATTTCAAAATACAATGAGTATTTTATAATATATATATATATATATATATATATATATATATATATATATATATATATATATATATATATATATATATATATATATCATAACACCTATGTTGATACAAGTGTCCCAAGTCTAACACAAGTGTTTTGGCCTCTAGAAATAATATTTCCAAAACTTGATGACTAGATCCTAATATTATTACCACCTATTTCCATCTCTTGATATCTTATATGTGCCTTCAAATTTGTAGATAAGATAATTACTATCTCTTCTTCATGTTTGTGCAATCAAATTATTGTTTTGAATGTACTTTCTATATCTAACATAACTAGGCATTATAATTTAAAAATATTAATTTATCTAAGTTTCAATTAATTGGCCTATTTTAGAATAGTTTTATATCATGATGATCTAAAGTTTATAGAGATTATCTAAAGTGGGGCCATGATTCAAAGGTGTAGTGTTGAAAAATAACTAAATTTTAAATTTTTTGAATGCTTATATTTCCAACTAATGCAATATCAGATTGGCAGGTGGTCTAAAAGGACAAAATATAAAAAAATCTCAATTGGAAAAGGGAAATAGTTATCAAACAATAAGTATGGTTGAGTGGAGTTCATGGTTCTATAAATCATCCTTAAGATAATTTTAGATCCACAAATTTGGTTACTCCATGTGTATCATAAAACATATGTGGGACTGCACGTAAAATTGTAGTCACTAAACTCAAATTTATAATGCATATGCATCCAATCCTCTCACTTTGTATCTATCCATTGTATAAGGAGGTGCTCAAGTTTCTTAGTTGATATATTGGCCATGTTAATGCCCCACATAACACCCAATATGCATTTTATAGTTTGTTAGTAATCCACCAACAAATATATTCTCTTTCCATAACATTATTATATGTATAAATATTAATAAAATCATGAGAGTTGGAAATTATATGGTTAGTATGTTGTAATCATCTAGAAATGAAACTTGAGTTCTAAGATTGTTACTTGAGACCATCCATCCCTAACTTAGCCATAGACCTATCTTAGGGCCGATTTAGACACTTATCTATCCTTCGTGTAGGCCACATACATCCATAAACATCTTAAAGTAGTCCTAGACCCTTAATTTAACATCCTGGCCCCTACTACCTCAAGTTTTGCCACTTGAAAACTACCACTATAATTTGGATAGTAGTGCGCGATGGTGTTAGTGTCCCAGTTTGGGCACTATTGTCTTTTTCCCTCCTTTTATTACCAATGGTTATATTTTCAAATAAGCAACAACCTAGGGTTGACCTAGACCTCTTTCAAGACCCATAAAAGAACTAGATTAGTAAATATACATGAATTTTATCCATTTATCCACTAGATGTAAATCACACAAATAAACTCAAAACAAGTTGTGCATAATCAAGGTTATCAATCCCTATTCTTCCCTAATTTTGCATACAACCATATATAATATTCCTAAGCTTAGATTACTCATATTTATAGTCTCAAGAAAATTTAAATCACTCAAAATAACATTCATACTAGATTCATTTGTACTTTCACTAGCACTTAGATGGGGAAAACTACATCAAACTTGATCCCTCTTCAGAGTATTGACATGTAAGAAAATATCATCATAGTGGGGTGTTGAGGATGTCTATCCTACCTCATTAACATCATATTTTGCTACTTTTACCAACCATATTCCATAGTGACATATATTTTTAGGTTTTGCATACAAAATCATTCAAAACATATCGCCTATAGGGAATCAGAACTCATGCACATAGGAATAGGCTTGGCAGACTCAGACACAGGTACACCCAAAAGATCAAAATAGTTATACATAGAGGATATTAGTGCCAAAATAAGGACACTAAAACCACATGGTACTACTATCCAATTAGGGTTTTACTATCTAGGTAGGGTTTTGACACGTAGATCTTGTCTACAACACTCAGATAATCCCCTGTCCCAGTTTTTAACCTCTAGATTTCTTGTCTTAGTTAATTTATAACTAAGTATTTATTTACATCATTTATTGTTATTTTTAGAAAGGTAAAAATAATTAAAATCTATTAAATATTAGTGGATATATTTATTGAATATTTCTAACTTGATTTACTATACTTAAACCTTTAATAACCTAGGGATTAAACCCCATTAACCCTAAAAAGTTAAATCATTTGGTGAACCTGACTTACTTTGAATATTGATCAAACCCTATACTTATATGATATTATGGTTTTTAACCATATATTTCCTATTTAACTTGGATATGTTAGGGTTTTTAGACCTCATATGTTCTAGCCTAGCATTCCTCTTGCAAGTTTCATTAACAAATTTTATGGATAAAGAAGATCTCCTTCTCCTCCTCATCTTTATGAGGTTGATAACTACTTTCCCTCTAACTAGTTCCATGCTATCAATCCTCCAAGACGTGAGACATCTTGTACTAATATTTTAAATGTCTATAATCATCCTATCCATGGTTCCACCTCTTTCTATAGGCTTTGTGGCTATATGTTCAATCATAAGTAGTTAGGGTTTGCACTTATGAGACTCTAAGTGATCAAATTATCAATATGAGCAATTTAATTTCAGAATTAAAAAATTAGAATAAAATATTACATGAAAATATTACATAATTGAAAAATTAGATTACAAAATAAAAGCCTCCAGGGCACACTAGTGTCAATCATGTATATTTATTTTCACCTAGTCAATTTGTGCCAAGTAATGTTACATATCAAAATAAGAAATCATAAAAATGTGATTCTATAACTAGTGATTCAAAAAGTATTCAAAGATCAAATATAATTTAAAGTGAAATTATAATGGAAATGATTAAAGCTAAGTTTATCAACCTACCTCCTCTACATCCAGTGAGGAGATACAAATATTATTGTGCATATCATATAATGCATGGGCACCATACTGATTCATGTTTAGCATTGAAAAGGAAAATACAACAATTAATTGATATAGATGACTCAAATAGTGGCATGTCATCCCAATAACATACAATATCCCATGTACAAATTCAAAATGGGTCAAATTTTGAAATAGTATAAAAGTGGTTACTAAATCCTAACTCAAAATAATAAAAAGTTCACAATGCATAATCAAAACAAGAAACAATACAAAAAGCATAGGTAAAACAAGTGAATGATACAAATATACCTCCCAAAAATGAGGTCCCACTTTCAAAACAATATGGGTTTGGTTAAAATTATCTAGAATAATTTGATTATCAAGGCCAAGGGTTAGACAAACTTACCCAAGACATCATTATTATTATTCTAGAAGTTGATAATGTTGGTCAAAAAGGTTTGGGATTTATTGAGTATCCTAAGGAAAATCATTCAAAAATATAATTTAACAAGGTAAAATATCCAAATACACTGGAAATGTTACAAAAAGAGCAAGAAATTAAGTTGGAAATTTAGAATCATGCTAAGCTAATGAGCATTATCAAAAGAGGCTTTCTAGCAAAAGAGCCTTTAAAGTACCATATGCCTACAATAAGCACCATTTCAAAGGGAAAAGACACAATTAATATTTAAAAGCACAATTTAGAAAGGTCAACTCTATAGTATGAGGAAATTCCATATGCTCATCCAGATACAATAAAAGTCAACACTAGCATTATAGATTATTATGATGCCAAAAATGAACAATACTCATATTCACACTACAACTCAATTCAACTACAACATATCAATCAAACTACATAAGAGGTAACCATTCATATTTTTGACATAATACAGATTGATAGTGAGTCTTCCCTGACACTCATTGATTAGTATGATACTCCCTTCTTGTACATAATTTCCTTATTTCTTGTTCCTTTTATATAATTTTATTTTCATGTTACTTGTACATAGATTATATCCAAAAATCATAAAAATAATATAATATGTCAAAAAATTAAAATATTTACTCAAAAAACATAGATTATAGATTGTATGCATTGCCATGTTTACACTTATTATACTATCCAAGTACTACATATGCTAGTTATCTTAGTATAGTCAGTTATTATAATACATACATTAATTCACTTTTTATTGTCAAGTGTTTGAATATACATATCAGACCTAGGTCCACTTCACAAATCCAAATTTGCTACTATCTACCCATTAGGGGCATATAAAAAGATACACAGGTTCTTCATTTAATACATTTGCCCATTTGGGGGCATTCTATGCACAATTTTAATTGCCTAGGTACATCTTTCTAAACTCTACATCAAATATTTAACATTGTTATATCTTTATATTGATCATCCTACACCTACTCAGATTCATTGTCAATTACTACTATGCTAGGATAAACCCATGTAAATTTTATCTCTTATACATATTTGTACTACATGTTCTTGCATACTTTCATTTATAGATTTCCTAGTTTAGACTTGATTGTGTCTCTATGCTTCTTCTACTCAAGGGCATTTAAATATACCATTACTCTATGGCTATATGTCACTTTTTTTCATTATATGTATGCTTTGGACGTGCCCACATCCTTATGTGTGATTTATTGATTATGTATTTGGATGTTTGAACATCCTTCCATGCAAATCTAATATAATTTGATGGATATTTGTGTATGTGTACATTTGAACATGTCTTTGTATGTCTTCTTTTCTCAAATTTAGTGACATGTGCCCATGTCCCTTGTATTCTAGCCCCTTGGCCTACTTTGCATGCCTCATGTGTATAATATGTATGCTTTATTGAATGCATCATGGCCATGGAACTTATTTCTTACTTGTTACACATTCTAATTTTAGATTCTATGAGTGACCTCATGCATCTTACCTTCCTACTTAGGTGTGATGTTGGAAATCATGACCTATACCCCTAGGATATACTTAGTTATTACTCAGATTATCTACTCATATACATTGTTGTATCTATCTTGATAGCCTTGTGAATGATATATCTATCATACATTAAACACTACAAAATTATGCTCATATTAGCTTACATTCTGATGCTATGTATGCATATTATATTGGTTTATTATGTAGATATCATATATCTTCTAACTAACACATATTTTATAGAGCTTCTTCTTTTAAGGTAAATTATTGCACAGTTTTAATAACTCCCCTCAAAATAAGGTGCATTCATAGAGGTTTTTCAAAGAGATCAATGTATTTTAATGCACTTAGAGTATAGTTTTTAGCACATGGACATAAAATACATAAATTAGTTTTAGGAAAACATAGTGGGAAATAATGACATAGAGACTAGTTTTAGTTGAAAAAAAATCAAAATAGTTGGACATTAATGCCCAAATCGAGACACTAGTACTGCCACTTCTACTATCCAATATATGGTGCTACTATCTAATAGCCTCAATTTCAAAAAATTCTAGACTAGCTAAAAAACATTGAAGGTATAGTTTAGGTTTGCATAGGTTTAGTTATAAATTATAAGTTTTGCATCAATTTAGTTCAGATTCATATCAATTTTCTCAGATTGGGGGAATAATGTGTGGCATGATCATTCCTATTTTAGTTTTATGTACTTAGATACATATTATTACAAGTCAATCCAAAATCCATATACTCAGATATTAGATTTGGGGGTATGTGTGTAACACATTATTTCTATATGATCAATTATAAACTAGTTGATCAGATGGAATGAAAAACTCAATGTCATTCTTTAAATATACACACCAAACACCATGTTCTAAGTTACACATTATATTTATGCCTTACTCTATCTACATTAGTTAGCACCCTAAGTGGTCGAGAGCTATATTATATTCCATATTTCTCAAGTGGTCACAGAGCTAACATATATAGTTTTAATAATGGTTACACATATTTAGTTACATTATGTAGTTTTAGCATTAGATGCATCTATTACACATGGGTATACAATTTTGGATTCATACTCTACTTGAGTTCTTGTGCCACCTACATGAGAGGGTTGGACACACCATCATTTCAATCCAAGCTATTCACAAGTTAGATCCATCAAGCAAGGGTGGGAAATGATGGAATCAAAAATGGATTGAGTTATTAATCTACCCACACATGGGGTTTGATAAAGTCATCAACTAAATATAAGCTATTCATTAATTGATCACTATCTACACACACAGAGAGGTTGTCACCAAGTTTATACATTGGTTCGTATACTTAGTGAGGTGTATTCATTCCTTTCCTCTCTTATCTCTTTATTAAATTTTATATTTTGATTTTGATATCTATTAAGGATTAATGTATGCACCTTTCATTTTCAAGACATGCAGTGGAACATGATTCACACACTTAGATCTAGATTCATGGGATTTTCCTCTTTGGTAAGTCCATGTACGCTTCTTTTTCCTTTATAACAGTAATTTAAATTTGATGCATTTATAGAATAAAGAGGGGAAATGTAGTCATATAAAAATGATACTTAAGTGTTAAGAGTGTTACTTGAGATCATCCATCCCTAGATTAGCCCTAGGCCTATTTTAGGGCCCATTTAGACACTTAAACAACCTCCATGTAGGCCACACACATACCTAAACATCCCTAAAGTTATCCCAAACCCTCACTTTAACATTTTGGCCCCTAATTCCTCATGTTATGACACCTAGACACTAGTTCCATAATTTGGATAATAGAATTAGTGTCCTGGTTTAGGCACTATTGTCCTTTTCCCACCTTTTTGTACCAATGGATATATTTTTTAATGATCAACCACCTAGGGTCAGTCTAGACCTATTTTAAGACCCACACAAGTACTATAGAAGAGTATATACATGACTTGTATCCCTTTATCCACTAGATGGAAATTAGAAGAAAATCACATAAACAAAATCAGAATAATTTGTGCACAATCAAGGTTATCAATCCGTATGCTATATTACTTCTGCATACAACCATCTATAACATTATTACACTTAGATTTATCATATTTATAGTCTCAAGAACATTCAAATCACTCAAACCAATATTCTTATTATCTTCACTTGTACTTACACTAGTACTTAGTTGGGGAAAACTATAATGGGCTTGATCCTTCTTCAGAATATTGGTATGTAGGCAAATCTCATCACATTAGGTTGTAGAGGATGTCTATACTACTACAGTAACATCACACTTAGATACTTTATCCAACTAGATATCCTAGAAACATGGAGGTTTAAGGTTTTAATACAAAATCAATCAAAATAGGTCACCTATAGGGAATCATAACTTATGCACATAGGAAGAATCTTGGTAGACTCAGACATAGGTACACCTAGAAGCTTAGAACAATTATACATAGAGGAAATAAGTGATAAAATAAGGACACTAGTGACACATGACACTACTATCTAATTAGGGCACTGATGTCCAATAAGGGTTTTGACACCTAGATCATGTCCATGACACTTAGATCAGCCCTTGTCCCAATTTTTAGCCTCTAAGTCTCCCATCTCAATCCATTTGTAGCTAGGTATTTGTTTACATCATTTATTTATAATTTTAGAAAGGTCAAATGAATTCAATTTTGTTACAAATTAGGGGATATATTTATTGCATATTTTTAACCTTATTTTCTATACTCAAACCTTTAAAAACTTAGGGATTAAACTCCATAAACCCTAAAAATTTAAATCAACATTTTATTATTAGTGAGTTGTTTCAACAACTCACATATATAATGTTTATTAGGTGATTTTAGGGATTGTAATAGGGTGTGAATCCTTATATTCAGGATATCTAAATCATATATATATATATATATATATATATATATATATATATATATATATATATATATATATATATATATATATATATATATATATATATATATATATAACCTCTATTACTAAATATTTTAATGAAATTTATTGTGTTAAATTAGTACCAAACATGAAATTTAGTATCAATGAAATGATTCTCTATCTGATGGAAGCTTTCTTAGTTTGTGAGGGATAAACATAATACTATTTGCCCATGGATGATATTTTTCTTGTGAGATAGATTTTTTTTGTTAGTTTGAGTGTTTATTTTTCATATAAAGTGCTTATAGGAAGATTAAAAGGATTAAGGTGTGTATAATCCGTAATACCATGCATTTTTTCACTTACATACATCTATTTTAGTATACCATAGTGCATATAGTTCAAATACTATGTACATCCCATTGCTAGGTGTTTCATGTAGTTTTTTTAATCTATCTCATCTACAATTCATGACTAAGGGAGAGGAGCCAATAGTCATGTACCCTAACTTTACACATGTGTAGAGCCTAAATTATGCCATATCAACACTTAAAATTGATGTTGATGGATAGTTTAAGGAGTCTAATTTTAAATTATATATTTTTATCTCATGATGTGTATATACAAACTCAGTCTTTTGATCCCTATGCAAGAGGTCCTTATGGGGCCATTTTGAAATCTCCAACCAACCTCTAGGCATGCCATGGAAAAAAATCAATTGGGGGCCAATAGTGGGCATACAGTCTAGAAAAAATCAAACAAACACACTAAAAGTGGGGATTATAAACTCCCATTAATAGTAAGTAGTTGACATAATGTGGACATCAGAATCAAGGTAGCAGATCATTTATGTCTTACCATCATACATTTATAACCCACTACCTACCATTAATTTCACCTATGCTTGGGTATTTTCCCCTAACCTTATAACATGTTTATCCCCATCCATGTACATTGTATGATCAAGGAAGAGGAGATGGAGGGTTTTAGAGAGAACATGATAGTAAGAGAAACAAAAACAACATGAGCACTTGCACTCATTTGTTGTTACTACTTACATGTGAGGTTTTTTACATCTCACTAAGGATATAAGCTATTTAGTTTTGAAAATTTTAATATTTATTATAATATCTACAAAAAAAAATATTAATTTTATTTGTTCATTTGATCAATTAAGATGTGGTAAATTTAGTCTATTCATTCTATGAATCATTCAAAATTAGTAGTTTTGGCTTACAAACTATAATGGTATTCTTAACCCTCTTTTATTAGTGTTTCATCACTAAATATTCAAGCACATTACATTTATGACCCACCACCTTGCATTCATTTCTATGACACATGGGTATTTTATGCTAACCTTCCATGGTATTTGATTTATGTGTAAAAGGTGAACTGGGTGCACATAATTGCCTTTACAAAGGCATAATTTAAGAGATCCATGTGTATCTCTAGTGGTGTTTTTTTAACACAACCAATAATTTTTTTTTTTAATCTATTACTCCTTACAAGTGAGGTATTTTATACCTCACTAATGTTGGGAGACAAAATGGTTTAAAAATACTCTATGGGTTTCATTGTTTGTTAAAAATAAAATATTTTATCAATGTGTGATTCTCTTGTGATTATAGAAAAAGTTTCACCACCTCAAGGGTTCTTTTGTTTTAGTATTATAGGTTTTTTTCTTTTGGTATTTGAAGAAATGGTGAAATATAGTTTGTTTTGACATTTACATTATAGATTATTCCTTGAAAATGTTTAAATATTGGATTTTGTATGTCCAACACTACTTATAAGAGAGTTTTTTTTTGGAAGGAAAGGGTTTTTTTAATATTCTAGATTATTCTCATTTGACTTTTGCAAAAATAGTGAACTAGGTGTAGGTCTCAGGATTTGAGTGTTTGTTATAAAAAAATTAAAATTCTCTCAATATGTGAAACATTATATGAATTCTTAAACTAATGTCAATCATAAAAAAATATTTATTTAAATTGTATAACACTACTCAATAATTTAAATGGGAAAGCCATAGGATAATATTATTTATATGAAATACAATTCGCATAACATAAAATTGCAAAATAATAGACAAACTAAGTTGGAAAACAAGGTTGGTATTTCATAATTGCTCTTTACATAATAATACTTTCTTGAATCTTCAAGACCAAGACAAAAAATTTCACACCTGTAGTTTTTCAAAAAATTCTTCCTTTGACAAATAAAAGTTGCATACATGTGGTTTCTCATTAAATTAACTAATTTAAAACATAATGTTTAATACTCAAGGTTTTTCATGACCTTGCTCCAAATCTTTAGTAGGTGTGTTTATCACTACCATTGGTCTTGTCGGAGTGTATATCATACTAGATGCTGATGCTTGGAAATTTATTGCTTGCCCTTGTTGATAATAACCTATCTTATACATTTGATTGGGTGAACTAAGTGGACTACTCAACTGATAATTTCTTGAGCCTACATAATAAGGAGCATAGATGTTCACCATTTCCATCATTATTGGATGTTGATGTGGAAAAGGGTTTGCCATGATTTTAACCTTCTCTATCTCTCTATCTCTTTCACATATTTCTCATATTCATTCATCCTTTTTTGATGCATCTTCTTCTGCTCCTCATGCTTTTCCCTCTACTTTTTTTCTTCCCTTTCTTTCCACTTTATCTCACATTCAATTTTTTTATGCTCCTTGAAATCCCTATTAATCTCTCTCAATTTTTTCTTCTCCTCTAGTTGTTGTTTCTTCTTAGCCTTAATTTTGTCTATTTCCTTCTTTCTTATTTCTTGATCACAAAGCATTTCTAAAAAGTCATTTGTAATTAAAATTTGATACTATCTACTCAATCTCACTACATCATTTGATAATCAACTGAAAATCTACACAACTATTTCTATAGACAATTTAAGAAAACTACATAAAATTGAGCTTGCCAAGATTTATTTACATTGGTTGCATTCAGGTTCACTATTTTATACTACAATATCATATCTTTCTAGAATATTCATTACATTGTCACAATCATGGAATTATTTAGTCAAAACATAGTAGTGTACCAACTCATCATCAGGTAAAACTTCATAAGGGGATTGCATTTAAAGGCCCACATATACATTAGAAAAATCCAAGTTAACACCTAGCTCAGTTGCCCCATCCTTAATCCAAGCTAGTTGGATTATTTTTGGAGGGAGGCTCAACCCCTCTCCAAGAACATGTTCTTCAACCTTAGACACATGGTTAGCACAACCTGTTTCTACACCTTCTTCAATATAATATTTAATTTGGCTTACATGGGTTATTTGGCTAAGATTAGGTACAATGGGATTTGCATTTCCTTTTTCAACTATTCTATCTCCTTTTTAAAACTAAACACATACATCTATCTTATCCTCTTCAAGTGTTCCATCTCCTTTCTAAATTTGAATAAATGCATCTATCTCATCCTATCTATATCTAACTAACTAAATAATGCTCTAAATTACAGTCTCATCATCTTTATCTACAAATTCATAAGCTTCATTTGTTGTCATGTCTTCTACAAGTTCCTATGTATTTAGTAGACACATATTTATCCTCCTAAAACCTGACTTTATATTTTTTATATACAATGCACTTTTAAAAGTTATATTACCTATCTCAATCAATTCATAACTATTGATTTCAACCTTGTGATTTATAACCATCCACTTTGAGTTTTCACTTTTGAAATAATTTTTGAATGGGGAGAACACACATCTAATGGTTGTATCTTGTGGGAAGTCTAGGATGGCATAGTTACAAGGTCAATTCCCAAACTCTTAGCCTCCATTACAGTCACCATTTCTATGTGACTCTCATGGCCATAAAAAATAATATGTTTCTATTGGAAGTGAAAACTCCACCCAGTATTGATCTCTTTAAATGGTGTAGCTAATTGAGAAAAAGTTATTTTATCATCAGAGCATTTTGTTGGGATATCATACATGCTCTTGATTTATAACATGCTATGTATTTTTTAAGAATATTTTTTCCCTTGAAAAGATAGAATCCAAGAAGGCTTTATCTTGATGCATTAACACAAGAAAGAATGGTGATCCATTCCTTTCTCTTTGGAATAATATGATGAACATTTCAACAACCTCTTATTGCTATCATGTGCATGCCACTGTTCCTACCATTCTGTAGTCTGGTTTCATCATAGTTCCAAATTATGAAAGGTCCATACTGGTTGGATTCATACATATCTTATCCAAATTATTTTAAAATTCATCTATAATGGAAGGTCATAGCTAGAAATATATATCTTTGTAAAATCCTTCTAGAGATCTAATAGACAAGTTTGGGTGCCTCTTCGTAAAGCCAGCCCACCAAGACTTACCTAACATTCTATTAGTGAAAGGGTTTGGTTTTTTTTGACAAATGTGGGCTATGTAAGACCCGAGTTGTATGATTTATAGTCTATGGCCAAGGTCTTCCATATCTTTACACTATTGAAAAACCTCAACTTCTTCCTCATCTGATAAAATGGTAGGTGGGCCTTTCTTTTTGGTAGTTTTAATTACCCAACAAATAGTAGGAGAGTGTAACTGGAGGGATTCACCACTTTTTTTATATTATCTTGAGTGGAGTAGCCATTATTATTAATATCCTTAATAGCATGCTCTATTTCAATAGTAGTTCACTGACTGTAGATGCATGCATTCTTACTTGATGAAGGATCCACTTTCACATGTGTACTAGTGTGAGCTTGTATGTGTGAATATGCAACGTCTTCACCTTTATAGTTTTATGTGATCACTCTTCTCACTTTTTTTGTATTTATCCTTTTATTTTTAGTTATTATCTATCTTTGCAATTATCATTTTTTTGATAAAATAAGATATGGAAATAGTTAAAAACATGCATTGTAAATTTTTAAAAATGTTAACACACTTTTTATGATTAAAGACTGTTATATGTATGTGTGTGTGTGTGTAGAGCTTAGTGTGTGTATTTGTGTGTATTTCCTTAGAAAATTAGAATTGGGCATTTAATCAATTATGAACTGTATACTTAGTAAATAAATTTAAGTTTATCAATATAGATAATTTAATGTGCATTGTTTATGAGTGTATAAAATATATTTAATTTTATCAAAATAAAAATAATTAGTAAATTATGTGTTTTTTTATTACCTCCTACTATCTTGTTATTGATGCACTATGTGGATGAAATACGTAACAAATTTTAATATTTTTTCTTTAGAAACCTATTGTTTGTTATTTTTACTTGCTTGCTTTGCCACAGTTGATCAAATTTTATTTGAAATTGTTCACAAAGAGTGATATTGGAATTACAAAATAAAATAAGGATTGTTTATATAGGAAATTGGAGATTCAAATTTAAAAGTAATTTGATCTATGTAATTGAACCCCATTGGTCAATTTAATTTGTTTTGGATTGATATTTTATTTATTTTCAATTGTTTTGGATTAATTTTTATTTTTTTTCAATTTTTTCAATTTTTTTCCATTTATAATAAAATAATTTCGTGAGCCTTATGTGTATTTTGAAAATTAAAGGTACATACATTGGAGGGAGGATTGTAAAATATGTTTATATTTAATGGTTTAAACTTTTGAAATAAAAATCAAATGTAGAGTGGATGTATAGTGTAAATTTGTTTGAAACGTTTGGACAAATTGATATGTTAAGTTGGTGGGAGTTTGCATGTTGATGTGTCAAGTTGATATAACAATTTATAGGTGAAAACCCATGTTATATTGGAAAAATAGTATAAATTTTAGATTAATGAACTCAATATTTACATGTATCCATGCAAATTTTAACTTAAGATATTAAAAGTTAAAAAGTTGGTATTTCATAATAATACCATATTTTGTGCACATGCTAAATATCTTTTTTGATTTTTTCAAGAATACTAGTGTTCAACTATTGGGAGAAAATTTGCTTGTTATCAATGAAAATACTATATACTTTTAATAAAAAAATATGTTCTATAGTTGGGGCCCATACCCTTAGGTACTCTCTCAACAATTGGGTCCTCTCCCTTATCATTCCCATGGGAATCTGATGCCCATGTTATTGGTTGACAGTTTACTCATTCTGTATTGCATTATACATGTATTATTGACATCCATTAAAAAATATAGGAAATTGATAAATAATTAGTGTGAATATTTGATGTAATTTTGGCCTTTTCAATCCATTCATGCAAAGGCCCGTGCATTCTATCATTATGTGTGAGAAGAGATCACATGTGAAGATCATGGAGATAAATGGTGAGAGCCACAACTCCCAAAGAGTACAATAGGAAATCAAAGATGTATTTTTTTGGAGTTATTATTTTATGTGTTTTAAGTGTTTAGTTTTTTATTAGACATAAATTATTAGTTGTGTAGATAAGTCAATATGTATAAAGTCATGTCATCAAAACAAAAGAGTGTAAAAGTCTTGTAAAGTGTGTATGTCAAAAGAGTTAGATGTCTAATAGTTTGTGTTCTAAAAATCAATTACATATTAATTTTTACTTAGTATAGTAAACACTTTCTATTGTAAATGGACACATTTTTAATTGGAACTGGAATCTTTAGTCCATCTATTAGGGTGATAACAATAGTCATGGAAAAATTGCATCCAGTTGAAAATTTTGAAGGAAAATATTTTCACACATGGGAGATACAAATTGAATTGCCATTGATTTAAAAAGACCTTTGGGGAATCATCGATGGTACTATGGTCAACCCAATAGATTCCAACAAAATAATAAGATAATCAAGGATAAGAAAGCCTTGGCCATAATTAGTCTTGGTTAGTGAAACCATTATTTGCATCATGTGGATTTTAAGAAATATTCTAAAGATATTTTGTAATCAATAAATAAACTATTCAGATCTCAAGTAGTTAGTGCCCAAATAAAAATGAAATAGAGATTTCATGGATTTAAAATGGAAGAAGGCATGAATATGGTAACTAACACTAGGAAGTTTCATTCTTTGATTATAATCTAGTTGTTTAGTATTAATAAAGTAGTAAAAGATGATGATGTAAATGCCAAAAATTTAAATAGTATGCCTAATAGTATGTCAAATATCATTTTTACCTTAATCAAACTGAAAGTGTAATCTCTAAATTTTTTGATGAGGGGAATCAAATATTGAATTATGATTTATAGAAAGAGGAAAATGTAATGATTTCAAAAACTATATCTAGTTCATCTTTCAAGATAAATAAATATAAGTCAAATCTCAAACGGTCAAGGAAAAGGTATCTCTGTCATTATTTTAAAAATCCAAGACACCTTATTTTGATCTATAATTAGAAAGAACATGACATTATAAATGGAAAATGGGATAAAAAACCTTTATTTTCTAGAAGAATGATTGGGAATAATATAATCCCCATTCAGGTTATGAATACTCTTCCCATCCTAGTGATGAAGAATACATATATTGGTGTGTGCACACTAAGTAATAAGAATATAAGCATATATTTGTTCACATGTTTATGTTTTAGTGAAAATAAAGTAGAATTACATGTCACATTTGATGTAGTAGTATCATTTCTTGAGAAAAGTAGAAGTGAGGCCATTCCCACTACTTCTATTGGTTTGGTCGCTATATTTTTAAGGATCAGTTAATGGGTCCAAATTTATGAATGATGTATTCTTGACCATCAAATGATACAGTTGATGTATTCCTATGGATTGGTTCATGGGTTTTAGTCTATGATTGATGTGTTCCTGTGTGTGTCAAGAAAGTCCTTAATTCAGTTTTTAAGTGATATATCATTTCCCCATGTTCATATTAAGGTGGGGAATGTTGGAAACTATATGGTTAGTATGTACATTGAATTTTTACTGAGTTGTTTTGAAAACTTATGTATATGGTTTTTTTTGACTGATTTTAAGGATTGTAATAAGGCTTGAATCATTGTGTTAAAGAGATCTAAAGCCTATATATATGTAACATCTACTATTGACTATGTTGATGAATTTTATTGTGTTAATTTGTATCAAACATAAAAAAGAGTAATTTTAAATATTTAATAATATATGAAATACATGTTTTAAGGGGTCACATACATAATACACATAATCTAGCCTCCATTTTGAAGAATAAATGTTATAATTCCTCCATACCTCAGTTAGTTATTACTATTTATAAGTTAACTATCATCCTGTATAACTTTTATGATAGATATCAAAAAAAAAAAATACCACCACCTTAATATCTTATAAGTAGAGAATGTCTATTTATATAAATTAGAGTTGGAAATCATATAATACATACTTATGATTTGAGTATATGAGACCTTGTACATTCCATGATAAAAAATTCATGTTTTACAAAAGTTAAAAGAGATATATTTTGAACTTAAGTCATCCACGAATCCAAACATATTATGTAAAAAATGTTGTTGGTTTGTTGACAAATAATTATTGAGCTGAAATAAGCATCAAGGTTTTTCAACATATTATCCTTCCTTTGATCGATGGGGATCACTATAATAGAATCAAGGTGATGCCTTTCATAGAGAAACATATCAAAGTATTCATTATGAATCTCAAGAACTATCTTGAGTGGTAATATAAGAGGTCGATAAAACATTTGCAACTTGATATGTACTAATAATTGATATTTTTTCACCTTTTTTGACGTTCATCTTCATTATGAAAGTGCTTCCAAGAGGGTTGAGAGACATGCACTACTTCCTTAGACATATTCAAGTTTCATGGGCTTAAACTAGGCGCTGATTTAGTGTCTTTAAGGTTACATTTTAAAATATGGGGTTTGTTATAACACCCTTATTATGAAAATTTTAAGGCCTTATAATATTATTAAAACCTTATTTTCCATTTGTTTAAGGAGTTTTAGAGGACAAATTTATCATGGAGTTATTACAAGATGAAAATAAAAGGCAATCTATAATCTTATGTTCAATGGATTGACAGTGAAAAAAATTATTAGGAATATTTATATACATAATACTTTGTGAATGATATGAGGCACCCAAGTACATTTCAACAAACTCCTGAAGGAAATGGGAAATGCCAACTTACATAAAAACTTGTTTATGTAGATAAGATTAATATAATTTAGATGGATCTTGACATGTAAAATTACCTATAGTAGTTTCCATTTGATCAATTAAAAACATGAACCAAAAGGGGAGTCCTGGAAATTTAACACGAATTGGAACCTTAAAGGCTTCTTGTTCAAACATAACTAAATACCATGTCTAATGCGATAAATATAGGAGGGAACTATAGGCATACCAAGTCAAGGAATTATTTAGGATAAGTCAGGCATGTTTTAGGTTAGGAAAAAAAAGAGCCCTTTGGTCTAATTTTGGATTCCTTCTATCCTAATTCCATTTTGCATCCATGTAGATTGAACCTAGTTTTTCAATATAGTTTTAAATGGGATCATCCAAGAAAAATAACTAATTAAAAAAATTCTCCAGATATTTATAGGAAGTGCCAAAATTAGGATGAGGTTAAAAAATATTAGGTTGAGAATAAATATGTCATGGAATACCTTCAGATGAAATTAAGAGGTTTCTTGAGTGGGGACACTATTCTTGATAACTTCACAATATTATGTCATAGTTTGAATAATTACACTTGAGATTGGATATGCCATTAAATATGTACTGATTGTGTAAGGGCAAGACTACCTAAATAAATAATAAATGATAAGGACAAAATAAAATTACCATATGTTCCATGATATAAAGGTAGTTTGAAAGCAAACAATTATAAAAAAAAGGTCAATTACCTTAGTCATGCATCTATTCACCAATATCAATTACCTTACGGTTTTAATTTTCAATAATACATATTTTGATTTCATGACTATTTAATTTGAGCTGAATTATAATGAATTGAAATTTAAATAAATATGTGTCAGAGTGGGTCACAATTCAAGATCGATTGGATAAGATATAATGAATGAAGGTGAATGTGTATGGAGTAATGAAGTCATGAACACATGATAGGAAGAAGGCTCACAATGTGCAAAATCATTCAAATGCAATAACATTCCTGGTTAGCTATAGATTAATTAGTCAAATAGATTTAGGAAAGGTACATATATAGGTGTAATATAGACATGTCCTCACATCCTCATGAATATGGAATTATCTTCTACAATGACCTTTATTAAACACATAAGTGACACCTAATCAATTTAACTAAATCATGTAGGTAAAACCACATAGTGGGAAAAACCTAAATTGTTACCCCACTTGAAGTGTAGCTTATGTGGGTAGTATAATTGGGTCCCAACACAAAGGAATGATGAGGTACCCAAGTACATATCAATAAGAGAACTAAGAGGTCCCTATAGAAGATGTTGAAGATGCATGTATTAGATTTTGTAAAATGATCAAGGTCAATGATGATATTTTTTACCTGAAGACTAAAGAAGATCCATCCATATCATATAATGTTTATTCCATTTAAAAGAATAAGAACATGATGAGTGTACTAAAAGTCTACCCATTCCATAATGGAATATGAAGGCAATAGTATGAATATATCTGAGTGTGGTCCAAATATGAAGTGTGACATAGTTCTAGTAAGACAATTCAAAAGAACTAAAGGTAATCCCATTAAATTAGACATTTTAGAAGAATGCCATGGAATATTCACTAAACTAATATCCATTTGAAGTGTGAATCATGGATTAAAAACTCTTGAAACTAAAGAAGAGACTGTAGATGAAGCACACGGATCTATAGAATGAATATCCATACTAAAAGATGTGTTTGCCTAAGCTCTCACTAAGTATACTCTCACTAAAAATAGTAGAGTTCTCTAAAGTATAAATATCTGATGAATTTAGAAGAGTAATATCCTATATAGGAACTAATATGGATTCTATAATAGGACAACTTAGGTATGTCATAATCTCATCCACTAAAGGTGGATCGATAGAAGGAAGATAATTATCCATATGAAATGTGTCATCAAAAGAAATAGAAATATGAGAGATTATAATAGTATCCAAAAAGACAATAAGAATATGAGGAGTGATATAAATATCAGCATGATCTTCAAAAAGAGTCTGAAAAGTACTCCAAATAGTGGAGGGAATCTTTGTGTGTTCTACATGGTAGTGTAGATCACATGAAATGTGCATCAATAAGTGACCATAAAAGCAGTGATAAGATTTTGCCTAATAATTATCTTGACTTAGGTAAATGGGAGAAAAAACCTATCCATGTAGAAATGGAATAAGGTCCTATTTTGTGAGAAGTCAATCCATGTACATTTTTCATGAAGCATAGTTGGTCTTTCCAAGAAGAACCATTAGATTAGAATAAAATATCCTGATATTATATCTCCCAAATATAGATAGGTGAGTCGACATGACCACAATTAACCATGTAATCTCAATGTGATTGACATTGGACTCTGCTAAAAATGCATTTAAATGAATAATATGTGTAACAATCACCAAATTCCCCCTAATATTGTATAGATTGGTACTTTAAAATTTAATGTATATACGACCATTGCATTTAAGTGCGTATACAATTAACACACATATAAAAATCAACACAATTATGAAAAAAGATAAGAATAAATGCAACCACCATAGAAATATAAATAATCAATTTTATAAGACTTGAGAATAACATAAATGCATAGATCTTAAAAAAAAATCTCACTTTAAAAAAAACATTGCACCTAAAAATAACTATATGCTGAAAATTATGTGGGTTTTATTTTTATTTTTAAAACTTCACCATGAAAAATGAAAATTTTGGGCTTGTAAAAGAACTTGACTCAACTTTTCATTGAAACATTTAGCTCCCTTAGGTTGGTTGTGATCAAGGGCTTGGTTTATCTCCTTTATTTATTTAATTTATGGGAGATCGACATCACCCCAAAATTGAATCTATTTACCACATGAATAATGTTGCACCTTTCTTGTTTAAATTTTACATGCTCATGCAAGCCACACAGTCCAATCAAAGTGTGGTATAAATCTACTCATGCAAGTCATGCAATCCAAACAAGGTGTGGCACAAATCTAGGTCACTGATTACTGTTGACCATATGTACAATTATAGGTATTGTTATATATAATAAACCAAAGGTTGACCATGTATAATAAAAAAAATAGATCATCTAGGTATAAAAAACCAGAGGTCAGGCACGTGTGATGACCAGTAGGTTGGCTAGGTATAGTAAACTAGATGTTAGCTAGGAATAATTATAGGTACAATCGATTAGTTTAGGCAAAGTTACATTTGATTAGGTCATTAAACAAACACCAAACAAAGACTACAAAATCTATCAAAATGTCAAACCTACACAAAAAAACCCAAAACACTAAACCTAAACATAAAACCTTAGATCTATAAAAAAATGGTATAGCTTCCTCCAAAACCAACAAATACCCATTAGGGTTTTGGAAAAATCTAGTTAAACCCAAAAAATGTTTTGCTTTTCTACCACCATATAGTACAAATATGCGTGAAATCTAAAAATTGCCTTCAAACCCTCCAAAATGGTAAAAAATGACCTGTCATGAAAATAAGTTATGTTTATAGATGATCCTAAGGCTTTGAAACCTTATCAATCCAATGACACTTATTTTTTTAATTTGTATACCCTAGCATTATAAATATATATATATATATATATATATATATATATATATATATATATATATATATATATATATATATTATAGAAACCCCATCAAACCTTTTAAAACTAAAATCATGAAGAGCACCAAGAAGGAACTAGAATACAAGCAAGATCATTACAGAATCAATAACATTCATTTACTAGAATCACTCTGATACCATGTAAGAGTGGGCCAAAATAAAATAATAAATGGATAGGATCAAATTCACAAAGGTGAATCTATATGGAGTAGTGAAATCATGAACACATGAAAGGAAGAAGGCTCACAATGTGTAAAAGCATTCAAATGCAATAAAATTCCTCGTTGGTTCTAGATTAATTAGCCAAATATATTTATGAAAGATACATACATACATACATACATACATACATACATACATACATACATACATACATACATATATATATATAAGATAGACGAGTCCTCACATCCTCATTAATGTGGGATTATCTTCCCTAATGACCTTTATTAAACACCTAAGTGACACCTAAGCAAGATAACTAGACCATGTAGGTAAAACCATAGTGGGAAAAAGACTACACTAGCAATATGTTTTATGAATGGTAAGCAAGAAAATATTAAAAAATAACATTAATAAAAATACACCTAATAATTTCTACATGGAGAAACTCAGTGTTAAAAAAACTTTAGAAGAGTGAGATCTATCCTTCTCTTACCACTATCTCTTTATAGCGTTACATGTTTACTACCTTCTTGGGGACTCTAAGGATATTTTTTAATCATTAAAACATATATAAATTCTTGTAAAAATTGTGTAACTTTATCAACTTCACTTTTCTAAGACATAATCAAGAATAAATAACTCCTAGGAAATAATTCCTTTGCAATAACTTATAAGTGTATATTTGTACATGTTTTTTTACTATGAGAAGCTTGAATAGGAATTTATAAATACTTATAAGATGAAAATTCATGGTATATAGTCATTGGAATATATAATTCCCTATTAAAAATGTGTCCATTAATTATATTTGTACCTAATCATGAGGATTTTAATCCCCATAAGATTAAGAAGTCACAAGGTGAGGAAATCTATTTTCCACTTCATATTTGGGAAACTACATCAAGATGGATGGCCAAAAGATGAAAAAATATATGAATAAGTGGATAAAATTATAAACACACACATAAATTATTTGTACACATATATTTAGGATTGGAATTTACCAAGCCTAAAGTCACATGCATTTATTTATCATGAAATTAAATAAAACATATTACTATGCATTTATTCTCATTTCATTCATGCTTTTTTACTATCCTCACCTCCTCAAGTTTTTTTCATTCACACATAAGGTATTTTTCAATTCCAAAAACTCCTTAGAATTAGTTGCTTATTCATGATGTCATGACAATGGAGAGGTAGGATACTATTGTTTGTTTAATTTTATATTTTTTCACCCAGGTTTTCATTTTTTGTGATTTTATTGATAGTTTTAGTTTTGATTTTTATCCATGCTCTTAACATGCTGATGCATAAATGAAACATGACATAGTTGAGGAAAATATAGGTGAAAAGGAATAATTAAAACACCCTCATTAATTACCATGTATCTGGCTTGATAATCAAGTGATTTAAATAACTACATAGAGCTAACAAATTTGGGGAAATATGGGTTAAAAAGGGCCTTCTAAAAAATCTAAGAAATAAGGAAATTATCTCCATTGTCTAATGTAAATCACTTAGAATGAGAACATCATAATGATAAAGTAAACATTATCTGTACATGATGATTCCATTATTCTATTTGATATACATTAGACAATGAAGACAACTTCCATATTTATATGATTTCTTAGAATACCATCTTTTAATCATATTTCCCTAATTCTAATAAACACAAAATCAAGGGATAATCAAAATACTTAGAGACTCCCATTGGAAAAATCCTCAAAAAGAATCATTGGCCAACACATTAGAGTCCATTTTTGGCCATATAGATTTCATTACTAACAAGATGGGTAGATGGAATTCTTATAGGGAGGATTGAAAACACTTTTTTTCCATCAGGTTGTCTTATGATGATGTTAAAATCCTTTTACCAATGTTAAATTTTTTTCCCTATTTGATAATCCTTAAAATTCAATATTTAGTTCCTTTTAGCATTAAATGTTTTCCCATAAATTAGTATAATACCATGGGGATTAAGACTAAGTTATGGGAAAAGTGGTGGATGGTATTTTACCAACATCCATGCAAAAACCATAAGGTTACAATGTATTTTATGAGAATGATTTATTTTGAATTCATCCCAAATAATCTCCATAATTATTTTGACATGAGAGCTTTCCAAGGCAATGGCAATGGATCCACATGGGATAGAGAGGTTTCTCATCATGACCCTAACCAACCTAATAGACATGTGATATAAAAACTCATTCACCATGTCCTAGTTTAAAAAACTATGAATGATACTATGGAGATAGGCACCCTTACTATAGTGAGTGCAATGACAAATTATTTAATTGAGCATGTTGTAAATACATTATTTTTTATTACTGATGATTTATCTTATAGGAATCACTGATGATATATTCCCCTAAGTATACATCTTAAGGAGTACACTAGAATTAGGGTAGGTTAGTTTGTGGTGCTTTATGAGAGTTTTCTTCATGAATATATATGATTATTTATTCAAGAAACTAGAGATGTGTATGTGGATATAAAAATACATAATTTATTAATAGAATAAGAGATTACATAAATAAGTGCTCAAATGAATCCTCCTTTTACAAATAATATTTATATAAGTTGTTTTTAATAACAAATTCAACCACTTATAGGTCCAACTACCCATTTAATTGATATCAAAATTTAATTACTAGCATAACATTATTATTTATAATTCACTAAAAGAGGTGTCTCATAAGGATATGCATGTCCCATACTAATAGTAACAACTAATATTTTTTTAAAGTTATTTAAAACTAAACCCTGGATCACTAAACCTAAAAAACCCTTAGGATCAAAATGGGATAATTAAGATGATCTATAAAATTCAATGACTCTAAAGATATCCAACAACACCTATATTACTACCTTCTAAATAGGAATAATGATTTTTTAATAAAAAAATTATGATATACTTTAAAAATCAAGAAACCTTTGCAATACCTTTTATTATTAGTATATTTTACTATTGATCCATTAATATTATGAAGATAATATTTTTTATTGAATAAAATGAATTTTATTTTTTTCCAACAATACTTAATTTAATTATTCAAAATAGTTTTTTGTGTGTTTATAATTGAATTATTAGGAATTGAAACTGAAATCAAGATTTTACATTGAAAAAAAACAAGAAAATTTACTATAAAAGAACATAAATAAAAATGCACATGATAATATTTCCATAATAAATTCAATGTAATTTTTCTTTATAAGAGTGAGATCTTTCCTCCTTTTTCCACTATATCCTTATACTATTACATGTTTTATACCTTCACAAGGTCTCCATGGACATATTTTTCCATTTAAACATGCATAAATACTTGTAAAAACTCTACAACTTTCTCAACTCCACTTTCTTAGGACACTTAACCGAAAAGAATGAAATCATAGGAAATAATGAATTACTTTACAATGACATATGGTCTATTTATACATGTTTATACTATTATAAGCTTAAATAAGAAACTATAAAGAATTAGAAGAGGAAGATACATCATCTATAGTTGTTACTCTATTAATCAACATTTATTTCCCTTCGTGTGAAACATATGCTATGCAAAGGTCAAAGTTATTGTTATGGTTATTAAACTACCCCTAAATAAGCCAATTATTATATGAATACCACATATAAACCTTGAAATTATGTAATTATCCAATGGAAATACTACAATCCTATTATTATCCACACAACACTTATTTTTTTATAAGAAATCCAAATCAATTAAATTCCCAATCTAAGGTTTACATATCACCTTAATCATAAATCTTCCTTTGTATACACTTGCACTATCTATCCTTCTTTACTATTTATTCAAACTCCTCATAAAATTATCATTAAGAAGTGTTTTCAAGTTAGTTCTTTTGAGAATATTATCTTAGTTAATTAATTTTACTAATACATGATGATCTAATTTAGATCGCACCTCCCCAATTAGGAGGATTTTAGTTCCCATAGGCTCAATAACTCATAATGTGAGGAAATTTATTTCCTACTTCCTCCTTGGGTAAGTGCACCAAGGTGAGGGGGTGGGGGGGCGGGGGGGGGGGGGGGGGGGGGGGTAAAAAATGAAAAAAAATTATGAATGTGTAGAGAAAATTCCAAACACATGCATTTAAGTGATTTTTGATCACCTATTTAGGCATGCTATTAACCAAACCTAATTATACATGTGTTTATATAACATGAAAAAAAGAAATCTAATCCCCCATAATTCCTCACATTACATTCACATTTTTTCTATCCTCACCTCCTCATATAATTTTGAATTTGCACTATGGGTTTTTGATGATTTCACAAATTCCTTGGCTTCTATTACGTCTTCACAAGGTTACAACAATAGAGAGTTAAGAGAATATTGTTTATATAATTTTATGTTTTTTACTTCTAAGTTTTTAAATTTTAAATTTTTATTGTTTACTTTAAATTAAAATTATATCTATGCTTTGAACTCGTCGACCCACTATTCAATAACAACATAATCCTCCTCGAAATTCTCCACCTAAAAAATGTGGGAAAAAATTATATGTGAAGGGGAATAACAATTAACCCTCTAGAAAACCCTCAAAAATTCATACCTACCCATCCCAATAGTCAAGAGATCTAGTAAAATACATAGAGCAATGTTATTAGGGGGAATATGGGTTAAAAGAGGACCTTCTACGAAATTCTATAAATAAGGAAGTTGTCTCCTTTGTCTAATATAAATAACTTATATTGCTTACACCATTATGATAAAGTCAAAATTTTCTCTACATGATGATTCCATCATTATATGTGATTTACATTAGGCAAAGGAGACAACTTTCTTTTTTAAGTATTTTGTAGAAGGTCCTCTTTTCATCCATTTTTAACCTAGTTCCTATAAATATGAAAATAAGGGATTGATTAGCACCAATAGAGATACCCATTAGTAAAATCCTCATAGAAATCATTATCCAAGAGTCTATTATAGGTGAAATATATTCTATTACTAGCAAGATGGGTAGATGACATTTTTAGAGGGAGGATTCTAAATAATTTTATTCTATGAGCTTGTCTTATGATCTTGACAAGGATAAAATTGGTAGTTTTTATTTCATTAGGAGAAAATAATGAGTCATATTATTATTTTTTGATATATACAATGTATTATGAATATCATTAGGAAGGAGTAATATTAATGAAATGATCAATCATATGACTACAACAAGGAAGAGTTTGAACAAGATGTTCAAAATTCCAACAAAGATATCTAGATGGAATGCCCTACAAATAATGATCAATTTATTGAAGATGATGATGAAAAAGTTGGTGAAACTGAGGACGATGATAGTCAAGTTGTGAAAGTTGAAAATGATAACAAATATGATGATTAGAACATCCCAATAGGGAAAATTTAGATGATGATTATAATATTATAAATGGTAGATACATAAAGAGGAAAATAAAAAGAAAATTTGTATTGAGTACAAATCCAAGTCATACAACCATAAAAAAAAAAAGAAGGAAATGGAAAAATCTCAAAACAAATAATTAAAATGTTTATTTCATTAATCTATTAAACTTAATAAATATTTTTATTGTTAGATAATACAAAATATAATTTAATTTGTAATAAAATAAGAATAGTTTAATTTAGTAATATTTATTTCCAATTATTTTTCACATAATTTAAATGTATTTTAAATATAATATAATATATTTTATTATTATAATATCAAAATTTAACAATTTATATATAACCTTCCTCCTGATATTAATTAACTTTAAAATCTCCTTCCTCCTAACCTTTATTAACATTCCATCTCCATTCTCCAAACATTAACATTTAAACCCACTCTCCCACTTAACATCCCACATATTAACGTATAAAACATAAATCCCTAAATTTTATTTAACAAAAAATAGGAGGGCATATACACCATGTGACATTTGTTTTATTTCTTAATTCATGAAGACAAAGAGGAAGTGAGTCAAAAGAGGGGAGTTAATAATATATTAATGAAAAGGAAGAAAGGGAGACATTGCTATAAAAGGACACAAGAGGAGGTAAGTACAAGGACAACAAGAGAAAGGTGGATAAAAGGATAATAAGAACAAAGATAAGGCACGCATATGTCTACCTATAAACAAAGTTAAGGTAAGAAAATAAAATGAACCATGTTTATATTATATGGTATATTGAACTTAAAATATGTGTTTTAAGTTTTTAAATTGTAATAATATTCATTCATAAAAATATTATTTTAATAAAGTTAATATGGCATAATAATGTTGGTTATATTTTTTAAATAGAAAAAATTCAAAATTGATTGTTAAATGGATGTCAAAATGAAGGTTGAAATTAAAAGTGAACACACTCACTCCATTATAGTTCACCACCCTCCTAAGATTCTATTTTAAAATTTAATTTGACATTATTTGATATATAAACCCATTGAATATTTAGATTTATTTTTTTACAAGATGAATATTACTTTTAATATTAGGCACATTAAAGTAGGTCATCTCATGACTCTCACCCATTTTTTTTAAGAGGGCGTTATATAGTGTGGATTATAGTGGGTTTATAATTCATGCTACCATATGATAAGATATTGAGGAGGAGTATTGCATCCCCTCACCTACTCATTGTTCGATCAAACATCGAGATAAAAAATATTGCCACACCCCTTAAGCATCTTAATGGTCTTTAGGTGATATGGCCACACCCTATAGATATAACAAATTAAAATTTTTAAATTTTAAATAGTTTTCTACATCATTAATATTATAAATTCCATTATTTTTTATTTGTTGAAACAATTCTTTAGATTTGATGACAAGCTTTTATATATATATATATATATATATATATATATATATATATATATATATATATATATATATATATATATAATTTCATATGGAGGAAATTGAGTAACACATTACGACAAGTTATCTTTCATCTACTTCCAAAGAGTGGAGGTATAATTTTCTTCTTTGTTGTTTAAATATTTCAATTTATTAGATTATAAATTCCAATTTTATTGAAAATCCATGTCTCGTGTGCCTTTGTTACAACCTTACCATTCTACATTAAGAAACATGCAAGGCACATGATCCACTTGTATTTGTGCTCCTACTTGTGCATTGTGACAATAAGAGGGCAACCTAAGTATCCTTGAAAAATATTATCCCAGTCACATTAAGGGTGGAAGTGAGGATGATTTCATGCCAGAGTTTGAAGATGATCAACCTTCTGGTCTCACAATTGAAGAATACATATGTTGTGTGTCTTGCATGTATTTAAAATCAAATTATATGTAAATGATAAGATGAAAATATTACAATATATTTAAGGGAAGTAAGTAATTCTTAAAGTAATTTAATTTATTGGTTTTGGATACTATAATATATTATTTTTGAGTATTATAATTTATTTATCTAGTCTTGTATATTTTTTTATTATAAAAATTTCTTAACATTCAATTTTTATTTATTTTAGGTAGTTGTGTGAGCCAAGAATTTATTTTCTAATAATTTCCACCTAAGATACATGCACATATTGATTGAGCATAAACAATGGCCTATTAAAGTATTTGAAATAGGCTTCAACAAAGCCCATTATAATACAACTTGATAAATGAACAATACACATGATATGGACTTAAGAGGATGAGAAGGAATATGAGGGTAAGGCCAGCTGATTACATATTAATGTTTTTTATATAAGTTTTTATTTATTTTTTAAATCTTTAGTTTGTAATAAATATATATGGGGAATACCCTCTAGGTATAAAAGTAGTTGGTCTAAAATTAGCTCAAGGAAGATATAGATGACACTATAAGTTATTTAATAAAATTAATGATATATTAAAAATTGTTCATTATTGATACTTGATTACTTAAAGGATATGTTAATTTTAAAATTCATGCATGGGTCGAGAATAACTACAACAAGCCTCATAAAATGATATTAAGTTAAAGGATCTTGTTGACTCATCACTAGTTGGAAATAAGTGTAGACAAGGTTATGCACAACTTTTTAAGTTTATGTAAGTTATTTCTAAAAGTATACGATTTAATTTCTTTGATAGATATTGAGGGTTAAAATAGGGCCCTCACCCATACAAAGACAAAGATTGAGAATTTAAGAAAAAAGAGGGAGAGGTTAGGAGTAATCATTAAACCTTTCCCACCAAAACACTTACACTTAAATAAGGGGTAAATTGAAAAACATAAGGGAACAAACCCTGAACAAAATATAATTTGATACAAATAAATCCAAATAAAGACATGATGCAAAAAGAAGCCAAAATTCACATGGTTTTCAACCTAGGATAGTCAAATTCCCATGGCCATGCTAGTTTCCACCTCAGCATCATTTGACTCTTGCAAATACTGAACCAGAGACTTGCCTTCCAAATTACCACTACTACCTAAGCCATCACTTGGGTCGAGTGACTATACAAAAGACCCTTTAAAGCTGAAAATATACACTGCCACCCACTGCTATAGATTCAACCTCTTCCCAAATGCATTTTTCTAGAGTGAAAGTATATGATTTAAATTATTACCCTTGATTTTATAATATAAATTTGATTTCAAACTAATATTATAGTATGGAAAAATATGAATGATTTTAGATTGAACAAGAAGTGTTCAATGAGTGGAAGGAATATGTGATTGAATTAATTCAATTTTTAGTTGAGAAGATATATCGTCTAGATATTTAATATTCACATGTTTTAATTAATTATATATATTATTACATGAATCACATATATAATTATTAAATTATCAATTTGTAGATAAACAAACCATTTGTGTTAGTTAGTGAGTGGTCATTATTTTTATAAGGATGATGAGGATTATCCAACATACAAAGAGGAGTTCATAGATAGTGACAATCATTGACCATGCCTTAGCATCACATGCATATGATCTGAATGCTATAATAGATGATGAGTAAGATGATGACTATGTTTTAGGAGTCATATTTTTTTTAAATTTTGGAAGGGAGATTAAATTAATTTCACTCTTTCCATCCTAATTATATTATAGATGAGAAATTATTTAGTTTTCTATCTATCATATTACTATTGTATAAATAAAATTTAATTAGAGTAGGTTCCTCACATGATAGAAACAACCCACTTAACTAACCCACCGACATCATTTAAAGTATGCCATTAAAAAATATACGTCTAAAATAATTAGCCTCTTTTAAGGTATACATTTTGAATGCTGATTTGATTCCATCCTAATATCTAAGGTCGAAAGGTAGTTTAGTCATGAAATTTATTATTTTTTTAAAAATATTAATTTGTGATTATTTTACAGATATCATAATGTTTAATACACATATTAATTTTGTGTGTGTGTCTGTGTTTTGAGTTGATGATGCTCACAAACATCAAATTTTAATATCCTTTAAATTTGTACCTTGAACACTATGGGGCTTCCTTCCCCATTGTATGCTAACACACTATCACCATTCATACTTACATACATACAATTATAGCGGCTACTTTTTTTTATTTTAACCATAAATGCAAGTAGGAGGTCTACTCCTAAAAAAATACTAAATTTTAAGAATCCACTCTCACATGTTTAGGTTATTTTTATTTTTATATGATCAAAAGCATTATATAAAATTATTGAATTACATGGAATGTCTATATCTCCATAAATATACATATAGTAAATTTGCAATTTGGAGAAAGCATACATCTAAATCAGTAAGCTATTTTGACTAACCAACCATGAGTAAGAGGCACCCACATTGTCTAATTCACCTAGGACATGATCTTGACCTTAACCACTTGACTCTTTCTATAGATATGTAAAAGGATTTGTATGTTTATATATATATATATATATATATATATATATATATATATATATATATATATATATATATATATATATATAAGCAACCATCATTCTCACCAATCAAACTAGAACCATTTCAATGATGATATTCTTAAATTCAAATTTTAAAAATATTTGTTGAGAGAAAATTTTCAAAATAATATTACATCATAGTCCCTTCTTAAGAATATATTAATCAAATGTTCAAGATGTTAAAAAATATGTACATTGACAAGCTTATAAATATTTTCCCTTCAAATTATCTCAAATATAATTTGATATAATGTTTATTATTTTAAAAATTAAAACTAAAATTATTAATAATTTTACAAATAATTAATGAAATTGAAAATAAAAATTTGATACATCATATTAAGAGATAGTCTTTTAGATTTCTTTCAAAAATTGTATATTTTAAATTTTTTGAAGAATCAACACTAAATTCAACATTAATAAAATTTACTACTTAAACATCAATCAAATATCAATTTAAAAAAAGAAAGAAGAAGAAAAAGAAAGAGAGAGGAAAATTTACACTAAAATTTTAATTCTTATATCACAATTTAAAATTTCAGATTTGAAACATATTTAATTACTATTGTTAAGAGAAAACATTTTTCATTTTGTCATAGAAAGGAATTTTTATTAATCAATTGAATTGTGAGTATTTGATTTATATATTAAATATTAAATTTTAAATATATTTTTTAATTTAAAATATTTAATAATTATTTTAAATAAATTTATCTTATATGTTTATTATAATAAAAAAATGTTATTTTGATTTTTTTTAATAATAATCCACATTCATTTATTAATAAATATTTAAATAATTCATTACCCATGTACTCTAGTTGTTAAAATTGAATTGTTATGGTTGAAAACAAGGCACACTCAAAGCCATTCCGATAATAACTTTGTAGGGAAAGAAGAGCTTTAGAAAGCATTTATAAAAATATTGTCTTATCAATATTGATAACATTCTATTACAAGTCAAAAGATCCTATATGGTAAGATTAGGGATTTGATAGCTTATTTATGGAGGTCTGTTTGAGTGCCAATTTCACCAACAACATATTTATGGAGGTCTGTTTGAGTTCCAATAACCTATTCAAACATCCATAATCATAGTATTTTGTACTTTTAATAAGTTTGCACCAAAAAAATTTAACAGTGGTACTATGTAATGTAAAAGCCCTTCTCATTATTCTAACTTGATGGAATGAATGGAAGAAATCATCAATTTTTTGAGTTTTAGAAGCCCATAACAAATATGATTGAGATGAAGAATTCGATAAGGGTTTGTTTATTAGCATGTTTTATTGCAAGAGTAGTACCATAATATAATATAATTATTATATATATATATATATATATATATATAATTATAATTATAATTATAATTATAATTATTATTATTAGTATATAGTTATATTTAGTCTTTTCAATTGTTAATGTATTACTTTAAAATATATTTCCAATGGCTAAATTAATATGTATTAAATAGATTACAAAATTTATTTATTTATATATAATAGCACTACTATGTATACTATCTATTAATGACTACCTTTCCTCGATATAATGTTATAGCTCACAAACTTGAAATCATCTCCTCTAGCACAAGACTAACCTATATGTTTTATGAGAACCATCATCGATTGTCAATGATCGATTATGATCCACTACCAGAATATCGATACTAACGGCCATAACCAACCTCACATACCTCAATGAGAATCAAACCTTAGTAAAATTGAATACATCCAAATGACATAACTAACTCACCCTCATGTCATTGTTATTCTTGTGTGAATGACTTTTACATACCTACTTCCTAAATTTACTTATATTTTATAAATGCAAAGTAATTTCAATACAAATATGCATGGTATTATATATCAAAAGTTCATTACAACTTATCAGAATTAAATCTGACACTCGATCCCACTTGTTATTTTTTTTGATGATGGTTATTTATTTAATATTACAAGTAAAATGTAAGTATACTTATTTTAATCTATTATAACTTTTTATGGTTAATCTACCTCCAAAATAGTATATTTAATAGCTAAAAGATAAAAATACAATCATATTAACATTAAACTTAATCATTGATTAGAAATTCTTAATCTTCCTTATTTTGAAAACCTGGGCACAAGTAAAATGAATGAAAAGATGTGAATCTAAAATAAAAAATGGACACATACAAATTTAAAGTAAAAATAGAATTAATATGTTACATATAAAATCAAAAGAACATTCATTGATAAGTGTTGACAAATTGATATTTGTATTGGAAGGGTCAATCTTATGTGTTTAAGGAGAGATTTTATGTAACACATTAAAAATACTACTTTGTGTTTAAAAACACAAGATATTGTATAAGCATGTATTTAAGAAGATCTTTCAAGAAAAATGAAAAAATAAATTGAATTATATCTATGACCTATTAAATATTATTGAACTCATTAATGCCCACATTTATCTTATTAATATCCAAATTTATCATTAAATGAGATGCATCTATCTCTTTATTCCACTTGAATACCCAACAAATTCACTTGAATCAAATGGACTCTTAAGGATGAATAAATTTCCTTTGATTATGCACCTTGTCTTTGGTATTATTAATAGATCCCACCAACAATATCCATGTGTTTTCCCTCTATAATATTATTCCATTACTCATGGAATGACTTACTTTAATAGTGCATATTCACTTATATCAAGAGCATCTATAACAATTGAAGGTTGCAATTTTTATGTGACCCATTCAAGTGGCTTAGATGCAAGAATCTATAAAATCCATCTTCTAATTCCATGACATCCTTTATTTTTATCATTGTCCCACCAAATGATTTCACAATATCTAGTATGCACTTCTCCCTTAAACTCGAGGTTGATAATTGATTCGAAAGCCATATTTTTTATTCAAGGAGAAGCTCCACTTATTTTGTTATATTTTCAAAATAATCTAAGTACCTAAAATTTTATACATCTCCATGATTTATCGAGACTAAACTCATTTTTTATTTTTCTTCTTGTCTAAATGTCTTAATCTATATTTACTAATACCAAGGACATGAAACATTTTTCTCTATTATCTCATTTTATTTCACTTTGGACATCTACCTTGAAGAATTTATTTGCATCTTTGAGTGGAATATCTACTAAAATCCATAAATTCTCACCATGGCCTCCCTTAAAGCCACTATTATGAAAATATCAAAACATGGGCACACAACCAACCCATGGTACATTTTAGCAATAAATGGATTACAAAAGTCTTCTAGCTCCATCCATCTCAAGAAGTTGATTATGATCCAACATTGATACCATTATCAACTTTTTACTTGTCTGCTTGAGTCATGTTAGTTATAATATATATTTTTATAAAATAAGTTTATATCAATTTGATTTAGATGTTTATGTACAAGATCACAATATGAGAACCCATGCTGTGTTACCATTTTAAATTATGTCTCTTGTTATAAAGTCATTAAAAATGAATATACTCATGAACTTTGCAACTAAATATTATTGTAAGAATGCCTCTCAATATAACAAACATTTGAATTATTTCATTAATATATCGTGAACAAACTATTTAACCAATCGACTTCATATAATAAAGAAATACATCTTTTTGAGTCATGTTAAATGGACATTTTCACAGTGAGACTCCATCGTGTCTCTTATTATAAAATTACTTTAATAAATATATTAAAAAATATATATTAACAATTTTGTAAATATTTTCTCTTTAAATGATCTCTTATATAATATTAAACTATATATTATTATTTAATTTTCACTTATTATTTTACGTTGTGAGGATAAACACTTCCTCTACTTATATGAATTGCTTTTCTAACATTGGACCACATTTCAATACATTTTATATAATTAAATGTTTTGTATATACAAATTACTCTATCATCACTTTATTTTTATAATATTATATATTTCTCAATAAATATTTATTAATAATATTTTAGATTTGTAAACAAATAAAATTTTAAGATATTCATTATTTAAAAAAATGTTTTCACCTATTTCATGTTACAATAAACTATTCAACACAAAACGAAAGACTAACTACTACTCAATATTTATTTAAAAAATATATATATCATAAACATTGGATAATCATCTCATATAATTATAATGCATGAATTTATTCTATAAATAATTGTACAATATTTTAAACATTTTTTTACTGTATTTTAAAATACTTGTATTTAAATACATACAAGACATACCTCAAATTAGTAAAATTCAGATATTCATCCTATTAATATCCAAATTTATCTTAAGTGGCGCATTTATATTCATTACGTGGCGCATTCAATTGGCATGAAACAACACGACGTTCATAAGTGGCACATTTGGCCTCATTTCCCTACACATGCCTATACGTTACCATGATTTTCTGTCTGTAAAATTCATGTCTGTAAACTCTTTATAAATGCTGTAATTGTCTTAACAACTTGATCAGGTCTGTAATCTGATTATGGAACTTCAAGCCATCGGATTGCTTTCTCTTAATTCATTTCCATCTGATGATCTAATTAGAGACAAGGTAATTCTTTTTCATCGTGTTTTTTTTTAATGGTTGCTGCTGTGTTTAGGTGTATAATTTATATGGTAGATTTCCGCACTTGTCAAATACTGCTGCTCTGAACAGTATTTGTACGACAATTGGTATGACACAAATACTGCTGTATAATTTTTTTTAATGGTTGCAGGTGGCGCATGTGGTTATGGTAATGTTTAAGACAATGAATATGACACAATGGAGCAATATGAGCCTGTTACAAGATCAAATGTGATATTACAAAATATCATTAGTGGTGCGTGTCTGGGAATTCAATTCCACAAAATAATGCGCTGCCAAATGACAATGGAGGTTGGTGCAATCCACCTCTCGAGCATTTCGACCTGGCACAACCTGCCTGTTAGCGACGTCAAATTAGCATGTGTGGCTTGCGCTTAACTAAGCTAACTAATGCTAGCTGTTCTTTTGTTTCTTCCGCTGTGCCATGCAACAGTTAAACAACGGTTGACTCTGCTTCCGCCAGCCATGCAACAGTTAAACAGCAGTTGACACTGCTCTTTCAATTAGTAAACTGCTTCTCCTTGCTGCGTTTGAGCAGCCTTTGTAACCTTTTATTAAGGCTAAGGTCTTTTTTTTTGTGTAATGCAGAAAATACCACAGTAACTTTTATTTTTTCATCTTCCTCTGCCTTTCTGTACTCTGTTTTTTTCTTCAAATTTTATGCAGCTGTAGCTTCAAATTTTACATGGTATCAGAGCCAGGTTGCTAGAAAGAAGAAGTACAGTATTTTTTTTTGCAGATATAGAAGATCAGAGCTGAAAAATGGAATGTTCACCCTCTGCCATTCTCACACCATACAACTATTTTGATTGGAAGCCAAAGATTCTACTTCAGCTCAGAAGTAGAGGCCTCTATCGAATAGTTATGAATACAGAGGTTGAACCCAATCCAGCAGTGGAAAAATCCAAATACTTCAACCGCATGGATGAAGCATTTGGTTTGCTATGCTTATCCATCTCTCCAGAATTGTTGTTTCATGTTGAGGCATGTACAACTCCAAACCAAGTTTGGAATACATTGGAGACTCTTTTTGGAAAGCAAGATGAAATGCGGGGTCATATCCTTGAAAATGAGCTCAACTCATTAGATCCAAGGATTTTTGATAATATTCAAGATTTCTTCACAAAGTTCAAGGCCTTATTGCTTCAGCTCAAAGGATCTGGTATTGACAAATCCAAGGAAGAAAGCAAATTGATCCTTTCTATTCTATCTAAGTTGGGTCCAGAATATGCAGTATTTGTCTCTGCTTTCCACACAGTTAGGCTCACAACAGGAGCAACTTGGAAGATGCCCACACTGGATACCTTCATTGAGTCTCTAGTACATGAGCAGGATAAGCTTATAAAGATGGGCACATTGAAGAATTCCAAAGCTCATGCACTTGTTGTGCATGCAAATGGGAAGAACAATTCCAAATCCAACCAGCAATTCAAAGGCAAAGAAAAAAAGGATTCATATCCAAGAAAGGAAGGCGATCCCAAACCTCCAGATGGATCTACTGGCTCAAAAGAAAAGAAGGACAAAAAGGGCAAATCAAAGTGCAGCTATTGCAACCGTGGGTACCATCCAGAATCATCATGCATGAAGAAGACCATTGATCTCATGGCTCAGACACTTCAACAACATAATCTTGGTAGCCTTATCCCTGAGAGTGCCAAGAAGAAGCCGGAAGAAAAAGCACCTGAAACAAGAGACAATGCTCATGCATTGATTGCTATTCATTCTTCTTCAGATGCATGGATCATAGACTCTGGAGCTTCACACCACATGGCAGCCACAAAAGAAGCTCTTTCTTCTTTGAAACCATATTCTGGTTCTCCTATTCTCATGGGAGACAGTTCCCCTGTAGAGGCAACTGGAATAGGGAGGGTAGAGGTTGGAATTGGAAGTTTTGAGAATGTCTTACATATTCCAAAGCTTTCTATTAATCTTCTTTCTGTGTATCAAATGACACATACTGGAACTGGTAGGAGAGTTGAATTCACCCCTGATTCGGTGACCATATTTGACATGCAAGACAACTCCAAAATTGCTGTTGGTAAGGCAAATCATCACTCTCATCTGTACACTTTTTCTGATTTTGTTGCTAAATCAGATTCTACTTTACTTCTAACACATGCAAATGATGAAAGTAGAATTTGGCATGAAAGATTTGGTCATTTAAATTTTAGATACATGCAGCAACTTAACAAACAGGGAATGGTTATAGGCTTGCCAGCCATAGACTTTTCTGATGGAATTTGTGAAGGATGTGCTCTTGGAAAGCATCCACAAAAAAAGTTTCCAAAGGGGAGTGCATGGAGAGCCTCTTCTCCTTTAGAGCTTGTTCACAGCGATCTTATGGGTCCATTTCCTGAACCTTCCATGAGCAAAGCCAGATATGTGTTAACATTCATTGATGATTACACAAGATACACATGGGTGTATTTTCTCAAATTCAAATCTGAGGTGTTTGAGAATCTCAAGATTTTCAAAGCCTATGTAGAGAAGCAGTCTGGAAAAATGATCAAGATCCTCCGCATAGATAATGGAGGGGAGTATGTCAACAATGATGTCCAACATCTTTGTGATGAAGCAGGAATACAATTGCAGAACACAGATCCATACACTCCACAACAAAATGGGGTAGCTGAGAGAAAGAACCGATCTTTGAAAGAGATGGCTAGCTGCATGTTGCATGCTAGGTCCCTTCCCTCCAAATTGTGGGCTGAAGCAATCAACTGTGCTTCATACATACAAAACAGATCTTTTCATAAATCTGTCACAGGACAAACACCTTTTGAAGCATGGAGAGGCAAGCAACCAGAAGTCACACATTTTCGCATCTTTGGATCTCGTGCTTGGGCACGCATTCCTGCAGATAAGAGGAAGGCTTTGGAGCCTCAAAGCAAAGAATGCATCTTTGTTGGATATCCAGATGGTGTAAAGGGATACAGACTACTAGATCTTTCCACAGAAACACTCTTCATTGAAAGGAGTGTCTACTTTGATGAAAATCTTCCACATGCATCTCAGGTACAACATGCCACCACCTCTATGCTTCCTCATCTTACAAATCTTAGAGATACATGCAATCATTCTAATCTTATTTCAGATATTTCTGAATCTGATTTAGAGGAACATGAGCATGCATATGCTGATCCACAACCAATCCTTGATTTGGATTCTAGTGATGATTCAGTATCGCATGTGGAAAATCAAAGAACAAGGAGCTTAGCTGATATATATGAAGTTCCTCATGCACTCTTAGCTACTGAGCCCATCATGCCGATGCATGCTTATGTGGTTCTAGCATCTGACCCTCAAACTTATGCAGAAGCTACAGGGAATCCGCTTTGGGAAGCAGCCATGGATGAGGAGTACAACTCCCTCATTGTAAACCAAACTTGGGATTTGGTTCCACTTCCTTCCAATCGCAAGCTTGTCAGATGTAAATGGGTCTATAGGACAAAGAAATCAGCAGATGGACATGTGAGCAGATACAAAGCACGGTTGGTCGCCAAAGGTTTTCAACAAGTTCATGGCATTGACTATGATGAGACTTTTGCTCCAGTGGCAAAAATGGACTCCATTCGATTGGCTCTTGCCATTGCAGCATCAAGAAGGTGGGAGGTTCATCACATGGATGTGAAGAATGCATTTCTTCACGGTGATCTTGAGGAGGAGATCTACATGGAGCAGCCACAAGGGTATATACAAAATTCCTTATTGGTATGTAAACTCAAGAAGTCACTCTATGGCCTCAAGCAGGCACCTAGAGCTTGGTATGCTAAAATGGATTCTTATCTTCTGTCTCAAAATTTCATACGATGCAAATCTGATCCAAATGTTTATATGCTAAGAACCTCTGATTCTTTGTTGCTCATAGTACTCTATGTAGATGATCTACTAATAACAGGTGATTCACCCACCACCATTGCAACAATTAAAACTATTTTGCATGATAGATTTTCTATGACAGACATGGGTCTCCTACATTTTTTTCTTAGCCTTGAAATTAGCCAGAATCCATCAGGAATCACAGTTGCTCAATCCAAGTATGCACGAGATCTCTTGGTTCGGTTTCACATGACTGACTGCAAGTCAGTTGTCACACCTTTCCTATCAGGGGTCAAGCTTGAAGATGGCAAGGATACACCATTGGTTGATTGCACACGCTACCGTCAACTTGTGGGGAGTCTTCTTTATCTCACTCACACTCATCCAGATCTCTCATATGCAGTGGGGGTTGTTTCTAGATACATGCAAGAGCCGCATGAGCTACATTGAAAGGCTGCCAAGCGTATACTTCGCTATGTCCAAGGAACCATTTGCTATGGGATTCATTATTCAGCAAGTTGTGCTTTGGATCTCATTGGCTACACTGATTCTGACTGGGCTGGTGATAACATTGATCGCAAGTCCACTTCAGGATATGTTCTTAGTTTGGGATCAGGGCCCATTTGTTGGTCAAGTAAGAAGCAATCTACCATTGCTTTATCATCAACAGAGGCTGAGTATAGAGGTGCAGTCAATGCTACCATTCAAGTCATTTGGTTGCAACACTTCCTAACTGAGCTTGGTATCCTCTTTCATCGTCCGACTGTCATTTGGTGTGACAATCAGAGTACACTAAAGGTTTGTAGAGATCCCATACAACGGCAACGGACCAAACACATCGAGATCCACATGCACTTCATCCGTGAATTGATACATGATGGAGTCATCGACTTGCAGTATTGCGCCACTTCTGAACAGATTGCTGACATCTTCACGAAGACATTCACTGAGCAAAAGTTTCATTTTCTACGAGACCTTCTTGGTGTGAAGAACACTGCAACACAATAGCTGTCATGTGCAGTTAGTGTCTCTTTTGAGGGGGGGTTTTGTTCCCACTGAGTTTTCCCTCTTTCCTCTTTTTTTTCTCCTTAATTAGCTTAAGGGGGGGTGTTAGCGACGTCAAATTAGCATGTGTGGCTTGCGCTTAACTAAGCTAACTAATGCTAGCTGTTTTCTTGTTTCTTCCGCTGTGCCATGCAACAGTTAAACAACGGTTGACTCTGCTTCCGCCAGCCATGCAACAGTTAAACAGCAGTTGACACTGCTCTTTCAATTAGTAAACTGCTTCTCCTTGCTGCGTTTGAGCAGCCTTTGTAACCTTTTATTAAGGCTAAGGTCTTTTTTTTTGTGTAATGCAGAAAATACCACAGTAACTTCTATTTTTTCATCTTCCTCTGCCTTTCTGTACTCTGTTTTTTTTGCTGCTCTGTTTTTTTCTTCAAATTTTATGCAGCTGTAGCTTCAAATTTTACACTGCCTTCCTGAAATACAGTGGTAGAATTGTACCAGTTGTTTACAAGAGGTATGCCATTTATTTTTTGTTCTGCTCTGTATGGCCTAAAACTTAAAATATAATGTGATAGATCTGAGAATAGATGATCTGAACGTTTTGAGATTGGTTGCATTGTTTCTTGCAAAAGGAGTGGCGGGATCAGATTTAGCATAAATGGGCGTGATTACTTTGAGTTGGTGCTGATAAGCAATTTGGCGGGGAAAGGAGTGATCGTAGCAGCATGGATAAAAGGGTCAAAGACTGGATGGCAACAAATGGGCAGAAACTGGGGAGCAAATTGGCAGAGCAATTCATATCTGAATGGACAGAGTTTGTCATTCCGGGTGATGAGCAGCAATGGAAGAATCCTGACCATGTACGATGTGGTTCCTTCCAACTGGGGATTTGGCCAAACATTCACTTCTTCACGCAATATCCGATAATTGAATTGCTGAAGATAGTTGCTTTAAATTCACTAATGTATTTAACTTTGCCCCATATTACCCTTTTGTGTTTTACTCCTTTTACTCTTTTGAGGAGTATATCTGTGTAGAATGTATTTCGTTTGTGAGGACAATTGGAGATTAATTCCATTGCATGCACAATTTGCTTTGAATTTGTTTTTCAATCGTTTGTATTAGATAAGTTTTTTTAATAACTTTGCATTCATAAACGAGCAATATAATTGCAAAATGTTTTTTCAAAATGTCATAAATCTGTTTGAGAGATGCTTTTCATCTCTGAAAGTAAAAATATAAGAAATAAAGTGAAAATATATGAAATATAGTGCATAGGATTTAATCTTCTTGTTTTTGTCTTTTGAGTCTTACGACTCTTTTATCAACTCCTTTTTTTTAATTTTATTGTATTTTTGAAGAGCCATGTAACGTTTTAATACCTGTTATTAGTTATGATTACTATTGTTTTTAAATCTATATATGTAACTAGAAAAACAAGTTTAATGATATTTAGTTTAATGATATTTATCGGTTGAGTTAATTAATCAAATATCATTTTTGAATATATATATATATATATATATATTAGTAATTGAATTTCATGGTTAAGGTTTTATATACATTATCAAGAAGTTTAAATTGAGATTTTTACTATATCATTGAAATCTATTTCCACTTAAAAAATGTTATGCAAAGTCTCCAACTTAAATTAATTTTTTTCTTTATTTTGATTGTGAAGGGTCTTATACTTGATTTGAAACTTGAAATTTTGATTGTGAAGTGCTTTATACTTAGTTTGAAACTTGAAGAGCCATTCTTATAGTCTTAATTACCTTGGAACTTGCATTTTATATTGTTGTAGAAATTTTGATTGTGAAGTGCTTTATACTGTTTGAAACTTGAAGAGCCATTCTTATAGTCTTAATTACCTTGGAACTTGCATTTTATATTGTTGTATTTTTTTAAACAAACAACAAAAACATATCTCAATACAAGCAAAAAATTTCTTCTTAAATCTTAATATTTTCTAGATTATATTTTTTTAATTATATATATATATATATATATATATAGTATTACATTTACAATATCTTTCCAATGAATAAAGTAAAATGTATTACATAGATTAAAAAAAATTATTTATTTATATATAATAGGCATTACTATGTATACATTAATGTTATGTTCATAGTAATGTTATTTTTGAAATATAGTATTACTAGTATATAGTTATATTTAGTCTTTCCAATTGTTAATTTATTACTTTAAAATATCTTTCCAATAGATAAAGTAATATGTATTACATAAATTACAAAAAAAAAATTATTTATATAATAGCATTACTATGTATACATTAGTGTTATGTTCATAATAATGCTATTTTAATAATACTATATTTCAAGAAATATATCCTTTTTACCAAGTGGAGGTAAAGGCTAAAAGAAAAATGTATATTGTCATTTTTTATTTATTTTCAAGTGTAGGTTGATGAAGATATATTAGTTATAGATTAAAAAAAAAAATTATTTATATATAATAGCATTACTATGTATATATTAGTGTTATGTTCATAGTAATTCTATTTTAGTAATACTATATTTCTAGAAATATATCCTTCTTACCAAGTGGAGGTCAAAGCTAAAAGAAAAATGTATATTGTCACTTTTCATTTATTTTTCAAGTGCAGGTTGATGAAGATATATTAGTTTTAGTTTAGAAAGAATGTTAATGTAAAACAAGAAGGGACATTAAAGCTACTCATACAAGCCATGGATGGTTAGGAAAAGCCATTCGAAGTGATTTTGCAGTGGCTTTCACCACATTTTGTAATCCATGATATAAAGTAACGGTACGTTTTTCACATTGACGCAAAGCTAGACATCCCCACCATATTTTTTCACTACATTTACTGACTTTGTAGGTTTTATTATAGGCCAAAAATTCATCGCACTCGAGAGAAGCATAATAGTCTAAGATTTGATAGTATTAATGCTTGGTTTCCCTTCATCGGTCATCTTTTATCAACTCTTTGAAGCACATAAGTTGTTTTGCCTTAACCCAAAGAAGGAAGGAAACATCAGTCTATAACAATGGATGATGTCTATGGATGGGAGTTGGGTAATAGTGTTCAACACATGCATATAATTGGAAAGAGCTTACATGTATTATTTTTAAGAACCATCAAGCGGTCCATATGTATAGTGGGAATATTGATGCCAAGTCTCCCACCACGGCCTCTTGCTGATCATTTCTTAACCTAGCTAGATTGCCAGGTGCCTCATTTGGTGGTGTTGATGGCCTTTGACAGCGAATGTATTCTGACAGCCTGAGAGCTCACAACCTTAGCTATATAATTTCATTATCCTTTCTATAAAATTTCATTTTGGTTTAGATTACATAAGTGTGAGTATGCAAATTTGCAATGCTAAATCTTGTAAACCTGAGGGTTGTGTATTTTTGTTCGATGATTTTTTATTTTTTGAAATGGATTTGTGGGGCTATAAAATTTAGGTTCTTAAAATTCTAAATATAAGATTCAATTCTTCTACTTACAAGTTTGGCCTAGATATATTTTTTGATATGCCATCTATTACAGTGTAATATAGTGCTTTGTAGTGAATGTTGTTTCAGTCATCTACCATCTTGATCTATGAAAAAATGTCAGTCAAACATAGTTCATATGCAGTTTACTATTATAATAGATTACCCTAATAAAAATTGTTTTCTAGTTAGGATTGTGGTTTGATGTTCATCACTCCTTTCTACCTTCAATTTTGATCAAATTTCTAGTCCAATTTGCATGCAGTGCAATGCAATTTACTTGCCATATATTTTTATGATATTTTCACTACTAACCGTGTGGTAAAGTTTAATTACTATATATGTCTATCTATTTAAAAATAGTAAACATGTGACGCAGTTCTATTTAGGCCTTCAGTCATTTCAACATCCCATCACTAATAACTGACCATGAAAATAAACTATAATCTATGTTCAATTTTTTGAATTGTTGTAATTTTATTGGACACTGTAAGTATTTACTCAAATTTTAATTTAAAAATATAACATTTTTCAAGGTTATAGTTTAAGTTAGAACATTTAATTTAAGTTACTTATAGTTTTCTGGTTAAAAAAATGTGTGGGGCCTAGATTCCCTCCTATAGAGCTTATCAATTGGTCAATATAAGTTTAGATTAATGTTGGTGAGCATTATTTTTCCTTTTTGAATAATTATTTTTTCCTTGTTGTCTTCCAATTTACTATTGATAAATATTTTGTCTAGTCTTTTAGACCTTGGTTATTTAGAAAACATGGAGTCACTCTTAGCACTTCAACCTCTTCTTCTATCCTTGAAAAAATAAAATCATAGTAGCTCCAATGCGGATCAAATTGTACCACCTTCCCCTAATTATGAGAAATCTATACCAAATGAAATTGGTCGCTAATAATGCATAATTTTTTTTATTAAATTAAATGAAGATTCACCTTGAAATAGATTTGTGTGTGTGTTTTGGTGGATCTTTCTAAATAACTCTAAAATTTGGTTAAGATCATTTAGTCTTTTGGCTTCATATACTAATTTATCAACCATGAAGGGATTTCCTTCGAGTGCTTCCATTGTAATCAAATTGGACATCAAGTGAAATCTTGTTCCTCTTAGGTCCCTTCAAGTTTTAGACCTGCATAATTTTGGAGAAAGGAATATGGCTACACTAATGCTAATTTTGAGTGGTGTAATTATGAAAAATTATTTCTATAGAATTCATCTTCCATTCCAAGTGTTTGATCATTTACTGCTTCATGGACAATGTCTCATTCTCCCTTTCTCTTAAAGAAAAGAAGCCTTAATAGGAGGTTCAAGTTTATAGGAATAAAATTGATAGGTTTGGTACATATAATGGTGGTTTCCTTCAATAAAATTCATTTATTTATAGTTTAATTTAGATTGAAAACACCTTATCCATCCCTAAATGTGGCATAACTACTAAGTGTAGAGGATGAAAGATGGAGGTAGAGTGTATGAGAATCGATGCATTGCATGTGACTGATGATGGTATGCAATAGATACTAGAGGATATTATTTCATGAAGGGAGATAAGATTGATTCCTATTCAAGGATAGATCCACCCCTTTGGTTATCTTTTTGTTTCTTAATCTTCACTTGATTAGAACTAAGACTGATAGACTGAGGTGGAAACAAAAGTTGTGATTGGTGACAGATCTTAGTATATAGCTTATTATTTTCTTCTAAAAGTTTTAGTTCTATTAATTTTCTTTTTTCTTCCCTTATCTTTTTTGTTTTTTTGGCGTAGTTAGTTTTTTTCTATAGATCTTTAGCCTTCTTTCACTTTAGGCTAGTGTTTAGCCAAATTTGGATGATTTTTCATATTGGTTGGATTCTAATGTTTAAATTGTAGTTTGCTTTTGCAAAAGTATTGGGACCCTTTCAAAAATCCATGTTTACTACAAATAAAAAAATTCTAATGTTGGTCCTCCATTTCTAAATATAAATCACTTCTCATTTGCTGTTAGAACTAACTCTTTAATGTAAATTAAATTATGATCCTTTAGTTTGAAAAGCAATGATCTATATGTTTGATATTATATTGGACACAAAATATCATCACCAATATAAATACTAATAGATTAAATAACTTTACTGAGTGTAGGTTGTGTATTTTTAAATTTTTTTAATGCAATAAAATTATAGTACTTATATAAAATATAATAAATTATTAAAAAAATATTCATGATATGAAAATATTCCTTGTCACAGCTATACTAGGCTAGAAATATGTCTAAAAACCAGCATAAAAAAATAAAATAAAAAAAATACTATCTTAAAGTATTAATTAAAAACTAATCAAAAATATCAAATAAACCATTGGTAGAGGGATCCTTATCATCCAAATTTCCCCAACCAACATCTAGTATGTCCTCCCCCATTGATGAGGTCCCAACTAGTGATGGCATTATTTATTGCCTATGAAACTTCCTCATATCTTTCCTTGATACATTTTGGATATGCTCTAATAGGTAAAATTTATAAGGTTAGACACAAAAACTTTTCTAGGTGAGGTGGAGGTGACCAACCATCATGGTGTCCAGGAGGACAAACCCAATTTTTGTGATGTGTAGCCAAAGGTGAACGTATGTGTGGAGGTGACCACCTAACTCAACTATGATAATGAGATTCAAAGGGGCTCTATTGGTGGCCTCACCTCAAGATATTCCCTTTGAGGGTGAAGAGGGAAATACATAAGAAATAGTACACAACACATTAACCTAGTGATCCAAATGGACCTAAAGTTGGGATACCTCCAAGGCCACTTTATTGGATTGTACTTTAATTTGCATTAACAAATTGAAAATAACCATGGATTTATTATAATAAAATGGTTAAGAATCAATATTAGAAAATAACATTGTATTTATTTTTTTCCATTTAAATAAAATAACTTTGACTCTGAAAGTATGCCATATACGTATTTATTTTTCATGAAACATAAGCCAATCCCCCATGATAACATTCTACAATATGAAAGGATTCAATAAAAATGGTTTGAAGAAGTCATGGATCCATGTCTAGTTTATGTGCATCTTTTTTCAAAATCAAAACAAGTTTGTAAGAGTCTCAAAGTGCCCAAAAATGAGACACTTAGGTTGACTAAACCCTAAATGGACAAGGTGATGGATAAGGGAAAGTCCCTGATAAACTAAGAACCACATAGATTGTCATGATATGAAATCAAAGACAAATGCTTGTGTTGAGGTGACCACCTAACTCAGATATGAGAATGACATCTAAAGTTACTTTGTCAATGGCCTCCCGTCGAGCTTCCCTCCCTTGAGGGAAAAGAGGGTGGGACATGATAAATAATTCAAAAGACATTAGCCTAGTGGTTTAAAGGGGTATGTAGATGGGATAACTCTAAGACCACCTTATTGGCCTGTATTTTAATTTACATAAACACATTAGAAATGACCATGTCTTTTTTATAATAAAAAATTAGAGCATCAAAAGTGGAGTTATAAAATAACACTACATTTATTTATTTCCAGTAAAAGAAAATAATTTCCATTTCGAAAGTATGTCAAATTTGTGTCATTTTTCAAGAAACATTATGGGATTGTTCCCTCGGAGAACATTTTCCTAGAACAAGGGCTCTTAGTAAAAGGGTTTGAAGAAGTCATGGATCTAGGTCTAGGTTATATGTGTCTTAATTCAAAACAAAAATAAGTGCATAAGAATTACAAAGTGCCCATAAACAAGAAACTTTGGTTGAGTAACTACTAAATAAATAGGTAAATGACTAAGGGGAAGCCCCTAATAAATCAATCCCCATGCAAAGTGTGTGAGCTTGGGCTCAATAATGACATTTTAAACTATTTGAAAGTGATTGATCTAAATGTGGGTAATAAATTGAAGAAACTGACAAGCATCAATCTTATCAACCATAAGAAATTGAGGAAACAACCATTAATATATGTTTTTAGGACTATAATATTAAAATGGAGTTTCAACATATGACTTCTAATATTTACACCACCTTCTAGTTGATTTAATTAAAATTATATGAAACATATATAGGGACAACTTCCATAATATCCTATTAAGAATATTTATTATCATTATTTAAATAAATTTTGGCCTTCAATTCTAGCCAATAAATACAAATTCTAGTTAGTTTTCAAAAAATATCTTGCATTGTGTGTAGTCTTCATCCAAAGAGTTTGAGTAAATGCACCCATTGAACTTCCACAAGAAGAATCTTATGAAAATTAATGATAGGAAACCACCATAAGGAATTATAATTTACATATAACATGTCTCTATTCCAAATAATCCAAGGACTTATTTTTTCCCATGATTTGTAGATACTTTTAATAACAAACAAATCAACTACTTTGAAAGGATTGCAAAGGATAACATGGTTTTGAAATCATAAATCCTTTTGATCACTCCCATAAGGAATTCCTTAAATAATAAAAATACAAAGTAATACATTCCACACTTCATTCCATTAAATATCTTTAATTGTCCACTTGGCACATAGATAAATACCTTGTAAACTAATGTATAACAAACTCATCATGCATGTCTCCTTGGGAAGACATAAGAATTCCTAAGCCACATGATATAAACCCTTCCCATGTTCAAAGTGTGAAAGAATAAAATATCTATGAAATTTCTCTAACTTATGGTAGGAGGAATTAGAATAAACCTAAATAGAGGAATAATAAACATGAGTTGTGATAACTTTATATAATATTTTAAACTTCCCTACTAAGAAAAAATCCTAGTGATCTAGTAAAAGATATTTTTATCTATTCGATTAATAATTCACCACCAAAAATGGGATGGGATATATTGGAATGCAAAAGATATACAAAAAAATTGAAATATTTATCCATGTTGAATCCATTTCTATTCATACTTTTTCAACCAAGAAGGTGGAAAAATGGAGTATTGTATATAACATTGATTCTTCTTCCCATTGAATACTAGGTCCCAAATTAAGGGGAAAATTATCAAGACATTGCATAACATTATTTATGGTTTCCTCATCCTAAAAAGGGTGAGAAAGGAATAATAAAAAAATTCCATGGAATAGCTATGTGAACACCTTAGATGGCAGGGAAATTCCTTTAACTAGAACCCAAACTTTAGTATTGGTCAATATATAGACAAAGCCTTTTGTAATTGGTAAATACATCATAGGAGATAATAGGAAGCCTTATCTAATTTAATCAAATAATGAAAAATAATCTAAGTTGACACCAATGAATGAGATATAAGTTGAAGCATTTGTAAATAAAATTTGAACTACCTAAATAGAATTGGGACTAAAACCTATGATATTTTAACATAGCCAAAATGAAAGGCCGTTCAATGTGGTCATAGGATTTCTAAAGGTCAATATTAATGAACATTACCCATTGATTCAATATATGCACCCACTCTATGCCTTCCCATATCATAATTATGTTGTCATTAATATATATGATTTTAATGAAGTTATCTTATTTAGGACTAAAAATTAAAGGAAAGATATGATGAATGTTTACCTTAAGGGATTTGGTTAGGAATATATATAAATCATTGAGCAGGGTGATCAGTTTCTATTTATAGATCAACTCTTGATCTCCCATACTAGGTATGTATATTTTATATTCCCACTAGTAATAAATTAGCAAAGTTATTTGGAATTTAAATATTAAAAAAAAATTGGAAAGTATATTTTCCAAAAAATATCTCATAAAAATCTATAAAATTCACATAAAAGGTTGTCATAAATAGGATATCTACCATTATCCAATTTTAAGACAAATTCATGCAATTCCTCAATGTTAATAGGCCTATCATAGGCAACTCATTGATATTTTAAAAAAATACAAGGAACCATCAAGATACACTATTGGAGTGTTTGTTGTCACTCATGAGAAGTATCTTAAACTTTTAAAACCTATTGGTAATGGAAGCCAAAGAATTGGACCATTGATGGCACATCTATTAGCCTTGGTTATCCTATTTAATGGATTGAATTTTTTGCCTAGAATATTTCACCTTAAGCATTTTTAAAAAATATTTTGAAACTTTATTGCCTAACTTAAGATAATGCAATTCCTCTTTGATTTGTATACCACACACACAATGTACACATCTATATTCTAATGTATCACCATAATGTCTTTACTCATAGTTACAAATTATCATGAAAGGGTTATTTATATAAGATAGTCATTACATGGATTAACTAGGAATTTGTGGTGGACTAATTTTTCTACTAGATGCTTGCCAATTTAAATACATAGATGTGAAGAAATCATGTTGTGCATGTGATGGAATTTAACTACTAAAAAATAAAACTAACATTTGTTATTGATCATGGAAAAAGGTTTCAAACCCACCTAATATGAGTTAAAGTGGGTCCATGATTTAAAATGAAAATATTAAGAAAAAAATTATGTTTTTTAAACTTTTTTAATGATTAAAATTATAATAAATATGAAATTATATTGGCAAGTGGTTTGAAAGGTAAATATATTGAAAAGTCTCTAGAGACAATGAAAAGAAGTGATTGAATGAGAAGTATGGTTGCATAGAGTTCATGACCCTATCAATTGTCTTTAAGACTCCTTCAGATCTAGGTTGAAAGTTAGGCCACCTGTAATAAAAAATAAATGTTGATTAACATGAATAATTGGGCTCATAAAACCCAAAATTATTATCCATATATAAAAAACCCTCTCATTCTCCAACTATCCACCACATAAGTAGGTGACCAATTTTTTTAGTTGATAAATTGACTTTATCAAAGTCACCATACATTTCCTAATGAGTATATGTAAATTTGTCAATAATCTAATGCCAAAAAGATGAAATTTAAATAACATCATTATATTCATAAACATTGAATATAAAAAATGAACACTTTACAATAATTAATAAAAACAAAGCAGATGGTTTGAGGGATCACACCATTGATCCAAATAATAAGGTTACCATTTTGAATAAATAAAGATAATTATTTATCCATTCCTTGGATCATTATTACTAGTTAGGGCTAAACTATTGGTTCAAATCACTTTACTAACAATTGTTAGAAAAAATATATCCAACTTGATTGCAATAATGTCCAAAGAATGTCCATTTTTGTAAATGGAAGCCAAAACTCATGCAATATATACTTATGAGGTGAGTCTTTGAGATCCCACACTTTTCATGATAAACAATTCTTGGATTAGGAGAGTTAATGGATGTATCTTCTACAAGTAAGAACTAAAATGTTTCAATCCTATTTTTAAAAAAATATTTTTGGATGTTTACAAAAAATCATTAAGCTGAAATAGGAGGTTCATGTTTATAACACATTAATCCTCCAATTGATGAAGAGAGTTATGATTTTAATGAATATGATGCACATGAGTAATATGGAGATTTATTTATAAGTAGAGGTGTTGTGAACAAACACTGAATTATGCCAAAGGAAATGTGAAATTACAAAATAATTATAGCCAAGTGTACCATGAAAGTTAGATGAGGCCATCCTCAAAGTGAAAATATGTACTATTTTAATGTGTAGATATAAAAATCTAGTCTTCATTACCTAAAAATGAAAACCCTGACACACATTTACTATGCATGAATTGAGCACCCAAAAAAGGTCTTAGTTCACCATTATCTCACACTTTCATGTTATCATAGTCAAACCTTCCATTCTTTTAGTATACACCTACAAGATCTTCATTGTTTGTTTCAAACCTAGCACATATATTGTATAAACATTTACAGACTCTTAGAGTAGTCCACCTATACATGGCTTAGTTTTTATAGTACAATCATTATCACTGATCAATAAGGACTCATGCTTGACAAAACCATTCCACTCCCAATAATGGCTATTTTATAAAATCAAACCCATCCTCAAAGTCAACCTATAAGCCTAGCATGCCAGTGCCATAAGGAAAATTTCAAATGGATTTATATATTAAAAAATCAAGGCATCATTTCAAACACACTTTATATCTATCTTACATCTATCTATTACACAACTTTATACTATTTCACATTAATAAAATTAACCCTATTCAACCCAATTTGAATACCATTCATTAGGAGTAGTCATAAAACAATTTTGAAACACTCTATATCCATGTCAAATAAAACATCTTTAAGTACCAAATCCAATCATTAGTCCTATTCACATATCAAATGAGCACAATTGCACAATCACACTAGGTGAGAGAAATACATGTGGATTGATTTTCCTCCTCATAGTATTGGATGCATAGGCAATAGATAATAATCAAATGGAGTTTATTGGGGTTATCTCATCCTACTACACTTATTCCATTTTTGTAAGTTTATATCCCTCACAAACACATATAGGGTTTTAAGGCAAAAGAGGTTGACTTCTATCTATGTGCATCATCAGGGTTCAAGATTGAAAATACAAAGGAAACAAAGATAGTTTAGGTTACTATAAAATCAGTTAGTTGCATTTCCATATAGGACAATTATGAACAATAATTCATTTTTTATTTATAATACTAACCCAATCCTACAAAACTGACCCAACACATGCAATAGATTTTAGTGACTAAGCCAAGCAAACCAGATGTGTTATTATCTCTGTTTTCTACTTCCAGAACATAGTCACAATTAGAAAGTCAACTATAAAATCTAAGTATCATGGTTTTTTTATTAATTTGCATATTTTTTACATGCCCTATCATATCAAAATAATCAATTGTGAATCAACTACATTCATACTTTATTGCTTGAATTCCATCTCTTATAATTTGAAATATCTTTCAAAGTTATATCTTGATTAGATTAATATAAATCATTAATTTAAAATAGGTTAAGAAATATGGTGATTCATAATACATAATTGAATTATTAAAAACCTTAGATTTTGCTTTAGGGCTTAATCCTTATAGGGTTTTAGATTTTGGCCTAGAGCCTTAATGCAAACATGCCCCTTCATGGTCCTCTTGATATTATGGTTTATCTTCATATATGGTATATAACATTTTATATGATCTATATGTCTAAAAACCCTACTTATTCTCTTATATATCCTTCTAATTTTCTTCTTGCCTCTCCTCAAGATGGTGCTAGTTATTTTACATTTGCATATTTTTCCATGCTACTATTGTCCCAAAAGTATAAGGAATATTCTAAGGATATCCATGGTATGAATAAAATTACATCTAACATGAATTTATAAAGACTTATACAATATGTTAAAAAGTATATCTAAGACTTAACACTAAACATTTAGACACCTAGTAATGATTTTTCTATTCAAACCAATTTGACTAGTTATGATTATGGATTGAAATATTAGGAAAAGTGAGGTTACACAAGACAATGATTGGATAAGCATGCACATAGCATTTTTAACTCCATTAAAAATCTTAATCATAAAGTAAAACAAGGTCTTGGTTATAAAAAAATATCAACATAAGAAGATAATAAAATATTCCTGCATAAAAATATGCCCAATGCTCCACAAGATTAATTTACGCACAATATGTCCACCAAAAGAGAGTTATAAAATAATATAGGTATCAAGTACATAAAAGGCCAAACTAATTAAATATTCATTTAGGTTATGATATAAAAATAAATCATCAAATGTCTTATCATAAATCCTAAATGAAATAAAAATGTTTGTAACATATCATTATTACATGCATTAATGCAACAGTTACATATTTAAGATCACATCATAGGCAAATGAAATCAAGGACTATGGCTTCCACTTGGCACAATTTCAATGGAAGTAATACTTGGGCCAAATAAGGTAACTTTATTCTTCATTTTCACACTTCATGATAGAAATTAAAACCTTTCATTGGGCAAACCATGGTCACCTGCAATGCATACAATACCATCAACATTACATATATGTGTTAAATTTAAACAAGGCACATCTTCATACATGTCAAGTATAAAATGATCCTTTTAAATACCATTATCCATCACTACCATCAATGTTAGATAGGAAAAAAATTAAAAAATGTAGATCAAGTTATCACATGACACATTAGGAAGCCCAATAAAGTAGTTCCACTTAAGAGGCATTTTTCACGATTAACATCAGCTCCTCATGTGATTCTAAAGAGGTTACTTGAATGTAATATTATCAAACTTATAAATTAAAAAAATTATTGGTCTAAATAGGAATATACCAAATACATATGATGGAAATACATATTGTGAGTATCATAATATTGTGAGGCATTCAACAAATAACTATCTCAAGCTAAGACACAAAATAGAAGATCTCATTGATAGCAATATTATTAAACTCAGTACATCTATACGATAATTACAATAAAAAATCAATGAAAATAAGTAGTAATAACATATCAACATCCATAATAACAAGTGATATATCTATGATCAAATCAAACATATTACTAATAGCAAATATCATATACTAAATAGTCAAAGTATGGATCCAAACACAGATATGATATGTATACAAAGACATAAAATAAGTATAAAATATATGATGAGATAATAATACTAATGGATGAATGACCTACACATGAATTACATTAGGTATAATTAATGAGTATCATTATACATAATGTCTTCATGATTGTTTTTTGGACTATCCTAGGTTATCGTTATAATTGACACATAAATCCTAACATGGACCATTCTTATAGCCTTGGTTTTTTTACACTTGAATGTAAAACTTTTCACTATTAATATAATCCAAACATTAAAAAAAAAACAATCCTATATAGCACTATATTTTGCAATTTCCACATGCACAAACTACATAAAAATATACTATCTTTTTCTTGCACAATCACTTTTGATGACCTTAGTCATAATCAACTATCGATATGATCTATGCTCAATGGAATATACCCACAAAAGTTTTCACAACCATCTATAAATCTAAGATAATATAGCCTTAAAAATATATACATATTTTGAAAATACTATATAAGTACAATATCCAAAGGTAGGGCATCCAAGACAAATATATATGAATTCTCAAATTTACTTATTATGAAACAAGGGTGCACTTTCATTCCTCCAAATATCCCTCAACCTATTGCATATATTTTATCCATGATGACTATGAGGACACATGACTTACACCTATTTCTTCCACATAAGCCATGCTAACATAACTAATGGACTCTAAACTTTCACACATGTTGTGGATTGTTAATATCCATCCCTCTATTTTATTTTCACAATATTGGTCACTTGGACTCAAACTTAAAATTTCAAATACTCAAAAAAAACCCAAAAAATCAAATGATTAGAAAACTAAAAAAAATACAAAATTAGGACTTGAGCATGACACGATGGCTAGTTTACATTTCACATATGTTTTTTTATCACATGTTTTGGTAGATGTAATAATATTTACATACACACATGAATTTCATATTATCTGAGTGTTATGCAAGACATACAAGTTACATATGGACATACATATGTTGTTTTCTCCTCTACCTAGTAACCATAATGGAGGCATATTGGTTTACAAGTTTCATTGTTATAGGTTATATCTATCTATGACATTTTAAAAGAAAGCTTTAGGAGATTTATTAGGTTCTAAGAGCAAGGTCAAATCCTTAAACATCAACCTTACCATTTAAATTATAATCATTTGGGTGTCTATATCCATATTGAACACATGGTTAGTATATTGACAAGATTCCATGCTTTTTTCTTACATAATAATAAAATGGTCATATTATATGTACTAGGCTTTCTACAACAAGATGTTCTAGTACGCCTAGAAATGTTGATTTCATCTCACTTCTCTTCCCTATCCAAAGACTTTTCTCATCGCCAATATTAACATATCCATTCATATGGACACCATAATCCTTGGTACCAAAGTATGGAACAGTTGTGTGCTCCAAAAAAAATAGTAACATAGATCCAAATGTTGTGTCTACTGGCTTTAGGATGGATGGATATAGCCAACAATATTCTTCTCAATAATGAAATGTAGAAACTCTCATTTTTTATCACTTTCTTGATTACACATAGACACTTTATCCATGAAGACTTGCAGGTTGAGGGGGGGTTGTTCTTGCAACTAATTATTTGTCTTTTCACGATGTGAGACCATCCCATCACATGATAAGAGGAAATTTCTAGGATATATATCATATGGAAATGTTCTTACAGAGGGGAAAAATATATTGGATGGAGATTTATCAGTATATAAAATTTCTATTAAAATTATATCAACCATCAAATCGACTCCAACATCATGTTTATTAAGCTAAACAAAAGACATCTTTACTATATATATATATATATATATATATATATATATATATATATATATATATATATATATATATATATATATATATATATATATACATTTTTTACCAAGACTTATAACACAAAGGCATGATGTACGTAGATATAAATTCATAGTTTACAAAACAAGAATTCATAGATTTTTTTCCCTGAGTCAGAATAAATAACATCACCATCTTGATAATGTCTGATTGAAACTAGATTGTCTATGCATTTCTTCTTTCTGCTTTAATTTCATCCCTTCTCCCTTCACTTGACTCCTTTCTTCTCCACTTTTGATATCTCATTCTCTCTTCTTCACACCCTTTATACTCCTCTCCACTTCTCCTCTTATCCTCCCTATGTCATGCCCCTTTCTTTCTTTTTCTTATTGAATGACCTTTTTATTTTATTTAAAGCTCTCATTTTCTATTTTTATACTAAGTTTTATAAAAGGCCAAGATTTTATTTAAAGTTTTCCACCCTCCTATAAATCTCAACTCTTCCTTTTGTGTTTTTTTATTTTCCTAATTATAATTCAATACATTTACTAATTATAACACATTTATTCTATTTGTTTTATTTCATTTATGAGGCTTTTCCATTTATATATATTTTTTTCTAACTTCATATTAACAATTAACTGATTAATCATTAAATTAAAATTTACACTATTGACAATGTCTAGGTTTAGTTCATAAATTAGTCTCAGGATAAAAATATAATTTTGTTATTAACTTAGTATAGGTAACCAACATCATGACTCGCTAGCAATATGACTAATATAAGGCTGATGATATTTTTTTTAACAATATTTGATATTTCAGACAATTAATATACCAATTTTAATAGTATTATAACAATATAACCACATAAGATTAATTTCACATAAGCATTAAACTGAAATAACACATAACTAACATGTATAAACAATTATCTAAATGCAAACAACATAAAAAACATACTAATGCTAAGCATTCAAACTATGCATATAATGTATATTATTTAATGTAATGTGTGTAAGGGTTCTAACTGTTCATATGTCATTCCTCAACACCTCCATCTATACCACCCTCTTTTATGATGTTCTCCCTTTGTCATGCTCTGAGAGATGAATCTCTCTTGCATCAAAATCATGATGATAAGGTAGTTAGTTTGTAGCATCATGACATATATCATAAAATACTACTAAAATAACAAACCAACATGATCATAATAAAAAACTAACTCATAGCAATGTCATCATAAAATCAAATCGACATACAACTATCCCATAATATCATATGAATTAAAGCTTAATCAAATCAAATTATCAACCACAAAAATCTATGGATAATCAAGTAAATTTGCTTAGTGAGAAATCAAGGTGTAACACTTTTAATGTTTATTACATTTTAAAGTATTGTGTGGATAGATTTTCATAGTGTTGCATGTATTTTTTATAAATAAAAAGCTTCAACATAGAATATGGTGATGTCACATAGTCACAAAGTTGTGTAACTAATTCTTTTATAACTAAGACATGTAGAGGTGCGATGTGAATACACATGGTGGATTTTTTTTACACAACATTTTGATAGATACTAAATATTTACAATGTTAATATAAGACTATTTGTGATTGTTTTGTAAAATTTTATGATTTTTATATGAACATTGTTAATAGAAACACCAACATAATTTTTTTTAATGCAATTAAGGAAAATTAATATTTTTATATAATGATTCAAATTAATCTTTCTAAAAACTTCTTATGACAGCCTTTCAAAACACATCTTTCTAAAAACATCCTCATATTAAGAAATATTAGAGTGTGTGTGTGTGTGTGTGTGTGTGTGTGTGTGTGTGGGCGTGTGTGATTAATGGATAAATCAATGATTTCTAATAAAAAAGTCAGCAATTATTTTGTAGGTAAATGTCATTATTTGAATAGTTAATTATTTTATGTAGATTTATGTCATGTTTTAAAAGATAACTATATATTTTTAGAGAACATTTATACCCTAGTTGACATTGTTGGCACAAGTCACCATAATTTGGTTAATGGATTGTGAATTCTTGGAATTTGAACTTGAGTTGGTATGGAAGGATCTCACATAATTTATGTATAAATATGTATCTACACAATTTTTTCAAGTGTTTCAAACTTATTTTTAGCTAAATATAATAAATGATGACAATGTCCATTTATTTTCATGATACATTGAGATTAGTGGTGCATCAAATGCCATTATTTATTTTCACATATTAATCTCACTTTGCTCATATGTTCTTATTATTTTTATATACAAATTAATATTCCTAGCAACACATATCCTTACACGAGACTTAGGTTGCATTTAATTATTATAATACACTTTTTATTTTTTCTCACATTTATGTTATTTCTTTTATTTGATAGGGTTTTACATATGATTTCATCTCAATTTGATGTTTTTTACTATAGAATCGATGTCACTTACACTTGGATAGGGTGATCATGTGGACTTATTTTAACAATGAACCAAAGTTGTAGAGGATAGAGTGTTTATGAGTAAGAGGATGTTACATTACATAGATTCGAGAAGATGTTTTTTTGTTGTCAGTGTAGACATAGTATTAGATGGAAAAGTAAATTTTTCTTATCCAATGGTTGAATTTGAAACCTTGGTAGATGTTGTGAATAAAGGATACTATGTTCTATGGGAAGATAGTGAAATTTTAAAGAATGTGTATTCGTTCATTCCCCCAATTCATATTGATTACATTTTTAGTGATTTTAAGGATTATAGTGATATAGAAGTGGGAGATTGTAGTGATGACAATGAAATCACCATCAATTATATAAGACCTTAAGATAAAAATATTTTTTTTTTTATAGATAATGTCATTTCAAACACAAATGTTCTAGCAGAGATGATGACATAGCTCGATGTTGGTGTGAACAGAGTTATTTGTTGTCTAGTTCCACCATCAGATGTGAACAAGGTTATTTCCCTAACTGGTTCCACTGGTTGATTCCTTTCACACCTCATCTAGTTTAGTTTACATAAGTTTTTGTCTCGGCTCACATGATTATGACACTTGTCATAATCCTATGCAGGGTTAGTGAGAGGCTTGTCACACCTCACAGGATCATGACACTTGTCACAATCTTATGCAAGGTTGGTGAGAGGTATTTAGTATAAATATCCCCTATGCAAGCTTGTTTTGTAACACCAATTGACTAAATGATTCATGTATTGTCTTGAGTTCAGTATTTCATTCTCATTCCCTAATCTACGTGTTGTTCTAGGCTTATTAGATTCTTGACCAATCTTTCATGGTAGCAAATCAGGTTAAGGTACCTAGGGTAGCTCAGTAGGGATTACAATATAAGAATTTTTCTCATGGTCTGTATGCTCTTCTCCTACATCTTTAAGGGTTGTCTTGAAAATCAAAAAGATGTGAGAAGAATAATGAGATTCTGGGGGGAGCTTCTTTTTTAGTGTTTCAATTTCAAGTTCATTTTTTGGTGTCTAGAAGCACATTGGAGCTCACCGTTACACCTAGACATCTTGGATCACTCCCAATTTATTCTAGTTGAGCATTGGAGGATCAATCATCAGGGGATTTGTACAATAGTTTTGCATGCATCTGACAAATTGAAGGAGCATGATTTGAAAGTTTTTATAAAATACATTTTTTCCCCTTCAAATTGTAATTTGTTTTCAAAATTTTCCTCCAATTCTATTTCTCAAATTCTGATTTTTTTTGTTTTCCTGGATTATTGTAATTTTTTTATTTTTAGTATTTTTTTCAAAAAAAAAAAATTATATTATCACCAAAAAAAACTTAAAAAATATAAAAATAATTCTCATTCCCTAATCTACGTGCTTCCTTAGGCCTTTTATATTTTTTTGTAATTTTTTTGTTTTTTATTTTTTTTTCACAAAAAAAGAAATTATATTATTTCCAGAGAAAAAAAAAAATGGAAAATATTTTTTTGTTATCATAAAAACACAGAAATATTTTTAAAATATCAAAAAATAAAAAAAAGCTTAAAAAAATTAAAAATTAAAAACAAATTAAAAAAAACAAACATTTCACAAAGTTAAAATTAATTAATTAAAAAAATAAAAATAAATAAATAAATAATAATAATAATAATAATAATAATAATAATAATAATAATAATAATAATAATAATAATAATAATAATAATAATAATAAACAAAAACACATGCAAATTTTTCATATATTTTTTCTTTAAGTCGTGGCCTTTTGTGAGTGAAGTCGTGGCCTCCCCCAAGCATTTGGCCTTCACCATTTTTTAAATTAAAAAACTACAACATTTTCTTATGTTTTTTTTCAATTAAAATAAACATCAAATTACCAGACATTCAAATTTAGGGTTTCTTTTTTAAAAAAAAAATTGTTGGGTTATGTAAAATTTTCAAATTGTTGGTTTTTTTTTTGGGTCAAATTCCTAGTTGAAGACAAAATAAATAATTTGTTGGTCATCTTTTTTCTTTTTTCTTTTTCTTTTTCTTTCTTTCTTTCTTTTTTTTTTTTTGAAACTCTAGTTTTTTTAAGATGAAAATTGTCATTTTTTTCAAAATTTTGAAAAATTGCATAAGATTTGGTAGCCCACCTATATTAGTCAAATTTGGTTGGTAATTTAAATTGAATGAAGTTCTGATTTTTCAAACACATAAAATGTCTAATTTTTAATTTTTTGAAAAATTTGGTCAAATTTGACAACTTCCATTAAATCTATTGGGTTTCATTAAATTGAGTGGATTTTTCCAAATCTAGTGCCATTCTCTAAATCTAGCAGATCACCAAATCTGAAGGTAGTTATGCTAAAGTTCACAAATTTTTAAATTTAGCAACAATTTTGCTAAATTTGGCAACATGGTGGATGAACCCCCTCTCTGTTGGCATTGTTGAATTTGCAGTTCAACTTCAAACAATGATATCTTGATCATAGGACCTCCAATTTTCAAGCAATTTTATTTTTTGGCTATTTTTTCGTCCTCTACATGGTGGTATAAATAGTTTCTACATTTGATCAATGGTTTTACAATAATTGATACTTTTTCACAAGCTTTATAGGTGTGTCATCTATTTTGGACCTCTTGGGACTCCATTTGGGCTCATCCAAGATTTGTTTTAAGTGAATTATTTTTTTTAAGTGCATATTTTTTCATGTACTTCATAGTTATGGTATCATTTTATATTATTGTCTCGTAAAATTTTCACTTAATTATTCTCACCTTCTTTTGGTAAAGTGTACACCAATTGTAATCTCTCACTTAGCCATTTCTGTAAGTAGAATTTGTAACCACATTAATTATAAAGTGCCAAAAAAAATTCTTGGGGGCGATTCTTGATTGAGTATTTTTTTTTGAGGGGGTACTCTTGTGGTGATCATTTCTTTGTTGATTCTAGTCATGGCACCTAATCGTTGGAAACATAAATGTGAGTTTTGTAGAAGTAAAAAGCATCCCTGTGATGAATGTATCAAGAAAAAAATTGATGATTTTTGAGGACTCATTCAAGTTCATGAAATGAGGTAACTTTGTATTGTCAACAACATTAGTTTGATAGAATCTCATGGCCCTATCCTATAAAAGATTCAATCACTATTTGTTGAACTTCACTCAAGCATTTATCATAATCACATTGCTCCAAGATTTATGGTTACATATTATATAGATATTCATGAGTTGACAGTTTCAACTCAGTCATCATTGACACTTTTTGTAGATGCACTTGATTCTCTTTTGTTTAGTTCTCTCACCAATGGTGAGTACCATATATACATGGTCCCTAAACTTGAATCATGCATTACTCATGATCACATCGATTAGAGTTTGTCACCCATTGGCATCGATTTGGAGACATCTCGATAGTCTTTAGAGGAATCATCCACTCCTCCCTCTCCTATTTATAGTACTTCAGTGCAGCAAAACATTTTTGATCTTCTAGCTATAACTTCTTGGGATGACTACTTGCCAGATATTGCAAGTTTGTTTTATGAGTCCCATATTTTGGACTTAGAGGAGACCATTAAGGATGTTCATTTCCTTTTTCATGATATCTTCTCTAAAGCTTCTTATTTTTCAAATGATTCAAGGGTGCATTCAGACTCTCTTTTTCTTTCCTTACCTACATCTGCTTTTAAAGTGACATTTTTTTTATCTATTCATGAGTTGATAGTCTCAACTCAATCCTCATTGACACCTTCTACAATAGTATCAAATTATTCTTGGTTCATTTATCTTACTCATGGTGAGTCTCATACATCTATGATTATTGTCCCTGAATCTTCTATAGTACCTGATCCATCACATTAGTATTTGTCATAATTCAACATTGGTTTGGCTATCATTGAGCATCATTTGGAGAAGACATCTTTAAATGAGGAATTTTCATGTTTGGATCCAATTCTACATCATTTTCTACTTGGCTTTAGATTCTCATCCTTTGACATCGACATGGTGACACTTAAGCAGCTTCCAGAGACCTCCTTCATCTTGAGACTTCCTTTCTCACATTGCTTTTTGGAGTGGGGGTTTCTTCTACATCGACCATTGGACTTATTTCTTCCCAAAGGGAGAAATGCATTTTGTCAACATTGGATCATCCTCAACATGCATCTTTCAGTATTCACCATTGCCACAAGGGTTACTTCATTATGGGGGGACTCATAGTCTCACATTTTCTTTCTCTTGGGGGGGAGGGGGGCGGGGTGTTCTTGATTATATGTTCATGATGGATTTCCTACTTTAGAGGTCATGTTGATACCTCCTTCCATCATTTGTTTATGTTTTTGCATATTTTATCTCTTTTGGGGAGAAGCTTTTTCCTATGCATTTTTCTCCTTTTCTCCAGTTTTGAGAGTTTAGTGTGTACATGGGTACCTCATCAGACCTTATTGATGGGACCTTATTCTTATTTTATACATGATTGAATAAACCCTTAAGTTGCACTTAAGTGGGAGGGGGGGGGGGTGTTGGTGTGAATAGGGTTATTTCATGTCTAGTTTTACCGTTAGGTGTGAAAAGGGTTATTTCCCTATTCAGTTCCACTGTTTGATTCCTTTCACACCTCATCTATTTTAGTTTACTTAGGTGTTTATCTCACCTCATAGGATTATGACACTTGTCACAATCCTATGCAAATGTTGGTGAGAGGTTTTCCACACCTCATAGAATCATGAGACTTGTCACAATCCTATGCAAAGTTGGTGAGAGGTATTTAGTATAAATACTTGCTATGTAAGCTTATTTTGTAACACCAATTGAATGAATGATTCATGCATTGTCTTGAGTTTAATGTTTCATTCTCATTCCCTAATCTACATGTTGTCCTATGATTATTAGATTCATGACCAATCTTTCACTCGAGCTTTTGTAACTCGTGTTCTAGAAGATCATAAAATTCATGAAGAGAGATTGGGACCTTTGACGTTTGGTGTAATAATCAAAATATGGTAAATTTATGTTATGATTTTTCACACTTATTAAAACTCAATAAATTGATAGCTTGGCCAATAAAACATTTTAATTTAAGTTAAATAAGAATGCCCTTAATGTAAATTTAAAGGAAATAATTAATTGGATGGTTTGTACCTTAATCATAGTAGTGAACACAATTTGAATTTAGGAGAAATGTTACAAAGTTGATCCATTTATGCTCATCCATGAGAAGAGTTTTTGTAGAGAGAACAATTACAAATGTACTTGAAGGAGACATGGTACAATTTAAGGGATTAGATGTCAATACCTTTGGTGTGAAATTGATAGAGTATTCAACCATCATTGTAAATTAATGTTCCTTATATGAAATATCTCTCATACAATGGTTTTCTATGAAATTGGTTAACATAAATAATTCTCCTCTAAATGTTAGATTCAAACAAGTACCAAATGAGGTTGAGGTGAACATGTGAGATGAATTTGAAGATAAGTAACCATATTTGTTATATCCTATTTATTTTGGATCCACCAATTAAAATCATTCCAAAAAGGTGATCAAAAGACCCTACAATTCTTTAAAATGTAAATAATTAAATGCCCCTCTAGCTAGTTCCTCAAGTCTAAATGTTGATAAGATGAAAAATGGTTATTTTTTGGATGGAGTGGCAAATGTGAAAAATCATTGTTTCAAATTTGAATGTATCAAAAAAAATTCACTTGCTTTAGTCACATTTATATGGCACAAAACTAAAGCCATGAACAAAGAAGACATTAAAAAAAGTTTGTCATAGATTCATTAACAACAGATTCCTTATTTAATGTGGGTGATGAACCTATGGAGGTACATAAAATCATTTTTTTTGTGATGGATGTCTGTCAGAATTCATAGCACAAAGTTTATGGGTACCCAAGGAGAACCTTCTATAGTCACAATTTATATTAACTAAATTGTGATAGGCATGCAACTAATGATAACACTAATAAAGAGAAATAAATATAAAATACAACTATAATATTTACTTGAATATCAAGAATTATTGAGATAAATTCAGATATTTCTCTACATTTATCGTATTTTGTAGGATAGGATGGAATCAAAGTTCCTCAAAAGTTGCTTCCTACATTCTATACCAACAATTTAATGCAAAAAAGTGTAATGAGGAGATGGAATTATTAAAACTTCCACCAATGTTGCAACCAAATTTTAACAAGATAATGACCAGAATATTTCAATATGTTCTAATTACAAATAAAATTTCTTCAATAAATTTGATATATATATATATATATATATATATATATATATATATATATATATATCTCCACCACTTGTCTCAAAAAATGAAGAGGAACAAACATGGCACAACATATACATTGAAAGTTGCCATGCACATTACTACTCCCATATATTATAATTAGTGGAACAATTTTTGGGTTTCTTGAGAAATGTGCATGATAAAATGGTTAAAATGAAAAATTTCATTCAAAGGATGGGAAAAAAATCTAAGTCAATAAGTAATGTTATTATGAATGTCCTAATTATTTTCACTTATATGTTCACACATCGACATAATATGTGGGGATTTGGCCACTTTTTCCTACTATATTTTGAATGTCGAATAAACTACATAGTCACATTATTATCTTTGTATCTCATGAAGATTTAACAAACCATCACTAATGATTATGGAGATTTATTTTACAATTTTGTATCATCCAAACAACCATTGCATGATGTAGTTGTACAAAATGAAGTGCATGAAAAATTTAAATGGTAGAAGAAAAACATTGTCCATGATAAAGAAATTAGTATTAATAATATGTCAAGTGATTCATTCAAAAAATAACCACCAATCCTCTACTTTCAACTAGATAATATTTCTAATGACAATAAGAATTATACCTTATTCTCATTTGTTTCAATGTTGATAACAAGAAGGGTATTCAACATCATGTTTGTAAGATTCCTACCAGTGGGACACACACATGAAGATATATATGTGAATTTTTTATATTAATAACATCATTATAAAAATTAGACACATTTTCTTTTCCACATATCATAGACACCTACAAAATGTGCCAATATGGGTCAAATACATTCATTGCGTACCTTAATAAGGAAGTGGATGAATTCAAGGCCTTCCTGGAGCCATAATTTTTAGATGGAAAATTTAATATAATGGGTATTATCAAATCAAATATGTTTAGGTTCCATGTTATGGATGACATACCAGTGATGGAATACAAAGAAATAATAAATAACATCGAGTGGTCTCATCCAATCCCAATCTCACATAGAAAGGATAATGGTGAACTAAATTTTCCTGAAGGACAACCTCCTCTAGTGCCTTTAAAATAAATCAAAGAAATGGATGATCTAAAAATGCAAATTTAAAAAAATTATAAAAAATTAGGGAAAAAGTGCAATAGGTGGAGGTAGAGTTTAATAGCTTCAAAGATAATGTATTTGGAAAATGTTTTGTGTGCTTTGGATACACTATTTGTAAATTGTATTAGGATTTTATATGTTAGTTTTTTTCACAAATAATAAATTACAATGAATTATATTACATAATAACAAGATCCACATATTTTCATAGGAAAGACTACATTAATCAACATATCCCAAGTAATAATTATATTTATGTTGGGCCTATTTGTGGAAGATATAAATAAGCATTCAATCCATTAATGGGTGTGTATGTAGGATAAATGTATATTATACAACCAAAAAATGAAATGGAAAATATATGGATGTGATGGGTAGAAGGGGATATTTAGGTATATTTACCTTAAACTAGAAGGGGAGAATGTGACTAAAAACTCGAGGATTAAATATTGAAAACCCTCAGGGAGAGAAGGTGGTGAAGCATTGTATCAAGATGATTTGAAACCTAATAAAAGATAGATCAAATCAATGGAAAATAAATGAGACATTGATGTGAATAACATCATATGGTTATGGACACCAAAAAAAAACTATAAGGGATGATAGATTAAGGTTCCTAGAAAAGGACACAAGGCCATTGTCTCATCCCTATCACTACTTGAATAGGGTAAAAAATGCTTAGGTGAAATTACTAAGGGTCATGAATTAATATGTGATATAGTCTTGGCCTAAGATGCGGGTTTTTTGAAATTTCTATTCTAAAACATTCTCTAATAAATTATCCTTACATTTATTAATTAATTATTTGATATGAGTTGAAGATTGATTCTATTTGATTAGCTTCTATTGAAGATTCTTAGCACAAATTCTATTCAATCTTCTTACTATTGACCCATTATTGGGGAAGATATGTTTTTTTTAATCAAATATGAGTGTAAGATACATATTTAATTCAGATTTATTTTTTCATAATTATGTAGAGCTATATTTCAATTAATGTTCAAGTACTATGTAATTAATTTTTTTTCAAATGGTTTGCATTTACTAGAATTATTGTGATTAATTCCATGGGAGATTCACTACTATCTATGCAACACTATAAATTTTGGGGTTCACAGTAAGTTTTTGATATGTGTTTTAAAAACACAACAAAATATGGTGATGCAATAAGGGCATGGTTATGATGCATCAAAATATAAGGAAATTATTCCATTTTCAAGTTTGGGTCATTAGGAATCCACATAGTCTTGGAGGTCAACATTTTTATGAAAGTTGCATCTACAAGATGCATGGATTCATTGAAAATTTTAGTCCACTTTTTATCTCCATATGTTTAAGTTTTCGTACTCACAATATGTTAGCATACTAGGGATAAAATATTAACTTTAAAATAAAAAGGGTCTCTATGACCATGTTATTTAGTGGATTTCACATAATTTAGATTGTGATTAGGTCCCTTAGTTGTGAATATATCATGTACATTTTGGCATGAAACTAAAATCTTTGAACCCTAACTTAAAACATTTCTAAGTAGCTACACATTTTCAAAGACGAGATAAAATTAATCAAGACATTGATGTGGATAGTGTTATCTGGGCATGGATACCCAAAAATGGAAAGGAAGATCGATTAATATACCTATAAAAGGACATGAGGCTTTTGAATCATACCTTTCAATAGTTGAACATGATAATCAATGCTTAAAGGTGAAACTATTGAAGGTTATAAACTAATATTTTATATCATCTTTCCCTAAGATACATAGGTTTTTTCAAATCTATATTCTAAATCACGCTCTAATAAATTGACCTTACATTTGTACTATTATTTAATAAGAATTTGATATTGATATTTATTTCATTGAATTATTTTTCATATATGTCAAATACTTATATTAAGACCTTAATAATGTAATGGTATTATTTATTAAATATGGGTGGAAGATTAAGATTTATTTATGAAAATTAGTTTTCATAATTTTTCAGCTAATAAGAATATATTTTTATTATTGTTTGATCATGTAATAATTTTTTTTAATATAAAAATGATAGTTATTGACACTATTATACTTGATTTTATGGTAGATGTGCCAGTAGTAGTGCACCACAAATTTTAGTGTCAACACTTTTTAGTGTGTGTGTTAAGTCTACAAGTTAAAAATCTAGTTATGTAATAAGGAGGAGGGTGTGAAGTGTTGAACTACAAGAACATTATTTCAAGTTTAGGTTTGAGTTTGAAAACTTTGAAATGAATTTATTCATAGTTCAAAAAACCTTTGAACGTTTATTTTAGCTTTACATTTTCTTTACATAAATGGTTTCACTATAGAGAATAAATAAATATATAGTAGCTATCGGAATGGGATCATGGGGTCATAAAGTCATGGACTCTCTCAAAGAACATATTAACTTTAAATTAAAAGGGGTTTTCATGGACATGTTAAAAATAAAAATAAAAATAATATGTTGACTTCACATAAGTTATAATATGACTAGGTCCATTAGTTATGAATATATCATGTACTATGTGGCATGATAAATATATAATGTACTATGTGGCATGATAGTAAATGTGAACTTTGATTTAAAACATATTCGTGTGATATCTAAGTGATTAATTATTTCACATATCCTGGTACATAAAGTGTGAACTTTTGAAATTATGATTAATGTATGTGGTAACAATTTTAGCTTTCCAATAACATGACCATCCTACACAAGATATAAATAATATTTTGTACAAGATAGGAATAATATGAGCAACAAAGGTCTATATTCTTATCTAGTGTAGAATAGGCACATGCCCATTTTACACATTGAGATAAGAATAATGACCTCTAAATTTATAATATTATAAATAGACTCCTAGATCCTTGTTTATACTTGTATAATGGACACATGCACATTTTACACAAGATAATAATATTAATGATAAGTATTTTTTACATTAAATGGGTACTATCATGGGAAATGAAAATTGTTGTCCAAAAATTGTACATGGTGATAGTAAGTATGTTTAAAAAAACTAATATCTATAAATATTCTATGCCACGATGTGATTGGTTAATATATGGTAAAATTAGGATAAATATTAAATATTACTATATTATTACTATTAGATAATACTATGACAAAAATGGGTCACATTATGTGAATTATCAACATCCATTGAAACTATTGGACCATGCTCAAATACTACCTAAATATAAATTTAAATGTGAAAAATTAGTTAAGATATAATTGGAATTTGTTTCTACACCATACTTTTGAATCCAATAATATCTATATTGAAATCCAATATCACACTAATTAAAACCAATAATAAGGATATTAGAATCCAATATCCAAACGTTAAAAACTAATAATAAAAATATATAAATCCAATTGCAATAGTTATAAAACCATAAATAGGGATACTATAAGTCTAAATTTTTAATAATATATCCATATTTAATTAAATGATGGTTTTTCCTTGAATTGTAAAAAATATAATATAAAAAATAAAATATCATTCCACATAACACAATAATAACACTTTAATTAATGTAATACTATAAAAACATTATCAAATTTGAACTCTATTATGTATTAAAGGAGATTTGAGGCAAGGTTTATGTATTATCAATTCCTTAGTTACCTCGTAATAAATTAATTTTTTTTTACCAAACATATGTTGTGGTTTTGTTTGTGGTTTTTTATATTTATATCTTAATTCTTTTGCATTGATTTGATGGAATGGAAAATGTTTTTTAGTGGTAGAAATAATAAAATGTTGAAAAATTAATGCAAGAAAAGAAACACATTTGTGGTCGCCATCATATATTACTAAAATATTAATTCCTAGTGATTGATAGTTTGATTGATGTCATCTTCTAATAACACCATGTTGGACTTGGTGGAACTTAATTTAACACTCCAATACAAGCAGGATCCTTCCTTGCAAGCCATTAGATCATTGAAAATGTATCTCTTTGATACCATCCACCAACTTCACTACAAAGCATATCAAGTCATTTTTTATGGATTTACATTTATAATTAATGTCTTCTTTCCCCAAACAAGTAGCCTGGTTCAACCAAATTAAATAAAATAAAATTTAAGAACTAAACAAACCTATCTCTTAATGATTCATGCAACTATGTAATAACATACCAAATACATATGTGTTGGAAGTTTATGGGTTGAAATTGACACTATGATAATAAAATCCTACCATGTTTCTTATTAGATTAATGAGGAAGGAACATTAAAATAGCGAGAATTTAATTAGATTAATGATCCTTAATTCCATTTTTACTTTAAATGTATAATTGTCTTATCATTCTCACTAATTAAAATAGTGAGAATCTAATTAGATTAATCCTACATCTTATTAGATAATTTTAGATTAATGGAGGGTAGCAATTATAATGGAAATTATAAATCTTATGTTTGATGGAATTTGGCTATGTAGAAATGTGAGCGGTGTCCATAGAATAATTATTATAATTAAAGCATGTTCTCATCTTAGATGTACTTATTTATATTTACATCTCATGCTCATGTCCATTTTCATTTTCCATTTACATTTTAAAAATATATTATTAGCATATTATTTATCAATTATTTTAGTGGGATATAAATTGGGGGTCTAGATCCTTAAGAGAAATATATTAATGACCACATTTCCTCAATAGAATGTTATAGCTCACAAACTTGAAATCACCTCCTCTAGCACAAGACCAACTTACATGTTCTATGAGAACCATCATCGATCGTCAATGATCGATTATGATCTACTACCAGAATATTGATACTAACAGCCATAACCAACCTCACATACCTCAATGAGAATCAAATCTTGGTAAAATTGAATACATCCAAATGACCTAACTAACTCACCCTCATGTCATTATTATTCTTGTGTGAATGCTTTTTACCTACCCACTTCCTAAATTTACTTATATTTTATAAATTCAAAGTAACTGCAATACAAATATGCATGGTATTATATATGAAAAGTTCATTATAACTTATCAGGATTAAATGTGGCACTCGATCCCACTTGTTATTTTTTTTATGATGGTTATTTATTTAATATTACAAGTAAAATTTCAATATACTTATTTTAATCTATTATAATTTTTTATGGTTAATCTACCCCAAAATAGTATATTTAATAGCTAAAAGATACAAATACAATCATATTAACATTAAACTTAATCATTGATTAAAAATTCTTAATCTTCCTTACTTTGAAAACCTGGGCACAAATAAAATGAATGAAAAGATGTCAATCTAAAATAAAAAATGGACACATACAAAATTAAAGTAAAAATGGAATTAATATGTTACATACAAAATCAAATGAACATTCATTGATAAGTGTCGACAAATTGATATTTGTATTGGAAGGGTCAATCTTATGTGTTTAAGGAGAGATTTTATGTAACACATTAGAAATACTACTTTGTGTTTAAAAACACAAGATATTGTATAAGCATGTATTTAAGAAGATCTTTCAAGAAAAATGAAAAAATAAATTGAATTATATCTATGACCTATTAAATATTATTGAACTCATTAATTCTCACATTTATCCTATTAGTATCCAAATTTATCATTAAATGAGATGCATCCATCTCTTTATTTCACTTGAATACCCAACAAATTCACTTGAATCAAATGGACTCTTAGGGATGAATAAATTTCCTTTGATTATGCACCTTGTCTTTGGTATTATTAATAGATCCCAACAACAATATCCATGTGTTTTCCCTCTATAATATTATTCCATTACTCATGAAATGACTTACTTTAATAGTGCATATTCACTTATATCAAGAGCATCCATAACAATTGAAGGTTGCAATTTTTATGTGACCCATTCAAGTGGCTTAGATGCAAGAAACTATAAAATCCATCTTCTAATTCCATAACATCCTTTATTTGTATCATTGTCCCACCAAATGATTTCACAATATCTAGTATGCACTTCTCCCTTAAACTCGAGGTTGATAATCGATTCGAAAGCCATATTTTTTATTCAAGAAGAAGCTCCACTTATTTTGTTATATTTTCAAAATAATCTAAATACCTAAAATTTTATACATCTCTATGATTTATCGAGACTAAACTCATTTTTTATTTTTCTTCTTGTCTAAATGTCTTAATCTATATTTACTAATACCAAGGACATGAAACATTTTTATCTATTATCTCATTTTATTTCACTTTGGACATCTACCTTGAAGAATTTATTTGCATCTTTGAGTGGAATATCTACTAAAATCCATAAATTCTCACCATGGCCTCCCTTAAAGCCACTATTATGAAAATATCAAAACATGGGCACACAACCAACCCATGGTACATTTTAGCAATAAATGGATTACAAAACTCTTCTAGCTCCTTCCATCTCAACAAGTTGATTATGATCCAACATTGATACCATTATCAACCTTTTACCTGTCTACTTGAGTCATGTTAGTTATAATATATATTTTTATAAAATAAGTTTATATCAATTTGATTTAGATGTTTATGTACAAGATCACAATATGAGAACCCATGCTGTGTTACCATTTTAAATTATGTCTCTTGTTATAAAGTCATTAAAAATGAATATACTCATGAACTTTGCAACTAAATATTATTGTAAGAATGCCTCTCAATATAACAAACATTTGAATTATTTCATTAATATATCGTGAACAAACTATTTAACCAATCGACTTCATATAATAAAGAAATACATCTTTTTGAGTCATGTTAAGTGGACATTTTCATAGTGAGACTCCATTGTGTCTCTTATTATAAAATTACTTTAATAAATATATTAAAAAATATATATTAACAATTTTGTAAATATTTTCTCTTTAAATGATCTCTTATATAATATTAATCTATATACTATTATTTAATTTTCACTTATTATTTTACGTTGTGAGGATAAACACTTCCTCTACTTATATGAATTGTTTTTCTAACATTGGACCACATTTCAATACATTTTATATAATTAAATGTTTTGTATATACAAATTACTCTATCATCACTTTATTTTTATAATATTATATATTTCTCAATAAATATTTATTAATAATATTTTAGATTTGTAAACAAATAAAATTTTAAGATATTCATTATTTAAAAAAATGTTTTCACCTATTTCATGTTACAATAAACTATTCAACACAAAACGAAAGACTAACTACTACTCAATATTTATTTAAAAAATATATATATCATAAACATTGGATAATCATCATATAATTATAATGCATGAATTTATTCTATAAATAATTGTACAATATTTTAAACATTTTTTTACTGTATTTTAAAATACTTGTATTTAAATACATACAAGACATACCTCAAATTAGTAAAATTCAGATATTCATCCTATTAATATCCAAATTTATCATTAAGTGGCGCATTTATATTCATTACGTGGCGCATTCAATTGGCATGAAACAACACGACGTTCATAAGTGGCACATTTGGCCTCATTTCCCTACACATGCCTATACGTTACCATGATTTTCTGTCTGTAAAATTCATGTCTGTAAACTCTTTATAAATGCTGTAATTGTCTTAACAACTTGATCAGGTCTGTAATCTGATTATGGAACTTCAAGCCATCGGATTGTTTTCTCTTAATTCATTTCCATCTGATGATCTAATTAGAGACAAGGTAATTCTTTTTCATCGTGTTTTTTTTAAATGGTTGCTGCTGTGTTTAGGTGTATAATTTATATGGTAGATTTCCGCACTTGTCAAATACTGCTGCTCTGAGCAGTATTTGTACGACAATTGGTATGACACAAATACTGCTGTATAATTTTTTTTAATGGTTGCAGGTGGCGCATGTGGTTATGGTAATGTTTAAGACAATGAATATGACACAATGGAGCAATATGAGCCTGTTACAAGATCAAATGTGATATTACAAAATATCATTAGTGGTGCGTTTCTGGGAATTCAATTCCACAAAATAATGCGCTGCCAAATGACAATGGAGGGTGGTGCAATCCACCTCTCGAGCATTTCGACCTGGCACAACCTGCCTTCCTGAAATACAGTGGTAGAATTGTACCAGTTGTTTACAAGAGGTATGCCATTTATTTTTTGTTCTGCTCTGTATGGCCTAAAACTTAAAATATAATGTGATAGATCTGAGAATAGATGATCTGAACGTTTTGAGATTGGTTGCATTGTTTCTTGCAAAAGGAGTGGCGGGATCAGATTTAGCATAAATGGGCGTGACTACTTTGAGTTGGTGCTGATAAGCAATGTGGCGGGGAAAGGAGTGATCGTAGCAGCATGGATAGAAGGGTCAAAGACTGGATGGCAACAAATGGGCAGAAACTGGGGAGCAAATTGGCAGAGCAATTCATATCTGAATGGACAGAGTTTGTCATTCCGGGTGATGAGCAGCAATGGAAGAATCCTGACCATGTACGATGTGGTTCCTTCCAACTGGGGATTTGGCCAAACATTCACTTCTTCACGCAATTTCCGATAATTGAATTGCTGAAGATAGTTGCTTTAAATTCACTAATGTATTTAACTTTGCCCCATATTACCCTTTTGTGTTTTACTCCTTTTACTCTTTTGAGGAGTATATCTGTGTAGAATGTATTTCGTTTGTGAGGACAATTGGAGATTAATTCCATTGCATGCACAATTTGCTTTGAATTTGTTTTTCAATCGTTTGTATTAGATAAGTTTTTTTAATAACTTTGCATTCATAAACGAGCAATATAATTGCAAAATGTTTTTTCAAAATGTCATAAATCTGTTTGAGAGATGCTTTTCATCTCTGAAAGTAAAAATATAAGAAATAAAGTGAAAATATATGAAATATAGTGCATAGGATTTAATCTTCTTGTTTTTGTCTTTTGAGTCTTACGACTCTTTTATCAACTCCTTTTTTTTAATTTTATTGTATTTTTGAAGAGCCATGTAACGTTTTAATACCTGTTATTAGTTATGATTACTATTGTTTTTAAATCTATATATGTAACTAGAAAAACAAGTTTAATGATATTTAGTTTAATGATATTTATCGGTTGAGTTAATTAATCAAATATCATTTTTGAATATATATATATATATATATATTAGTAATTGAATTTCATGGTTAAGGTTTTATATACATTATCAAGAAGTTTAAATTGAGATTTTTACTATATCATTGAAATCTATTTTCACTTAAAAAATGTTATGCAAAGTCTCCAACTTAAATTAATTTTTTTCTTTATTTTGATTGTGAAGGGTCTTATACTTGATTTGAAACTTGAAATTTTGATTGTGAAGTGCTTTATACTTAGTTTGAAACTTGAAGAGCCATTCTTATAGTCTTAATTACCTTGGAACTTGCATTTTATATTGTTGTAGAAATTTTGATTGTGAAGTGCTTTATACTTAGTTTGAAACTTGAAGAGCCATTCTTATAGTCTTAATTACCTTGGAACTTGCATTTTATATTGTTGTAGAAATTTTGATTGTGAAGTGCTTTATACTTAGTTTGAAACTTGAAGAGCCATTCTTATAGTCTTAATTACCTTGGAACTTGCATTTTATATTGTTGTATTTTTTTAAACAAACAACAAAAACATATCTCAATACAAGCAAAAAATTTCTTCTTAAATCTTAATATTTTCTAGATTATATTTTTTTAATTATATATATATATATATATATATATATATATATATATATATATATATATATATATAGTATTACATTTACAATATCTTTCCAATGAATAAAGTAAAATGTATTACATAGATTAAAAAAAATTATTTATTTATATATAATAGGCATTACTATGTATACATTAATGTTATGTTCATAGTAATGTTATTTTTGAAATATAGTATTACTAGTATATAGTTATATTTAGTCTTTCCAATTGTTAATTTATTAATTTAAAATATCTTTCCAATAGATAAAGTAATATGTATTACATAAATTACAAAAAAAAAATTATTTATATAATAGCATTACTATGTATACATTAGTGTTATGTTCATAATAATGCTATTTTAATAATACTATATTTCAAGAAATATATCCTTTTTACCAAGTGGAGGTAAAGGCTAAAAGAAAAATGTATATTGTCATTTTTTATTTATTTTGAAGTGTAGGTTGATGAAGATATATTAGTTATAGATTAAAAATAAAAATTATTTATATATAATAGCATTACTATGTATATATTAGTGTTATGTTCATAGTAATTCTATTTTAGTAATACTATATTTCTAGAAATATATCCTTCTTACGAAGTGGAGGTCAAAGCTAAAAGAAAAATGTATATTGTCACTTTTCATTTATTTTTCAAGTGCAGGTTGATGAAGATATATTAGTTTTAGTTTAGAAAGAATGTTAATGTAAAACAAGAAGGGACATTAAAGCTACTCATACAAGCCATGGATGGTTAGGAAAAGCCATTCGAAGTGATTTTGCAGTGGCTTTCACAACATTTTGTAATCCATGATATAAAGTAACGGTACGTTTTTCACATTGACGCAAAGCTAGACATCCCCACCATATTTTTTCACTACATTTACTGACTTTGTAGGTTTTATTATAGGCCAAAAATTCATCGCACTCGAGAGAAGCATAATAGTCTAAGATTTGATAGTATTAATGCTTGGTTTCCCTTCATCGGTCATCTTTTATCAACTCTTTGAAGCACATAAGTTGTTTTGCCTTAACCCAAAGAAGGAAGGAAACATCAGTCTATAACAATGGATGATGTCTATGGATGGGAGTTGGGTAATAGTGTTCAACACATGCATATAATTGGAAAGAGCTTACATGTATTATTTTTAAGAACCATCAAGCGGTCCATATGTATAGTGGGAATATTGATGCCAAGTCTCCCACCACGGCCTCTTGCTGATCATTTCTTAACCTAGCTAGATTGCCAGGTGCCTCATTTGGTGGTGTTGGTGGCCTTTGACAGCGAATGTATTCTGACAGCCTGAGAGCTCACAACCTTAGCTATATAATTTCATTATCCTTTCTATAAAATTTCATTTTGGTTTAGATTACATAAGTGTGAGTATGCAAATTTGCAATGCTAAATCTTGTAAACCTGAGGGTTGTGTATTTTTGTTCGATGATTTTTTATTTTTTGAAATGGATTTGTGGGGATATAAAATTTAGGTTCTTAAAATTCTAAATATAAGATTCAATTCTTCTACTTACAAGTTTGGCCTAGATATGTTTTTTGATATGCCATCTATTACAGTGTAATATAGTGCTTTGTAGTGAATGTTGTTTCAGTCATCTACCATCTTGATCTATGAAAAAATGTCAGTCAAACATAGTTCATATGCAGTTTACTATTATAATAGATTACCCTAATAAAAATTGTTTTCTAGTTAGGATTGTGGTTTGATGTTCATCACTCCTTTCTACCTTCAATTTTGATCAAATTTCTAGTCCAATTTGCATGCAGTGCAATGCAATTTACTTGCCATATATTTTTATGATATTTTCACTACTAACCGTGTGGTAAAGTTTAATTACTATATATGTCTATCTATTTAAAAATAGTAAACATGTGACACAGTTCTATTTAGGCCTCCAGTCATTTCAACATCCCATCACTAATAACTGACCATGAAAATAAACTATAATCTATGTTCAATTTTTTGAATTGTTGTAATTTTATTGGACACTGTAAGTATTTACTCAAATTTTAATTTAAAAATATAACATTTTTCAAGGTTATAGTTTAAGTTAGAACATTTAATTTAAGTTACTTATAGTTTTCTGGTTAAAAAAATGTGTGGGGCCTAGATTCCCTTCTATAGAGCTTATCAATTGGTCAATATAAGTTTAGATTAATGTTGGTGAGCATTATTTTTCCTTTTTGAATAATTATTTTTTCCTTGTTGTCTTCCAATTTACTATTGATAAATATTTTGTCTAGTCTTTTAGACCTTGGTTATTTAGAAAACATGGAGTCACTCTTAGCACTTCAACCTCTTCTTCTATCCTTGAAAAAATAAAATCATAGTAGCTCCAATGCAGATCAAATTGTACCACCTTCCCCTAATTATGATAAATCTATACCAAATGAAATTGGTCGCTAATAATACATAATTTTTTTTATTAAATTAAATGAAGATTCACCTTGAATTAGATTTGTGTGTGTGTTTTGGTGGATCTTTCTAAATAACTCTAAAATTTGGTTAAGATCATTTAGTCTCTTGGCTTCATATACTAATTTATCAACCATGAAGGGATTTCCTTCGAGTGCTTCAATTGTAATCAAATTGGACATCAAGTGAAATCTTGTTCCTCTTAGGTCCCTTCAAGTTTTAGACCTGCATAATTTTGGAGAAAGGAATATGGCTACACTAATGCTAATTTTGAGTGGTGTAATTATGAAAAATTATTTCTAGAGAATTCATCTTCCATTCCAAGTGTTTGATCATTTACTGCTTCATGGACAATGTCTCATTCTCCCTTTCTCTTAAAGAAAAGAAGCCTTAATAGGAGGTTCAAGTTTATAGGAATAAAATTGATAGGTTTGGTACATATAATGGTGGTTTCCTTCAATAAAATTCATTTATTTATAGTTTAATTTAGATTGAAAACACCTTATCCATCCCTAAATGTGGCATAACTACTAAGTGTAGAGGATGAAAGATGGAGGTAGAGTGTATGAGAATCGATGCATTGCATGTGACTGATGATGGTATGCAATAGATACTAGAGGATATTATTTCATGAAGGGAGATAAGATTGATTCCTATTCAAGGATAGATCCACCCCTTTGGTTATCTTTTTGTTTCTTAATCTTCACTTGATTAGAACTAAGACTGATAGACTGAGGTGGAAACAAAAGTTGTGATTGGTGACAGATCTTAGTATATAGCTTATTATTTTCTTCTAAAAGTTTTAGTTCTATTAATTTTCTTTTTTCTTCCCTTATCTTTTTTGTTTTTTTGGCATAGTTAGTTTTTTTCTATAGATCTTTAGCCTTCTTTCACTTTAGGCTAGTGTTTAGCCAAATTTGGATGATTTTTCATATTGGTTGGATTCTAATGTTTAAATTGTAGTTTGCTTTTGCAAAAGTATTGGGACCCTTTCAAAAATCCATGTTTACTACAAATTAAAAAATTCTAATGTTGGTCCTCCATTTCTAAATATAAATCACTTCTCATTTGCTGTTAGAACTAACTCTTTAATGTAAATTAAATTATGATCCTTTAGTTTGAAAAGCATTGATCTATATGTTTGATATTATATTGGACACAAAATATCATCACCAATATAAATACTAATAGATTAAATAACTTTACTGAGTGTAGGTTGTGTATTTTTAAATTTTTTTAATGCAATAAAATTATAGTACTTATATAAAATATAATAAATTATTAAAAAAATATTCATGATATGAAAATATTCCTTGTCACAGCTATACTAGGTTAGAAATATGTCTAAAAACCAGCATAAAAAAATAAAATAAAAAAAATACTATCTTAAAGTATTAATTAAAAACTAATCAAAAATATCAAATAAACCATTGGCAGAGGGATCCTTATCATCCAAATTTCCCCAACCAACATCTAGTATGTCCTCCCCCATTGATGAGGTCCCAACTAGTGATGGCATTATTTATTGCCTATGAAACTTCCTCATATCTTTCCTTGATACATTTTGGATATGCTCTAATAGGTAAAATTTATAAGGTTAGACACAAAAACTTTTCTAGGTGAGGTGGAGGTGACCAACCATCATGGTGTCCAGGAGGACAAACCCAATTTTTGTGATGTGTAGCCAAAGGTGAACGTATGTGTAGAGGTGACCACCTAACTCAACTATGATAATGAGATTCAAAGGGGCTCTATTGGTGGCCTCACCTCAAGATATTCCCTTTGAGGGTGAAGAGGGAAATACATAAGAAATAGTACACAACACATTAACCTAGTGATCCAAATGGACCTAAAGTTGGGATACCTCCAAGGCCACTTTATTGGATTGTACTTTAATTTGCATTAAAAAATTGAAAATAACCATGGATTTATTATAATAAAATGGTTAAGAATCAATATTAGAAAATAACATTGTATTTATTTTTTTCCATTTAAATAAAATAACTTTGACTCTGAAAGTATGCCATATACGTATTTATTTTTCATGAAACATAAGCCAATCCCCCATGATAACATTCGACAATATGAAAGGATTCAATAAAAATGGTTTGAAGAAGTCATGGATCCATGTCTAGTTTATGTGCATCTTTTTTCAAAATCAAAACAAGTTTGTAAGAGTCTCAAAGTGCCCAAAAATGAGACACTTAGGTTGACTAAACCCTAAATGGACAAGGTGATGGATAAGGGAAAGTCCCTGATAAACTAAGAACCACATAGATTGTCATGATATGAAATCAAAGACAAATGCTTGTGTTGAGGTGACCACCTAACTCAGATATGAGAATGACATCTAAAGTTACTTTGTCAATGGCCTCCCGTCGAGCTTCCCTCCCTTGAGGGAAAAGAGGGTGGGACATGATAAATAATTCAAAAGACATTAGCCCAGTGGTTTAAAGGGGTATGTAGATGGGATAACTCTAAGACCACCTTATTGGCCTGTATTTTAATTTACATAAACACATTAGAAATGACCATGTCTTTTTTATAATAAAAAATTAGAGCATCAAAAGTGGAGTTATAAAATAACACTACATTTATTTATTTCCAGTAAAAGAAAATAATTTCCATTTCGAAAGTATGTCAAATTTGTGTCATTTTTCAAGAAACATTATGGGATTGTTCCCTCGGAGAACATTTTCCTAGAACAAGGGCTCTTAGTAAAAGGGTTTGAAGAAGTCATGGATCTAGGTCTAGGTTATATGTGTCTTAATTCAAAACAAAAATAAGTGCATAAGAATTACAAAGTGCCCATAAACAAGAAACTTTGGTTGAGTAACTACTAAATAAATAGGTAAATGACTAAGGGGAAGCCCCTAATAAATCAATCCCCATGCAAAGTGTGTGAGCTTGGGCTCAATAATGACATTTTAAACTATTTGAAAGTGATTGATCTAAATGTGGGTAATAAATTGAAGAAACTGACAAGCATCAATCTTATCAACCATAAGAAATTGAGGAAACAACCATTAATATATGTTTTTAGGACTATAATATTAAAATGGAGTTTCAACATATGACTTCTAATATTTACACCACCTTCTAGTTGATTTAATTAAAATTATATGAAACATATATAGGGACAACTTCCATAATATCCTATTAAGAATATTTATTATCATTATTTAAATAAATTTTGGCCTTAAATTCTAGCCAATAAATACAAATTCTAGTTAGTTTTCAAAAAATATCTTGCATTGTGTGTAGTCTTCATCCAAAGAGTTTGAGTAAATGCACCCATTGAACTTCCACAAGAAGAATCTTATGAAAGTTAATGATAGGAAACCACCATAAGGAATTATAATTTACATATAAAATGTCTCTATTCCAAATAATCCAAGGACTTATTTTTTCCCATGATTTGTAGATACTTTTAATAACAAACAAATCAACTACTTTGAAAGGATTGCAAAGTATAACATGGTTTTGAAATCATAAATCCTTTTGATCACTCCCATAAGGAATTCCTTAAATAATAAAAATACAAAGTAATACATTCCACACTTCATTCCATTAAATATCTTTAATTGTCCACTTGGCACATAGATAAATACCTTGTAAACTAATGTATAACAAACTCATCATGCATGTCTCCTTGGGAAGACATAAGAATTCCTAAGCCACATGATATAAACCCTTCCCATGTTCAAAGTGTGAAAGAATAAAATATCTATGAAATTTCTCTAACTTATGGTAGGAGGAATTAGAATGAACCTAAATAGAGGAATAATAAACATGAGTTGTGATAACTTTATATAATATTTTAAACTTCCCTACTAAGAAAAAATCCTAGTGATCTAGTAAAAGATATTTTTATCTATTCGATTAATAATTCACCACCAAAAATGGGATGGGATAGATTGGAATGCAAAAGATATACACAAAAATTGAAATATTTATCCATGTTGAATCCATTTCTATTCATACTTTTTCAACCAAGAAGGTGGAAAAATGGAGTATTGTATATAACATTGATTCTTCTTCCCATTGAATACTAGGTCCCAAATTAAGGGGAAAATTATCAAGACATTGCATAACATTATTTATGGTTTCCTCATCCTAAAAAGGGTGAGAAAGGAATAATAAAAAAATTCCATGGAATAGCTATGTGAACACCTTAGATGGCAGGGAAATTCCTTTAACTAGAACCCAAACTTTAGTATTGGTCAATATATAGACAAAGCCTTTTGTAATTGGTAAATACATCATAGGAGCTAATAGGAAGCCTTATCTAATTTAATCAAATAATGAAAAATAATCTAAGTTGACACCAATGAATGAGATATAAGTTGAAGCATTTGTAAATAAAATTTGAACTACCTAAATAGAATTGGGACTAAAACCTATGATATTTTAACATAGCCAAAATGAAAGGCCGTTCAATGTGGTCATAGGATTTCTAAAGGTCAATATTAATGAACATTACCCATTGATTCAATATATGCACCCACTCTATGCCTTCCCATATCATAATTATGTTGTCATTAATATATATGATTTTAATGAAGTTATCTTATTTAGGACTAAAAATTAAAGGAAAGATATGATGAATGTTTACCTTAAGGGATTTGGTTAGGAATATATATAAATCATTGAGCAGGGTGATCGGTTTCTATTTATAGATCAACTCTTGATCTCCCATACTAGGAATGTATATTTTATATTCCCACTAGTAATAAATTAGCAAAGTTATTTGGAATTTAAATATTAAAAAAAAATTGGAAAGTATATTTTCCAAAAAATATCTCATAAAAATCTATAAAATTCACATAAAAGGTTGTCATAAATAGGATATCTACCATTATCCAATTTTAAGACAAATTCATGCAATTCCTCAATTTTAATAGGCCTATCATAGGCAACTCATTGATATTTTAAAAAATTACAAGGAACCATCAAGATACACTATTGGAGTGTTTGTTGTCACTCATGAGAAGTATCTTAAACTTTTAAAACCTATTGGTAATGGAAGCCAAAGAATTGGACCATTGATGGCACATCTATTAGCCTTGGTTATCCTATTTAATGGATTGAATTTTTTGCCTAGAATATTTCACCTTAAGCATTTTTAAAAAATATTTTGAAACTTTATTGCCTAACTTAAGATAATGCAATTCATCTTTGATTTGTATACCACACACACAATGTACACATCTATATTCTAATGTATCACCATAATGTCTTTACTCATAGTTACAAATTATCATGAAAGGGTTATTTATATAAGATAGTCATTACATGGATTAACTAGGAATTTGTGGTGGATTAATTTTTCTACCAGATGCTTGCCAATTTAAATACATAGATGTGAAGAAATCATGTTGTGCATGTGATGGAATTTAACTACTAAAAAATAAAACTAACATTTGTTATTGATCATGGAAAAAGGTTTCAAACCCACCTAATATGAGTTAAAGTGGGTCCATGATTTAAAATGAAAATATTAAGAAAAAAATTATGTTTTTTTAACTTTTTTAATGATTAAAATTATAATAAATATGGAATTATATTGGCAAGTGGTTTGCAAGGTAAATATATTGAAAAGTCTCTAGAGACAATGAAAAGAAGTGATTGAATGAGAAGTATGGTTGCATAGAGTTCATGACCCTATCAATTGTCTTTAAGACTCCTTCAGATCTAGGTTGAAAGTTAGGCCACCTGTAATAAAAAATAAATGTTGATTAACATGAATAATTGGGCTCATAAAACCCAAATTTATTATCCATATATAAAAAACCCTCTCATTCTCCAACTATCCACCACATAAGTAGGTGACCAATTTTTTTAGTTGATAAATTGACTTTATCAAAGTCACCATACATTTCCTAATGAGTATATGTAAATTTGTCAATAATCTAATGCCAAAAAGATGAAATTTAAATAACATCATTATATTCATAAACATTGAATATAAAAAATGAACACTTTACAATAATTAATAAAAAACAAAGTAGATGGTTTGAGGGATCACACCATTGATCCAAATAATAAGGTTACCATTTTGAATAAATAAAGATAATTATTTATCCATTCCTTGGATCATTATTACTAGTTAGGGCTAAACTATTGGTTCAAATCACTTTACTAACAATTGTTAGAAAAAATATATCCAACTTGATTGCAATAATGTCCAAAGAATGTCCATTTTTGTAAATGGAAGCCAAAACTCATGCAATATATACTTATGAGGTGAGTCTTTGAGATCCCACACTTTTCATGATAAACAATTCTTGGATTAGGAGAGTTAATGGATGTATCTTCTACAAGTAAGAACTAAAATGTTTCAAACCTATTTTTTTAAAAATATTTTTGGATGTTTACAAAAAATCATTAAGATGAAATAGGAGGTTCATGTTTATAACACATTAATCCTCCAATTGATGAAGAGAGTTATGATTTTAATGAATATGATGCACATGAGTAATATGGAGATTTATTTATAAGTAGAGGTGTTGTGAACAAACACTGAATTATGCCAAAGGAAATGTGAAATTACAAAATAATTATAGCCAAGTGTACCATGAAAGTTAGATGAGGCCATCCTCAAAGTGAAAATATGTACTATTTTAATGTGTAGATATAAAAATCTAGTCTTCATTACCTAAAAATGAAAACCCTAACACACATTTACTATGCATGAATTGAGCACCCAAAAAAGGTCTTAGTTCACCATTATCTCACACTTTCATGTTATCATAGTCAAACCTTCCATTCTTTTAGTATACACCTACAAGATCTTCATTGTTTGTTTCAAACCTAGCACATATATTGTATAAACATTCACAGACTCTTAGAGTAGTCCACCTATACATGGCTTAGTTTTTATAGTACAATCATTATCACTGATCAATAAGGACTCATGCTTGACAAAACCATTCCACTCCCAATAATGGCTATTTTATAAAATCAAACCCATCCTCAAAGTCAACCTATAAGCCTAGCATGCCAGTGCCATAAGGAAAATTTCAAATGGATTTATATATTAAAAAATCAAGGCATCATTTCAAACACACTTTATATCTATCTTACATCTATCTATTACACAACTTTATACTATTTCACATTAATAAAATTAACCCTATTCAACCCAATTTGAATACCATTCATTAGGAGTAGTCATAAAACAAGTTTGAAACACTCTATATCCATGTCAAATAAAACATCGTTAAGTACCAAATCCAATCATTAGTCCTATTCACATATCAAATGAGCACAATTGCACAATCACACTAGGTGAGAGAAATACGTGTGGATTGATTTTCCTCCTCATAGTATTGGACGCATAGGCAATAGATAATAATAAAATGGAGTTTATTGGGGTTATCTCATCCTACTACACTTATTCCATTTTTGTAAGTTTATATCCCTCACAAACACATATAGGGTTTTAAGGCAAAAGAGGTTGACTTCTATCTATGTGCATCATCAGGGTTCAAGATTGAAAATACAAAGGAAACAAAGATAGTTTAGGTTACTATAAAATCAGTTAGTTGCATTTCCATATAGGACAATTATGAACAATAATTCATTTTTTATTTATAATACTAACCCAATCCTACAAAACTGACCCAACACATGCAATAGATCTTAGTGACTAAGCCAAGCAAACCAGATGTGTTATTATCTCTATTTTCTACTTCTAGAACATAGTCACAATTAGAAAGTCAACTATAAAATCTAAGTATCGTGGTTTTTTTATTACTTTGCATATTTTTTACATGCCCTATCATATCAAAATAATCAATTGTGAATCAACTACATTCATACTTTATTGCTTGAATTCCATCTCTTATAATTTGAAATATCTTTCAAAGTTATATCTTGATTAGATTAATATAAATCATTAATTTAAAATAGGTTAAAAAATATGGTGATTCATAATACATAATTGAATTATTAAAAACCTTAGATTTTGCTTTAGGGCTTAATCCTTATAGGGTTTTAGATTTTGGCCTAGAGCCTTAATGCAAACATGCCCCTTCATGGTCCTCTTGATATTATGGTTTATCTTCATATATGGTATATAACATTTTATATGATCTATATGTCTAAAAACCCTACTTATTCTCTTATATATCCTTCTAATTTTCTTCTTGCCTCTCCTCAAGATGGTGCTAGTTATTTTACATTTGCATATTTTTCCATGCTACTATTGTCCCAAAAGTATAAGGAATATTCTAAGGATATCCATGGTATGAATAAAATTACATCTAACATGAATTTATAAAGACTTATACAATATGTTAAAAAGTATATCTAAGACTTAACACTAAACATTTAGACACCTGGTAATGATTTTTCTATTCAAACCAATTTGACTTGTTATGATTATGGATTGAAATATTAGGAAAAGTGAGGTTACACAAGACAATGATTGGATAAGCATGCACATAGCATTTTTAACTCCATTAAAAATCTTAATCATAAAGTAAAACAAGGTCTTGGTTATAAAAAAATATCAACATAAGAAGATAATAAAATATTCCTGCATAAAAATATGCCCAATGCTCCACAAGATTAATTTACGCACAATATGTCCACCAAAAGAGAGTTATAAAATAATATAGGTATCAAGTACATAAAAGGCCAAACTAATTAAATATTCATTTAGGTTATGATATAAAAATAAATCATCAAATGTCTTATCATAAATCCTAAATGAAATAAAAATGTTTGTAACATATCATTATTACATGCATTAATGCAACAGTTACATATTTAAGATCACATCATAGGCAAATGAAATCAAGGACTATGGCTTCCACTTGGCACAATTTCAATGGAAGTAATACTTGGGCCAAATAAGGTAACTTTATTCTTCATTTTCACACTTCATGATAGAAATTAAAACCTTTCATTGGGCAAACCATGGTCACCTGCAATGCATACAATACCATCAACATTACATATATGTGTTAAATTTAAACAAGGCACATCTTCATACATGTCAAGTATAAAATGATCCTTTTAAATACCATTATCCATCGCTACCATCAATGTTAGATAGGAAAAAAATTAAAAAATGTAGATCAAGTTATCACATGACACATTAGGAAGCCCAATAAAGTAGTTCCACTTAAGAGGCATTTTTCACGATTAACATCAGCTCCTCATGTGATGCTAAAGAGGTTACTTGAATGTAATATTATCAAACTTATAAATTAAAAAAATTATTGGTCTAAATAGGAATATACCAAATACATATGATGGAAATACATATTGTGAGTATCATAATATTGTGAGGCATTCAACAAATAACTATCTCAAGCTAAGACACAAAATAGAAGATCTCATTGATAGCAATATTATTAAACTCAGTACATCTATACGATAATTACAATAAAAAATCAATGAAAATAAGTAGTAATAACATATCAACATCCCTAATAACAAGTGATATATCTATGATCAAATCAAACATATTACTAATAGCAAATATCATATACTAAATAGTCAAAGTATGGATCCAAATGCAGATATGATATGTATACAAAGACATAAAATAAGTATAAAATATATGATGAGATAATAATACTAATGGATGAATGACCTACACATGAATTACATTAGGTATAATTAATGAGTATCATTATACATAATGTCTTCATGATTGTTTTTTGGACTATCCTAGGTTATCGTTATAATTGACACATAAATCCTAACATGGACCGTTCTTATAGCCTTGGTTTTTTACACTTGAATGTAAAACTTTTCACTATTAATATAATCCAAACATTAAAAAAAAAACAATCCTATATAGCACTATATTTTGCAATTTCCACATGCACAAACTACATAAAAATATACTATCTTTTTCTTGCACAATCACTTTTGATGACCTTAGTCATAATCAACTATCGATATGATCTATGCTCAATGGAATATACCCACAAAAGTTTTCACAACCATCTATAAATCTAAGATAATATAGCCTTAAAAATATATACATATTTTGAAAATACTATATAAGTACAATATCCAAAGGTAGGGCATCCAAGACAGATATATATGAATTCTCAAATTTACTTATTATGAAACAAGGGTGCACTTTCATTCCTCCAAATATCCCTCAACCTATTGCATATATTTTATCCATGATGACTATGAGGACACATGAATTACACCTATTTCTTCCACATAAGCCATGCTAACATAACTAATGGACTCTAAACTTTCACACATGTTGTGGATTGTTAATATCCATCCCTCTATTTTATTTTCACAATATTGGTCACTTGGACTCAAATTTAAAATTTCAAATACTCAAAAAAAACCCAAAAAATCAAATGATTAGAAAACTAAAAAAAATACAAAATTAGGACTTGAGCATGACACGATGGCTAGTTTACATTTCACATATGTTTTTTTATCACATGTTTTGGTAGATGTAATAATATTTACATACACACATGAATTTCATATTATCTGAGTGTTATGCAAGACATACAAGTTACATATGGACATACATATGTTGTTTTCTCCTCTACCTAGTAACCATAATGGAGGCATATTGGTTTACAAGTTTCATTGTTATAGGTTATATCTATCTATGACATTTTAAAAGAAAGCTTTAGGAGATTTATTAGGTTCTAAGAGCAAGGTCAAATCCTTAAACATCAACCTTACCATTTAAATTATAATCATTTGGGTGTCTATATCCATATTGAACACATGGTTAGTATATTGACAAGATTCCATGCTTTTTTCTTACATAATAATAAAATGGTCATATTATATGTACTAGGCTTTCTACAACAAGATGTTCCAGTACGCCTAGAAATGTTGATTTCATCTCACTTCTCTTCCCTATCCAAAGACTTTTCTCATCGCCAATATTAACATATCCATTCATATGGACACCATAATCCTTGGTACCAAAGTATGGAACAGTTGTGTGCTCCAAAAAAAATAGTAACATAGATCCAAATATTGTGTCCACTGGCTTTAGGATGGATGGATATAGCCAACAATATTCTTCTCAATAATGAAATGTAGAAACTTTCATTTTTTATCACTTTCTTGATTACACATAGACACTTTATCCATGAAGACTTGCAGGTTGAGGGGGGGGGTTGTTCTTGCAACTAATTATTTGTCTTTTCACGATGTGAGACCATCCCATCACATGATAAGAGGAAATTTCTAGGATATATATCATATGGAAATGTTATTACAGAGGGGAAAAATATATTGGATGGAGATTTATCAGTATATAAAATTTCTATTAAAATTATTTCAACCATCAAATCGACTCCAACATCATGTTTATTAAGCTAAACAAAAGACATCTTTACTATATATATATACATTTTTTACCAAGACTTATAACACAAAGGCATGATGTACGTAGATATAAATTCATAGTTTACAAAACAAGAATTCATAGATTTTTTTCCCTGAGTCAGAATAAATAACATCACCATCTTGATAATGTCTGATTGAAACTAGATTGTCTATGCATTTCTTCTTTCTGCTTTAATTTCATCCCTTCTCCCTTCGCTTGACTCCTTTCTTCTCCACTTTTGATATCTCATTCTCTCTTCTTCACACCCTTTATACTCCTCTCCACTTCTCCTCTTATCCTCCCTATGTCATGCCCCTTTCTTTCTTTTTCTTATTGAATGACCTTTTTATTTTATTTAAAGCTCTCATTTTCTATTTTTATACTAAGTTTTATAAAAGGCCAAGATTTTATTTAAAGTTTTCCACCCTCCTATAAATCTCAACTCTTCCTTTTGTGTTTTTTTATTTTCCTAATTATAATTCAATACATTTACTAATTATAACACATTTATTCTATTTGTTTTATTTCATTTATGAGGCTTTTCCATTTATATATATTTTTTTCTAACTTCATATTAACAATTAACTGATTAATCATTAAATTAAAATTTACACTATTGACAATGTCTAGGTTTAGTTCATAAATTAGTCTCAGGATAAAAATATAATTTTGTTATTAACTTAGTATAGGTAACCAACATCATGACTCGCTAGCAATATGACTAATATAAGGCTGATGATATTTTTTTTAACAATATTTGATATTTCAGACAATTAATATACCAATTTTAATAGTATTATAACAATATAACCACATAAGATTAATTTCACATAAGCATTAAACTGAAATAACACATAACTAACATGTATAAACAATTATCTAAATGCAAACAACATAAAAAACATACTAATGCTAAGCATTCAAACTATGCATATAATGTATATTATTTAATGTAATGTGTGTAAGGGTTCTAACTGTTCATATGTCATTCCTCAACACCTCCATCTATACCACCCTCTTTTATGATGTTCTCCCTTTGTCATGCTCTGAGAGATGAATCTCTCTTGCATCAAAATCATGATGATAAGGTAGTTAGTTTGTAGCATCATAACATATATCATAAAATACTACTAAAATAACAAACCAACATGATCATAATAAAAAACTAACTCATAGCAATGTCATCATAAAATCAAATCGACATACAACTATCCCATAATATCATATGAATTAAAGCTTAATCAAATCAAATTATCAACCACAAATTTCTATGGATAATCAAGTAAATTTGCTTAGTGAGAAATCAAGGTGTAACACTTTTAATGTTTATTACATTTTTAAGTATTGTGTGGATAGATTTTCATAGTGTTGCATGTATTTTTTATAAATAAAAAGCTTCAACATAGAATATGGTGATGTCACATAGTCACAAAGTTGTGTAACTAATTCTTTTATAACTAAGACATGTAGAGGTGCGATGTGAATACACATGGTGGATTTTTTTTACACAACATTTTGATAGATACTAAATATTTACAATGTTAATATAAGACTATTTGTGATTGTTTTGTAAAATTTTATGATTTTTATATGAACATTGTTAATAGAAACACCAACATAATTTTTTTTAATGCAATTAAGGAAAATTAATATTTTTATATAATGATTCAAATTAATCTTTCTAAAAACTTCTTATGACAGCCTTTCAAAACACATCTTTCTAAAAACATCCTCATATTAAGAAATATTAGATTGTGTGTGTGTGTGTGTGTGTGTGTGTGTGTGGGCGTGTGTGATTAATGGATAAATCAATGATTTCTAATAAAAAAGTCAGCAATTATTTTGTAGGTAAATGTCATTATTTGAATAGTTAATTATTTTATGTAGACTTATGTCATGTTTTAAAAGATAACTATATATTTTTAGAGAACATTTATACCCTAGTTGACATTGTTGGCACAAGTCACCATAATTTGGTTAATGGATTGTGAATTCTTGGAATTTGAACTTGAGTTGGTATGGAAGGATCTCACATAATTTATGTATAAATATGTATCTACACAATTTTTTCAAGTGTTTCAAACTTATTTTTAGCTAAATATAATAAATGATGACAATGTCCATTTATTTAATGATACACTGAGATTAGTGGTGCATCAAATGCCATTATTTATTTTCACATATTAATCTCACTTTGCTCATATGTTCTTATTATTTTTATATACAAATTAATATTCCTAGCAACACATATCCTTACACGAGACTTAGGTTGCATTTAATTATTATAATACACTTTTTTTTTTTCTCACATTTATGTTATTTCTTTTATTTGATAGGGTTTTACATATGATTTCATCTCAATTTGATGTTTTTTACTATAGCATCGATGTCACTTACACTTGGATAGGGTGATCATGTGGACTTATTTTAACAATGAACCAAAGTTGTAGAGGATAGAGTGTTTATGAGTAAGAGGATGTTACATTACATAGATTCGAGAAGATGTTTTTTTGTTGTCAGTGTAGACATAGTATTAGATGGAAAAGTAAATTTTTCTTATCCAATGGTTGAATTTGAAACCTTGGTAGATGTTGTGAATAAAGGATACTATGTTCTATGGGAAGATAGTGAAATTTTAAAGAATGTGTATTCGTTCATTCCCCCAATTCATATTGATTACATTTTTAGTGATTTTAAGGATTATAGTGATATAGAAGTGGGAGATTGTAGTGATGACAATGAAATCACCATCAATTATATAAGACCTTAAGATAAAACTATTTTTTTTTTTTTATAGATAATGTCATTTCAAACACAAATGTTCTAGCAGAGATGATGACATAGCTCGATGTTGGTGTGAACAGAGTTATTTGTTGTCTAGTTCCACCATCAGATGTGAACAAGGTTATTTCCCTAACTGGTTCCACTGGTTGATTCCTTTCACACCTCATCTAGTTTAGTTTACATAAGTTTTTGTCTCGGCTCACGTGATTATGACACTTGTCATAATCCTATGCAGGGTTAGTGAGAGGCTTGTCACACCTCACAGGATCATGACACTTGTCACAATCTTATGCAAGGTTGGTGAGAGGTATTTAGTATAAATATCCCCTATGCAAGCTTGTTTTGTAACACCAATTGACTAAATGATTCATGTATTGTCTTGAGTTCAGTATTTCATTCTCATTCCCTAATCTACGTGTTGTTCTAGGCTTATTAGATTCTTGACCAATCTTTCATGGTAGCAAATCAGGTTAAGGTACCTAGGGTAGCTCAGTAGGGATTACAATATAAGAATTTTTCTCATGGTCTGTATGCTCTTCTCCTACATCTTTAAGGGTTGTCTTGAAAATCAAAAAGATGTGAGAAGAATAATGAGATTCTGGGGGGAGCTTCTTTTTTAGTGTTTCAATTTCAAGTTCATTTTTTGGTGTCTAGAAGCACATTGGAGCTCACCGTTACACCTAGACATCTTGGATCACTCCCAATTTATTCTAGTTGAGCATTGGAGTATCAATCATCAGGGGATTTGTACAATAGTTTTGCATGCATCTGACAAATTGAAGGAGCATGATTTGAAAGTTTTTATAAAATACATTTTTTCCCCTTCAAATTGTAATTTGTTTTCAAAAATTTCCTCCAATTCTATTTCTCAAATTCTGATTTTTTTTGTTTTCCTGGATTATTGTAATTTTTTTATTTTTAGTATTTTTTTCAAAAAAAAAAAATTATATTATCACCAAAAAAAACTTAAAAAATATAAAAATAATTCTCATTCCCTAATCTACGTGCTTCCTTAGGCCTTTTATATTTTTTGTAATTTTTTCGTTTTTTATTTTTTTTTCACAAAAAAAGAAATTATATTATTTCCAGAGAAAAAAAAAAATGGAAAATATTTTTCTGTTATCATAAAAACACAGAAATATTTTAAAAAAATCAAAAAATCAAAAAAAGCTTAAAAAAATTAAAAATTAAAAACAAATAACAAAAAAACAAACATTTCACAAAGTTAAAATTAATTAATTAAAAAATAATAATAATAATAATAATAATAATAATAATAATAATAATAATATTATTATTAAAAAAAAACAAAAACACATGCAAATTTTTCATATATATTTTCTTTAAGTCGTGGCCTTTGGTGAGTGAAGTCGTGGCCTCCCCCAAGCATTTGGCCTTCACCATTTTTTAAATTAAAAAACTACAACATTTTCTTATGTTTTTTTTCAATTAAAATAAACATCAAATTACCAGACATTCAAATTTAGGGTTTCTTTTTGAAAAAAAAAATTGTTGGGTTATGTAAAATTTTCAAATTGTTGGTTTTTTTTTGGGGTCAAATTCCTAGTTGAAGACAAAATAAATAATTTGTTGGTCATCTTTTTTCTTTTTTCTTTTTCTTTTTCTCTTTTTTTTTTTGGAAACTCTATTTTTTTTCACATGAAAATTGCCATTTTTTTCAAAATTTTGAAAAATTGGGTAAGATTTGGTAGCCCACCTATATTAGTCAAAATTTGGTTGGTAATTTAAATTGAATGAAGTTCTGATTTTTCAAACACATAAAATGTCTAATTTTTTATTTTTTGAAAAATTTGGTCAAATTTGACAACTTCCATTAAATCTATTGGGTTTCATTAAATTGAGTGGATTTTTCCAAATCTAGTGCCATTCTCTAAATCTAGCAGATCACCAAATCTGAAGGTAGTTATGCTAAAGTTCACAAATTTTTAAATTTAGCAACAATTTTGCTAAATTTGGCAACATGGTTGATGAACCCCCTCTCTGTTGGCATTGTTGAATTTGTAGTTCAACTTCAAACAATGATATCTTGATCATAGGACCTCCAACTTTCAAGAAATTTCATTTTTTGGCTATTTTTTCATCCTCTACATGGTGGTATAAATAGTTTCTACATTTGATCAATGGTTTTACAATAATTGATACTTTTTCACAAGCTTTATAGGTGTGTCATCTATTTTGGACCTCTTGGGACTCCATTTGGGCTCATCCAGGATTTGTTTTAAGTGAATTATTTTTTTTAAGTGCATATTTTTTCATGTACTTCATAGTTATGGTATCATTTTATATTATTGTCTCGTAAAATTTTCACTTAATTATTCTCACCTTCTTTTGGTAAAGTGTACACCAATTGTAATCTCTCACTTAGCCATTTCTGTAAGTAGAATTTGTAACCACATTAATTATAAAGTGCCAAAAAAAATTCTTGGGGGCGATTCTTGATTGAGTATTTTTTTTTGAGGGGGTACTCTTGTGGTGATCATTTCTTTGTTGATTCTAGTCATGGCACCTAATCGTTGGAAACATAAATGTGAGTTTTGTAGAAGTAAAAAGCATCCCTGTGATGAATGTATCAAGAAAAAAATTGATGATTTTTGAGGACTCATTCAAGTTCATGAAATGAGGTAACTTTGTATTGTCAATAACATTAGTTTGCTAGAATCTCATGGCCCTATCCTATAAAAGATTCAATCACTATTTGTTGAACTTCACTCAAGCATTTATCATAATCACATTGCTCCAAGATTTATGGTTACATATTATATAGATATTCATGAGTTGACAGTTTCAACTCAGTCATCATTGACACTTTCTGTAGATGCACTTGATTCTCTTTTGTTTAGTTCTCTCACCAATGGTGAGTACCATATATACATGGTCCCTAAACTTGAATCATGCATTAATCATGATCACATCGATTAGAGTTTTTCACCCATTGGCATCGATTTGGATACATCTCGATAGTCTTTAGAGGAATCATCCACTCCTCCCTCTCCTATTTATAGTACTTTAGTGCAGCAAAACATTTTTGATCTTCTAGCTATAACTTCTTGGGATGACTACTTGCCAGATATTGCAAGTTTGTTTTATGAGTCCATATTTTGGACTTAGAGGAGACCATTAAGGATGTTCATTTCCTTTTTCATGATATCTTCTCTAAAGCTTCTTATTTTTCAAATGATTCAAGGGTGCATTCAGACTCTCTTGTTCTTTCCTTACCTACATCTGCTTTTAAAGTGACATTTTTTTTATCTATTCATGAGTTGATAGTCTCAACTCAATCCTCATTGACACCTTCTACAATAGTATCAAATTATTCTTGGTTCATTTATCTTACTCATGGTGAGTCTCATACATCTATGATTATTGTCCCTGAATCTTCTATAGTACCTGATCCATCACATTAGTATTTGTCATAATTCAACATTGGTTTGGCTATCATTGAGAATCATTTGGAGAAGACATCTTTAAATGAGGAATTTTCATGTTTGGATCCAATTCTACATCCTTTTCTACTTGGCTTTAGATTCTCATCCTTTGACATCGACATGGTGACACTTAAGCAGCTTCCAGAGACCTCCTTCATCTTGAGACTTCCTTTCTCACATTGCTTTTTGGAGTGGGGGTTTCTTCTACATCGACCATTGGACTTATTTCTTCCCAAAGGGAGAAATGCATTTTGTCAACATTGGATCATCCTCAACATGCATCTTTCAGTATTCACCATTGCCACAGGGGTTACTTCATTATGGGGGGACTCATAGTCTCACATTTTCTTTCTCTTGGGGGGGAGGGGGGTGGGGTGTTCTTGATTATATGTTCATGATGGATTTCCTACTTTAGAGGTCATGTTGATACCTCCTTCCATCATTTGTTTATGTTTTTGCATATTTTATCTCTTTTGGGGAGAAGCTTTTTCCTATGCATTTTTCTCCTTTTCTCCAGTTTTGAGAGTTTAGTGTGTACATGAGTACCTCATCAGACCTTATTGATGGGACCTTATTCTTATTTTATACATGATTGAATAAACCCTTAAGTTGCGCTTAAGTGGGAGGGGGGGTGTTGGTGTGAATAGGGTTATTTCATGTCTAGTTTTACCGTTAGGTGTGAAAAGGGTTATTTCCCTATTCAGTTCCACTGTTTGATTCCTTTCACACCTCATCTATTTTAGTTTACTTAGGTGTTAATCTCACCTCATAGGATTATGACACTTGTCACAATCCTATGCAAATGTTGGTGAGAGGTTTTCCACACCTCATAGAATCATGACACTTGTCACAATCTTATGCAAAGTTGGTGAGAGGTATTTAGTATAAATACTTGCTATGTAAGCTTATTTTGTAACACCAATTGAATGAATGATTCATGCATTGTCTTGAGTTTAATGTTTCATTCTCATTCCCTAATCTACATGTTGTCCTATGATTATTAGATTCATGACCAATCTTTCACTCGAGCTTTTGTAACTCGTGTTCTAGAAGATCATAAAATTCATGAAGAGAGATTGGGACCTTTGACGTTTGGTGTAATAATCAAAATATGGTAAATTTATGTTATGATTTTTCACACTTATTAAAACTCAATAAATTGATAGCTTGGCCAATAAAACATTTTAATTTAAGTTAAATAAGAATGCCCTTAATGTAAATTTAAAGGAAATAATTAATTGGATGGTTTGTACCTTAATCATAGTAGTGAACACAATTTGAATTTAGGAGAAATGTTACAAAGTTGATCCATTTATGCTCATCCATGAGAAGAGTTTTTGTAGAGAGAACAATTACAAATGTACTTGAAGGAGACATGGTACAATTTAAGGGATTAGATGTCAATACCTTTGGTGTGAAATTGATAGAGTATTCAACCATCATTGTAAATTAATGTTCCTTATATGAAATATCTCTCATACAATGGTTTTCTATGAAATTGGTTAACATAAATAATTCTCCTCTAAATGTTAGATTCAAACAAGTACCAAATGAGGTTGAGGTGAACATGTGAGATGAATTTGAAGATAAGTAACCATATTTGTTATATCCTATTTATTTTGGATCCACCAATTAAAATCATTCCAAAAAGGTGATCAAAAGACCCTACAATTCTTTAAAATGTAAATAATTAAATGCCCCTCTAGCTAGTTCCTCAAGTCTAAATGTTGATAAGATGAAAAATGGTTATTTTTTGGATGGAGTGGCAAATGTGAAAAATCATTGTTTCAAATTTGAATGTATCAAAAAAAATTCACTTGCTTTAGTCACATTTATATGGCACAAAACTAAAGCCATGAACTAAGAAGACATTAAAAAAAGTTTGTCATAGATTCATTAACAACAGATTCCTTATTTAATGTGGGTGATGAACCTATGGAAGTACATAAAATCATTTTTTTTGTGATGGATGTCTGTCAGAATTCATAGCACAAAGTTTATGGGTACCCAAGGAGAACCTTCTATAGTCACAATTTATATTAACTAAATTGTGATAGGCATGCAACTAATGATAACACTAATAAAGAGAAATAAATATAAAATACAACTATAATATTTACTTGAATATCAAGAATTATTGAGATAAATTCAGATATTTCTCTACATTTATCTTATTTTGTAGGATAGGATGGAATCAAAGTTCCTCAAAAGTTGCTTCCTACATTCTATACCAACAATTTAATGCAAAAAAGTGTAACGAGGAGATGGAATTATTAAAACTTCCACCAATGTTGCAACCAAATTTTAACAAGATAATGACCAGAATATTTCAATATGTTCTAATTACAAATAAAATTTTTTCAATAAATTTGATATATATATATATATCTCCACCACTTGTCTCAAAAAATGAAGAGGAACAAACATGGCACAACATATACATTGAAAGTTGCCATGCACATTACTACTCCCATATATTATAATTAGTGGAACAATTTTTGGGTTTCTTGAGAAATGTGCATGATAAAATGGTTAAAATGAAAAATTTCATTCAAAGGATGGGCAAAAAATCTAAGTCAATAAGTAATGTTATTATGAATGTCCTAATTATTTTCACTTATATGTTCACACATCGACATAATATGTGGGGATTTGGCCACTTTTTCCTACTATATTTTGAATGTCGAATAAACTACATAGTCACATTATTATCTTTGTATCTCATGAAGATTGAAAAAACCATCACTAATGATTATGGAGATTTATTTTACAATTTTGGATCATCCAAACAACCATTGCATGATGTAGTTGTACAAAATGAAGTGCATGAAAAATTTAAATGGTAGAAGAAAAACATTGTCCATGATAAAGAAATTAGTATTAATAATATGTCAAGTGATTCATTCAAAAAATAACCACCAATCCTCTACTTTCAACTAGATAATATTTCTAATGACAATAAGAATTATACCTTATTCTCATTTGTTTCAATGTTGATAACAAGAAGGGTATTCAACATCATGTTTGTAAGATTCCTACCAGTGGGACACACACATGAAGATATATATGTGAATTTTTTATATTAATAACATCATTATAAAAATTAGACACATTTTCTTTTCCACATATCATAGACACCTACAGAATGTGCCAATATGGGTCAAATACATTCATTGCATACCTTAATAAGGAAGTGGATGAATTCAAGGCCTTCATGGAGCCATAATTTTTAGATGGAAACTTTAATATAATGGGTATTATCAAATCAAATATGTTTAGGTTCCATGTTATGGATGACATACCAGTGATGGAATACAAAGAAATAATAAATAACATCGAGTGGTCTCATCCAATCCCAATCTCACATAGAAAGGATAATGGTGAACAAAATTTTCCTGAAGGACAACCTCCTCTAGTGCCTTTAAAATAAATCAAAGAAATGGATGATCTAAAAATGCAAATTTAAAAAAAATATAAAAAATTAGGGAAAAAGTGCAATAGGTGGAGGTAGAGTTTAATAGCTTCAAAGATAATGTATTTGGAAAATGTTTTGTGTGCTTTGGATACACTATTTGTAAATTGTATTAGGATTTTATATGTTAGTTTTTTTCACAAATAATAAATTAGAATGAATTATATTACATAATAACAAGAACCACATATTTTCATAGGAAAGACTACATTAATCAACATATCCCAAGTAATAATTATATTTATGTTGGGCCTATTTGTGGAAGATATAAATAAGCATTCAATCCATTAATGGGTGTGTATGTGGGATAAATGTATATTATACAACCAAAAAATGAAATGGAAAATATATGGATGTGATGGGTAGAAGGGGATATTTAGGTATATTTACCTTAAACTAGAAGGGGAGAATGTGACTAAAAACTCGAGGATTAAATATTGAAAACCCTCAGGGAGAGAAGGTGGTGAAGCATTGTATCAAGATGATTTGAAACCTAATAAAAGATAGATCAAATCAATGGAAAATAAATGAGACATTGATGTGAATAACATCATATGGTTATGGACACCAAAAAAAAACTATAAGGGATGATAGATTAAGGTTCCTAGAAAAGGACACAAGGCCATTGTCTCATCCCTATCACTACTTGAATAGGGTAAAAAATGCTTAGGTGAAATTACTAAGGGTCATGAATTAATATGTGATATAGTCTTGGCCTAAGATGTGGGTTTTTTGAAATTTCTATTCTAAAACATTCTCTAATAAATTATCCTTACATTTATTAATTAATTATTTGATATGAGTTGAAGATTGATTCTATTTGATTAGCTTCTATTGAAGATTCTTAGCACAAATTCTATTCAATCTTCTTACTATTGACCCATTATTGGGGAAGATATGTTTTTTTTAATCAAATATGAGTGTAAGATACATATTTAATTCAGATTTATTATTTCATAATTATGTAGAGCTATATTTCAATTAATGTTCAAGTACTATGTAATTAATTTTTTTTCAAATGGTTTGCATTTACTAGAATTATTGTGATTAATTCCATGGGAGATTCACTACTATCTATGCAACACTATAAATTTTGGGGTTCACAGTAAGTTTTTGATATGTGTTTTAAAAACACAAAAAAATATGGTGATGCAATAAGGGCATGGTTATGATGCATCAAAATATAAGGAAATTATTCCATTTTCAAGTTTGGGTCATTAGGAATCCACATAGTCTTGGAGGTCAACATTTTTATGAAAGTTGCATCTACAAGATGCATGGATTCATTGAAAATTTTAGTCCACTTTTTATCTCCATATGTTTAAGTTTTCGTACTCACAATATGTTAGCATACTAGGGATAAAATATTAACTTTAAAATAAAAAGGGTCTCTATGACCATGTTATTTAGTGGATTTCACATAATTTAGATTGTGATTAGGTCCCTTAGTTGTGAATATATCATGTACATTTTGGCATGAAACTAAAATCTTTGAACCCTAACTTAAAACATTTCTAAGTAGCTACACATTTTCAAAGACGAGATAAAATTAATCAAGACATTGATGTGGATAGTGTTATCTGGGCATGGATACCCAAAAATGGAAAGGAAGATCGATTAATATACCTATAAAAGGACATGAGGCTTTTGAATCATACCTTTCAATAGTTGAACATGATAATCAATGCTTAAAGGTGAAACTATTGAAGGTTATAAACTAATATTTTATATCATCTTTCCCTAAGATACATAGGTTTTTTCAAATCTATATTCTAAATCACGCTCTAATAAATTGACCTTACATTTGTACTATTATTTAATAAGAATTTAATATTGATATTTATTTCATTGAATTATTTTTCATATATGTCAAATACTTATATTAAGACCTTAATAATGTAATGGTATTATTTATTAAATATGGGTGGAAGATTAAGATTTATTTATGAAAATTAGTTTTCATAATTTTTCAGCTAATAAGAATATATTTTTATTATTGTTTGATCATGTAATAATTTTTTTTAATATAAAAATGATAGTTATTGACACTGTTATACTTGATTTTATGGTAGATGTGCTAGTAGTAGTGCACCACAAATTTTAGTGTCAACACTTTTTAGTGTGTGTGTTAAGTCTACAAGTTAAAAATCTAGTTATGTAATAAGGAGGAGGGTGTGAAGTGTTGAACTACAAGAACATTATTTCAAGTTTAGGTTTGAGTTTGAAAACTTTGAAATGAATTTATTCATAGTTCAAAAAACCTTTGAACGTTTATTTTAGCTTTACATTTTCTTTACATAAATGGTTTCACTATAGAGAATAAATAAATATATAGTAGCTATCGGAATGGGATCATGGGGTCATAAAGTCATGGACTCTCTCAAAGAACATCTTAACTTTAAATTAAAAGGGGTTTTCATGGACATGTTAAAAATAAAAATAAAAATAATATGTTGACTTCACATAAGTTATAATATGACTAGGTCCATTAGTTATGAATATATCATGTACTATGTGGCATGATAAATATATAATGTACTATGTGGCATGATAGTAAATGTGAACTTTGATTTAAAACATATTCGTGTGATATCTAAGTGATTAATTATTTCACATATCCTGGTACATAAAGTGTGAACTTTTGAAATTATGATTAATGTATGTGGTAACCATTTTAGCTTTCCAATAACATGACCATCCTTTCACATATCCTGGTACATAAAGTGTGAACTTTTGAAATTATGATTAATGTATGTGGTAACCATTTTAGCTTTCCAATAACATGACCATCCTACACAAGATATAAATAATATTTTGTACAAGATAGGAATAATATGAGCAACAAAGGTCTATATTCTTATCTAGTGTAGAATAGGCACATGCCCATTTTACACATTGAGATAAGAATAATGACCTCTAAATTTATAATATTATAAATAGACTCCTAGATCCTTGTTTATACTTGTATAATGGACACATGCACATTTTACACAAGATAATAATATTAATGATAAGTATTTTTTACATTAAATGGGTACTATCATGGGAAATGAAAATTGTTGTCCAAAAATTGTACATGGTGATAGTAAGTATGTTTTAAAAAACTAATATCTATAAATATTCTATGCCACGATGTGATTGGTTAATATATGGTAAAATTAGGATAAATATTAAATATTACTATTAGATAATACTATGACAAAAATGGGTCACATTATGTGAATTATCAACATCCATTGAAACTATTGGACCATGCTCAAATACTACCTAAATATAAATTTAAATGTGAAAAATTAATTAAGATATAATTGGAATTTGTTTCTACACCATACTTTTGAATCCAATAATATCTATATTCAAATCCAATATCACACTAATTAAAACCAATAATAAGGATATTAGAATCCAATATCCAAACGTTAAAAACTAATAATAAAAATATATAAATCCAATTGCAATAGTTATAAAACCATAAATAGGGATACTATAAGTCTAAATTTTTAATAATATATCCATATTTAATTAAATGATGGTTTTTCCTTGAATTGTAAAAAATATAATATAAAAAATAAAATATCATTCCACATAACACAATAATAACACTTTAATTAATGTAAAACTATAAAAACATTATCAAATTTGAACTCTATTATGTATTAAAGGAGATTTGAGGCAAGGTTTATGTATTATCAATTCCTCAGTTACCTCATAATAAATTAATTTTTTTTTACCAAACATATGTTGTGGTTTTGTTTGTGTTTTTTTATATTTATATCTTAATTCTTTTGCATTGATTTGATGGAATGGAAAATGTTTTTTAGTGGTAGAAATAATAAAATGTTGAAAAATTAATGCAAGAAAAGAAACACATTTGTGGTCGCCATCATATATTACTAAAATATTAATTCCTAGTGATTGATAGTTTGATTGATGTCATCTTCTAATAACACCATGTTGGACTTGGTGGAACTTAATTTAACACTCCAATACAAGCAGGATCCTTCCTTGCAAGCCATTAGATCATTGAAAATGTATCTCTTTGATACCATCCACCAACTTCACTACAAAGCATATCAAGTCATTTTTTATGGATTTACATTTATAATTAATGTTTTCTTTCCCCAAACAAGTAGCCTGGTTCAACCAAATTAAATAAAATAAAATTTAAGAACTAAACAAACCTATCTCTTAATGATTCATGCAACTATGTAATAACATACCAAATACATATGTGTTGGAAGTTTATGGGTTGAAATTGACACTATGATAATAAAATCCTACCATGTTTCTTATTAGATTAATGAGGAAGGAACATTAAAATAGCGAGAATTTAATTAGATTAATGATCCTTAATTCCATTTTTACTTTAAATGTATAATTGTCTTATCATTCTCACTAATTAAAATAGTGAGAATCTAATTAGATTAATCCTACATCTTATTAGATAATTTTAGATTAATGGAGGGTAGCAATTATAATGGAAATTATAAATCTTATGTTTGATGGAATTTGGCTATGTAGAAATGTGAGCGGTGTCCATAGAATAATTATTATAATTAAAGCATGTTCTCATCTTAGATGTACTTATTTATATTTACATCTCATGCTCATGTCCATTTTCATTTTCCATTTACATTTTAAAAATATATTATTAGCATATTATTTATCAATTATTTTAGTGGGATATAAATTGGGGGTCTAGATCCTTAAGAGAAATATATTAATGACCACATTTCCTTGATAGAATGTTATAGCTCACAAACTTGAAATCACCTCCTCTAGCACAAGACCAACCTACATGTTCTATGAGAACCATCATCGATCGTCAATGATCGATTATGATCCACTACCAGAATATTGATACTAACAGCCATAACCAACCTCACATACCTCAATGAGAATCAAATCTTGGTAAAATTGAATACATCCAAATGACCTAACTAACTCACCCTCATGTCATTATTATTCTTGTGTGAATGCTTTTTACCTACCCACTTCCTAAATTTACTTATATTTTATAAATTCAAAGTAACTGCAATACAAATATGCATGGTATTATATATGAAAAGTTCATTATAACTTATCAGGATTAAATCTGACACTCGATCCCACTTGTTATTTTTTTTATGATGGTTATTTATTTAATATTACAAGTAAAATTTCAATATACTTATTTTAATCTATTATAATTTTTTATGGTTAATCTACCCCAAAATAGTATATTTAATAGCTAAAAGATACAAATACAATCATATTAACATTAAACTTAATCATTGATTAAAAATTCTTAATCTTCCTTACTTTGAAAACCTGGGCACAAATAAAATGAATGAAAAGATGTGAATCTAAAATAAAAAATGGACACATACAAAATTAAAGTAAAAATGGAATTAATATGTTACATACAAAATCAAATGAACATTCATTGATAAGTGTCGACAAATTGATATTTGTATTGGAAGGGTCAATCTTATGTGTTTAAGGAGAGATTTTATGTAACACATTAGAAATACTACTTTGTGTTTAAAAACACAAGATATTGTATAAGCATGTATTTAAGAAGATCTTTCAAGAAAAATGAAAAAATAAATTGAATTATATCTATGACCTATTAAATATTATTGAACTCATTAATTCTCACATTTATCCTATTAGTATCCAAATTTATCATTAAATGAGATGCATCCATCTCTTTATTTCACTTGAATACCCAACAAATTCACTTGAATCAAATGGACTCTTAGGGATGAATAAATTTCCTTTGATTATGCACCTTGTCTTTGGTATTATTAATAGATCCCAACAACAATATCCATGTGTTTTCCCTCTATAATATTATTCCATTACTCATGAAATGACTTACTTTAATAGTGCATATTCACTTATATCAAGAGCATCCATAACAATTGAAGGTTGCAATTTTTATGTGACCCATTCAAGTGGCTTAGATGCAAGAAACTATAAAATCCATCTTCTAATCCCATAACATCCTTTATTTGTATCATTGTCCCACCAAATGATTTCACAATATCTAGTATGCACTTCTCCCTTAAACTCGAGGTTGATAATCGATTCGAAAGCCATATTTTTTATTCAAGAAGAAGCTCCACTTATTTTGTTATATTTTCAAAATAATCTAAATACCTAAAATTTTATACATCTCTATGATTTATCGAGACTAAATTCATTTTTTATTTTTCTTCTTGTCTAAATGTCTTAATCTATATTTACTAATACCAAGGACATGAAACATTTTTATCTATTATCTCATTTTATTTCACTTTGGACATCTACCTTGAAGAATTTATTTGCATCTTTGAGTGGAATATCTACTAAAATCCATAAATTCTCACCATGGCCTCCCTTAAAGCCACTATTATGAAAATATCAAAACATGGGCACACAACCAACCCATGGTACATTTTAGCAATAAATGGATTACAAAACTCTTCTAGCTCCTTCCATCTCAACAAGTTGATTATGATCCAACATTGATACCATTATCAACCTTTTACCTGTCTACTTGAGTCATGTTAGTTATAATATATATTTTTATAAAATAAGTTTATATCAATTTGATTTAGATGTTTATGTACAAGATCACAATATGAGAACCCATGCTGTGTTACCATTTTAAATTATGTCTCTTGTTATAAAGTCATTAAAAATGAATATACTCATGAACTTTGCAACTAAATATTATTGTAAGAATGCCTCTCAATATAACAAACATTTGAATTATTTCATTAATATATTGTGAACAAACTATTTAACCAATCGACTTCATATAATAAAGAAATACATCTTTTTGAGTCATGTTAAGTGGACATTTTCATAGTGAGACTCCATTGTGTCTCTTATTATAAAATTACTTTAATAAATATATTAAAAAATATATATTAACAATTTTGTAAATATTTTCTCTTTAAATGATCTCTTATATAATATTAATCTATATACTATTATTTAATTTTCACTTATTATTTTACGTTGTGAGGATAAACACTTCCACTACTTATATGAATTGTTTTTCTAACATTGGACCACATTTCAATACATTTTATATAATTAAATGTTTTGTATATACAAATTACTCTATCATCACTTTATTTTTATAATATTATATATTTCTCAATAAATATTTATTAATAATATTTTAGATTTGTAAACAAATAAAATTTTAAGATATTCATTATTTAAAAAAATGTTTTCACCTATTTCATGTTACAATAAACTATTCAACACAAAACAAAAGACTAACTACTACTCAATATTTATTTAAAAAATATATATATCATAAACATTGGATAATCATCTCATATAATTATAATGCATGAATTTATTCTATAAATAATTGTACAATATTTTAAACATTTTTTTACTGTATTTTAAAATACTTGTATTTAAATACATACAAGACATACCTCAAATTAGTAAAATTCAGATATTCTTCCTATTAATATCCAAATTTATCATTAAGTGGCGCATTTATATTCATTACGTGGCGCATTCAATTGGCATGAAACAACACGACGTTCATAAGTGGCACATTTGGCCTCATTTCCCTACACATGCCTATACGTTACCATGATTTTCTGTCTGTAAAATTCATGTCTGTAAACTCTTTATAAATGCTGTAATTGTCTTAACAACTTGATCAGGTCTGTAATCTGATTATGGAACTTCAAGCCATCGGATTGTTTTCTCTTAATTCATTTCCATCTGATGATCTAATTAGAGACAAGGTAATTCTTTTTCATCGTGTTTTTTTTAAATGGTTGCTGCTGTGTTTAGGTGTATAATTTATATGGTAGATTTCCGCACTTGTCAAATACTGCTGCTCTGAGCAGTATTTGTACGACAATTGGTATGACACAAATACTGCTGTATAATTTTTTTTAATGGTTGCAGGTGGCGCATGTGGTTATGGTAATGTTTAAGACAATGAATATGACACAATGGAGCAATATGAGCCTGTTACAAGATCAAATGTGATATTACAAAATATCATTAGTGGTGCGTTTCTGGGAATTCAATTCCACAAAATAATGCGCTGCCAAATGACAATGGAGGGTGGTGCAATCCACCTCTCGAGCATTTCGACCTGGCACAACCTGCCTTCCTGAAATACAGTGGTAGAATTGTACCAGTTGTTTACAAGAGGTATGCCATTTATTTTTTGTTCTGCTCTGTATGGCCTAAAACTTAAAATATAATGTGATAGATCTGAGAATAGATGATCTGAACGTTTTGAGATTGGTTGCATTGTTTCTTGCAAAAGGAGTGGCGGGATCAGATTTAGCATAAATGGGCGTGACTACTTTGAGTTGGTGCTGATAAGCAATGTGGCGGGGAAAGGAGTGATCGTAGCAGCATGGATAAAAGGGTCAAAGACTGGATGGCAACAAATGGGCAGAAACTGGGGAGCAAATTGGCAGAGCAATTCATATCTGAATGGACAGAGTTTGTCATTCCGGGTGATGAGCAGCAATGGAAGAATCCTGACCATGTACGATGTGGTTCCTTCCAACTGGGGATTTGGCCAAACATTCACTTCTTCACGCAATTTCCGATAATGGAATTGCTGAAGATAGTTGCTTTAAATTCACTAATGTATTTAACTTTGCCCCATATTACCCTTTTGTGTTTTACTCCTTTTACTCTTTTGAGGAGTATATCTGTGTAGAATGTATTTCGTTTGTGAGGACAATTGGAGATTAATTCCATTGCATGCACAATTTGCTTTGAATTTGTTTTTCAATCGTTTGTATTAGATAAGTTTTTTTAATAACTTTGCATTCATAAACGAGCAATATAATTGCAAAATGTCATAAATCTGTTTGAGAGATGCTTTTCATCTCTGAAAGTAAAAATATAAGAAATAAAGTGAAAAGATAGTGCATTGGATTTAATCTTCTTGTTTTTGTCTTTTGAGTCTTACGACTCTTTATCAACTCCTTTTTTTTAATTTTATTGTATTTTTGACTGATAATAATGATGAAGAATATCTAATGAAAAAAAATAAGAGCCATGTAACGTTTTAATACCTGTTATTAGTTATGATTATTATTGTTTTTAAATGTATATGTGTAATTAGAAAAACAAGTTTAATGATATTTATCGGTTGAGTTAATTAATCCAATATCATTTTTGAATTAATATGTATATATTAATTAGCAATTGAATTTCATGGTTAAGGTTTTATATACATTATTAAGAAGTTTAATTTGAGATTTTTACTATATCATTGAAATCTATTTCCACTTAAAAAATGTTATGCGAAGTCTCCAACTTAAATTAAATTTTTTCCTTATTTTGATTGTGAGGGGTCTTATATTTGGTTTGAAACTTTGAAATTTTGATTGTGAGGTGCAACTTAAATTATTATTTTTCTTTATTTTGATTGTGAGGGGTCTTAAATTAAATTTTTTCCTTATTTTGATTGTGAGGGGTCTTATATTTGGTTTGAAACTTTGAAATTTTGATTGTGAGGTGCAACTTAAATTATTATTTTTCTTTATTTTGATTGTGAGGGGTCTTATACTTGGTTTGAAACTTTGAAATTTTGATTGTGAGGTGCTTTATACTTAGTTTGAAACTTGAAGAGCCATTCTTATAGTATTAATTATTTTGGAACTTGCATTTTATATTGTTATATTTTTTTTTCTATACAATATCAAATAATTTTTCTTAAACAAATAACCAAAACATATCTCAATACAAGCACAAAATTTCCTCCTAAATCTTAATATTTTTCAGATTATATCTTCTTAATATATATATATATATATATATATATATATATATATATATATATATATATAATCTTTCCAATTGTTAATGTATTACTTTAAAATGTCTTTCTATATATATATAAATATATAATTATTATATCTAATATTGTGTATATTATATATAATTATAATTACTAGTATATAGTTATATTTAGTCTTTGCAATTGTTAATGTATTACTTTAAAATATCTTTCCAATGGGTTAAATAATATGTATTACATATATTACAAAAAAATATTTATTTATATATAATAGCATTACTACGTATACATTAGTGTTATGTTCATAGTATGTTATTTTTAAAATATAATATTACTAGTATATAGTTATATTTAGTCTTTCCAATTGTTAATGTATTACTTTAAAATATCTTTCCAATGGGTAAAGTAATATGTATTACATAAATTATAAAAAAATATTTATTTATATATAATAGCATTACTATGTATTAAATAGATTATAAAAAAATATTTATTTATATATAATAGCATTACTATGTATACATTAGTGTTATGTTCATACTAATGCTATTTTAGTAATACTATATTTCAAGAAAAATATCTTTTTTACTAAGTGTTATGTTCATAGCATATGCTCATAGTAATGCTATTTTAGTAATACTATATTTCAAGAAATATATCCTTTTTACTAAGTGGAGGTCAAGGATAAAAGAAAAATGCATATTGTTATTTTTCATTTATTTGCAAGTGTAGGTTGATGAAGATATATTAGTTTTAGTTTAGAAAGAATGTTAATGTAAAGCGGGGATGGACATTAAAGCTACTCATACAAGCCATGGATGGTTGGGAGAAGCCATTCGAAGTGCTTTTGCAGTGGCTTTTACCACATTTTTTAATCCATGATATAAAGTAACAGTACATTTCTCACATTGACGCAAAGTTAGACATCCCCGCTATATTTTTTCACTACATCTACTGACTTTATAGGTTTTATTATAGGCAAAAAATTCATCACACTCGAGAGAAGCATAATAATATAATATTTGAAAGTATTAAAGCTTGGTTTCCCCTCATCGGTCATCTGTTATCAACTCTTTGAAGCACATAAGTTGTTTTGCCTTAACCCAAAGGAGGAAGGAAACATCAGTCTAGAATGATGGATGATGTGTAAGGATGGGAGTTGGGTAATAGTGTTCAACACGTGCATATAATTAGAAGGAGCTTACATGTATTATTTTTAAGAACCATCAAGCGGTCCATATTTCTATTTGGAATATTGATTCCAAGTCTCCCACCATGGCCTCTTGCTGATCATTGCTTAACCTAGCTGGATTGCCAGGTGCCTCATTTGGTGGTGTTGGTGGCCTTCGACAGCCAATGTATTCTGACAGACCGAGAGCTCACAACCTTAGCTATATAATTTCATTATCCTTTCTATAAAATTTCATTTTGGTTTAGATTACATAAGTGTGAGTATGTAAATTTTCAATGCTGCTTCTTGTAAACCTGAGAGTTGTGTATTTTTGTTCGATGATTTTTTATTTTTTGAAATGGATTTGTGGGGCTATAAAATTTAGGTTCTTAAAATTCTAAATATAAGATTCAATTCTTCTACTTACAAGTTTGGCCTAGATATTTTTTTGATATGCCATCTATTACAGTGTAATATAGTGCTTTGTAATGAATGTTGTTTCAGTCATCTACCATCTTGATCTATGAAAAAATGTCAGTCAAACGTAATTCATATGCAGTTTACTGTTATAGCAGATTACCCTAATAAAAATTGTTTTCTAGTTAGGATTGTGGTTTGATGTTCATCATTCCTTTCTACCTTCAATTTTGATCAAATTTCTAGTCCAATTTACATGCAGTGCAGTGCAATTTACTTGGCATATATTTTTACGATATTTGCACTACTAACCATGTGGTAAAGTTTAATTACTATGTATGTTGATCTATTTAAAAATAGTAAACATGTGATGTAGTTCTATTTAGGCCTCCAGTCATTTCAACATCCCATCACTGATAACTGACCATGATAATAAACTATAATCTATGTTCAATTTTTTGAATTGTTGTAATTTTATTGGACACTGTAAGTATTTACTCAAATTTTAATTTAAAAATAGAACATTTTCCTAGGTAAATAGTCCTATCACTGTACTTTAACCAATAAATAAATATTTTATTTTATATTTATTAAATTATAAATATTTTAAACCTATACAAAATAATCGATTAAGTCAATTGTAATAATACCTATTGTGCAAGTACCAACAATGTAATAAAATAATTTTATCTATTTGATTGGTGGATTTTACCCATCAATATATTTTCAATTTCCAATATCATTTATTAGTTAAGATTTTTTTAAGAGAGGCTAACTTAATTATTTTCTAAGAAACTAAAATATGTGCAATCACAAATTCAAAAATATGTTCCCTTAAAATTATATTTCTATTTACCACTTTATCAATGTATTTACGAATTTATCAATTTAACCTAATATTTGTGGTTTAACTTTTTAATTGTATAAGAACTTCATCATTTTTTTTTTTTGATAAACTAAATAAACTTTCACGTAAGAAATTATATAAAATCTAGACAAGTATCAACTTAACCTAATGTTTATGGCTTAAATTTTTAATAGCATAAGAATTTAATTAAAAAAAATAGTGATAAACTAGAGAAACTATTAGGTAAGAAATTATATAAAATTTAAAAAATATTAATTTCATTTTAGTAATTTAAAAAAATTAAATTATAGAACATATTTAAAGATCTTTTTTTGCATGTAAAAGTTTAAATAGGTTTTTTCTTGTTTTCATTTTTGTTTATTTTTTATTTTTAATGAAACTAAAAAATATATTTTTGGAGAAAATTTTTAAATAGTGTCAAAGTTTTGTGAGCTTGAAAGATTTTTAGAACATGATAATAATGACAACTCATAGGATTTTGGTTAAAACAAATGTGTTGGCATTTGGAGTTCTAAAAGATAGAGACAAAAATTGAATAAGAAGAAAAGAAAATCTAGAGATTTTAAAGGAAATTTAATAACTAAAAAATGATATCTTATAGAGGGAAATAATGTGCCATGTAGAAGGTCCTTAGGGTTGATGATCAAGGATGTAAAATAGATAATAATGTTGACACCAATAATTTAGTTGCCTTGAGATGGCATTTGTGTATACAGCCAAGTGTATATGAATTACAATAAAAAAAAGTATTCCCTTTCATTTCTATGTGAAATTTTATAATAGCCATATTATTTTTTTATCTTGGTTTCATGGTCTTTGTGGAGTTATCCTTTTAAATATCTTTAAATATTGGATATTCCATTGAAATGAATGATACTTATGATGTTTGTATGTTTACTTGTGATAAACAACCCTACCCTTAGCATCCCATTTTATTTGATGATCTTGAATATTCTACACTTGTTGTGAATGATTTGTTTGTGGGTGATATTCTAAAGGTTTTTTTGATAGAGAACCCTACTTTGGTTTTTATTTTATTCCCTTATTTCTATGGAAAAATAAGTTAGTTATATTTTTCTGGTTAAAAAATGTGTGTGGGCTAGGTTCCCTCCTATAGAGCTTATCAATTGGTCAATATAAGTTTAGATTAATGTTGGTGAGCATTATTTTCCCTTTTTGAATAATTATTTTTTCCTTGTTGTCTTCCAATTTACTATTGATAAATATTTTGTCTAGTCCTTTAGACCTTGGTTATTTATAAAACATGGAGTCACTCTTAGCACATCGACCTCTTCTTCAATCCTTGAAAAAATAAAATCATAGTAGCTCTAATGTGGCTCAAATTGTACCACCTTCCCCTAATTATGAGAAATCTAAACCAAATGAAATTGTTGGCTAATAAGGCATAATTTTTTGTTAAATTAAATGAAGATTCACCTTGAAATAGATTTGTGTGTGTGTTTTGGTGGATCTTTCTAAATAACTCTAAAATTTGGTTAAGATTATTTATTCTCTTGGTTTCATATACTAATTTATCAACCATGAAGGGATTCCCTTAAAATTCTTCCATTGTAATCAAACTAGACATCAAGTGAAATCTTGTTCCTCTTAGGTCCCTTCAATTTTTAGACCCACATAATTTTAGAGAAAGGAATATGGCTGCACTAATGCTAATTTTGAGTTGTGTAATTATGAAAAATTATTTCTATATAATTCATCTTCCATTCTAGGTGTTTGATCATTTACTGCTTCATGGACAATTTCTCATTCTCCCCTTTCTCTTAAAGAAAAGAAGCCTTAATAGGAGGTTCAAGTTTATAGGAATAAAATTGATAGGTTTGGTACATATAATGGTGGTTTCCTTCAATAAAATTCATTTAGTTCTAGTTTAATTTAGATTGATAACACCTTATCCATCCCTAATTGTGGCTTTACTACTAAGTGTAGAGGATGAAAGATGGAGGTAGAGTGTATGAGAATAGATGCATTGCATGTGACTAATGATGGTATGCAGTAGATGCTAGAGGATATTATTTCATGAAGGGAGATAAGATTGATTCCTGTTCAAGGATAGATCCACCCCTTTGGTTATCTTTTTGTTTCTTAATCTTCACTTGATTAGAACTGAGACTGATAGACTGAGGTGGAAACAAAAGTTGTGATTGGTGACAGATCTTAGTATATAGCTTATTATTTTCTTTTAAAAGTTTTATTTCTATTATTTTCCTTTTTATTCCCTTATCTTTTTTGTTCTTTTGGTGTAGTTAGTTGTTTTTCTATAGATCTTTAGCCTTCTTTCACTTTAGGCTAGTGTTTAGCCAAATTTTGATGATTTTTCATATTGGTTGGATTCTAATGTTTAAATTGTAGCTTGCTACTACAAAAGTATTTGGAACCTTTCAAAAAACCATGTTTACCACAAATAAAAAAAATCTAATGTTGGTCCTCCATTTCTAAAAATAAATCACTTCTCATTTGTTGTTAGAACTAACTCTTTAATGTAAATTAAATTGTGATCCTTTAGTTTGAAAATCATTGATCTATATGTTTGATTATTATTGGACACAAAATATCATCACTAATATAAATACAAATAGATTAAATCACTTTACTGAGTGTAGGTTGTGTATTTTTAAAAAAATTTAATGAAATAAAATTATATTACTTATATAAAATATAATAAATTATTCAAAAAATATTCATGATATGAAAATATTCCATGTCACAGCTATACTAGGTTAGAAATAAGTCTAAAAACCAACATAAAAAAATAAAAATAAAAATACTATCTTAAAATAATAATTAAAAACTAATCAAATATATCAAATAAACCATTGGCAGAGGGATCCTTATCATCCAAATTTCCCCAACCAACATCTAGTATGTCCTCCCCCATTAATGAGGTCCCAACTAGTGATCACATTATTTATTGCCTATGAAACTTACTCATATATTTCCTTGATACATTTTGGATATGCTCTAATAGGTGAAATTTGTAAGGTTAGACATGGAATATTTTCTAGGTGAGGTACAGGTGGCCAACCATCATGTTGTCTAGGAGGAGAAACCCAATTTTTGTGATGTGTAGCCAAAGGTGAATGTATGTGTGGAGGTGACCACCTAACTCAACTATGATAATGACATTAAAAGGGTCTCTATTGGTGGCCTCACCTCAAGATACTCCCTTTGAGGGTGAAGAGGTAAATACATAAGAAATAGTACACAACACATTAACCTAGTGATCCAAACGGACCTAAACTTGGGATACCTTCAAGGCTACTTTATTGGATTTTAATTTAATTTGCATTAACACATTGAAAATAACCATGGATTTATTATAATAAAATGTTTAAGAATAAATATTATAAAATAACATTGTATTTATTTTTTTCCATTTAAATAAAATAACTTTGACTCTGAAAGTATGCCATATATGTATTTATTTTTCATGAAACATAATCCAATCCCCCATGATAGCATTCTAAAATATGAAGGGATTCAATGAAAAGGGTTTGAATAAGTCATGGATCCATGTCTAGTCTATGTGCATCTTTTTTCAAAATCAAAACAAGTTTATAAGAGTCTCAAAGTGCCCAAAAATGAGACACTTAGGTTGACTAAACCCTAAAAGGACAAGGTGATGGATAAGGGAAAGGCCTTGATAAACTAAGCACCACATAGATTGTCATGATGTGAAATCAAAGATAAATGCTTATGTTGAGGTGACCACCTAACTTAGATATGAGAATGACATCTAAAGTTGCTTTGTCAATGGCCTCCCATTGAGCTTCCCTCCCTTGAGGGAAAAGAGGGTGGGACATGAGAAATATTTCAAAAGATAGTAGCCCAATGGTTTAAAGGGGTATGTATATGGGATAACTCTAAGGCCACCTTATTGGATATATTTTAATTTACATAAACAATTAGAAATGACCATGTCTTTGTTATAATAAAAAATTAGAGCATCAAAAGTGGAGTTATAAAATAACACTACATTTATTTATTTCCAGTAAAATAAAATAATTTCCATTTTGAAAGTATGCCAAATTTGTGTCATTTTTAATGAAACATCATGGGATTGTTCCCTAGGAGAACATTTTACTAGAAGAAGGGCTCTTACTGAAAGGGTTTGAAGAAGTCATGGATCTAGGTCTAGGTTATATGTGTCTTAATTCAAAACAAAAATAAGTGCATAAGAATTACAAAGTGCCCATAAATGAGAAAATTTGGTTGAGTAACTAATAAATAAATAAGGCAATGACTAAGGGGAATCCCCTAATAAATCAATCCCCATGCAAAGTGTGTGAGCTTGGGCTCAATAATGACATTTAAAACTATTTGAAAATGATTGATCTAAATGTGGGTAATAAATTGAAGAAATCGACAAGCATAAATCTTATCAACCATGAGAAATTGAGGCAACAACCATGAATATATGTTTTTAAGAGTATAATATTAAAAGGGAGTTTCAACATATGACTTCTAATATTTACACCACCTTCAATTAGATTTAATTAAAATTTTATGAAGCATATATATAGGGACAACTTCCATAATATCTTATTATTAATATTTATTGTCATTATTTAAAAAAATGTTGGCCCTAAATTCTAGCCAATAAATACAAATTCTAGTTAGTTTTCAGAATATATCTTGCATTATGTGTAGTCTTCATCCAAAGAGTTTGAGTAAATGCACCCATTGAACTTCCACAAGAAGAATGTTATGAAAATTAATGATAGGAAACCACCATAAGGAATTATAATTTGCATATAACATGTCTCTATTCCAAATAATACAAGGATTTATTTTTTCCCATGCTTTGTAGATACTTTTAATAACAAATGAATCAACTACTTTGATAGGATCCCAAAGGAGAACATGGTTGTGAAATCATAAACCCTTCTGATCACTCCCATAAGAAATTCCTTCAATAATAAAATTACAAAGTAATACATTCCACACTTCATTCCATTAAATATCTTTAATTATCCACTTGGCACTAGAGAAATACCTTGTAAACTAATGTATAACAAACTCGTCATGCATGTCTCCTTGGGAAGACATAATAATTCCTAAGCCACATGATATAAACCCTTCCCATGTTCAAAGTGTGAAAGAATAAAATATCTATGAAATTTCTCTAACTTATGGTAGGAGGCTTTAGAATTAACCTAATGAGAGGAATAATAAACATGAGTTGTGATAAATTTATAGCATATTTGAAACTTCCCTACTAAGAAAAAATCCTAGTGATTTAGTAAAAGATATTTTTATCTATTTGGTTAATAATTCACTACCAAAAATGGGATGGGATAGCTTGGTATGCAAAATGTATACACAAAAATTGAAATGTTTATCCATGTTGAATCCATTTCCATTCACACTTTTTCAACCAAGAAGGTGGAAACATGGAGTATTGTATATAACACCGATTCTTCTTCCCATTGAATACGAGGTCCCAAATTAAGGGGAAATTTATCAAGACATTGCATAACATTATTTATGGTTTCCTCATCTTGAAAATGGTGAGAAAGGAATAATAAAAAAATTCCATGGAATAGCTATGTGAACACCTTAGATGGTAGGGAAATTCCTTTAACTAGAACCCAAACTTTAGTACTGGTCAATATATAGACAAAGCCTTTTGTAATTGGTAAATACAACATTGGAGATAATAGGAATCCTTATCTAATATAATCAAATAATGCAAAATGATCTAAGTTGAAAAAAATAAATGAGATATAAGCTGAAGCATTTGTAAATAAAATTTGAACTACCTAAATAAAATTGGGACTAAAACCTATGATAGTTCAACATAGCCAAAATGAAAGGCCATTCAATGTGGTCATACGATTTTTAAAGGTCAATATTAATGAACATCACCCATTGATTCGATATACGCACCCACTCTATGCCTTCCCATATCATAATTATGTTGTCATTAATATGTATGATTTTAATGAAGTTATTTTATTTAGGACTAAAAATTAAAGGAAAGATATGATGAATGTGTAGCATAAGAGATTTGGTTATGAATCTATACAAATCATTGAGCAGGGTGATTGGTTTCTAGTTATAGATAAACTCTAGATATCCCATATTAGGTATGTATATTTTATATTCCCACTAGTAATAAATTAGCAAAGTTATTTGGAATTTAAATATTAAAAATACAATTGGAAAGTATATTTTCCAAAAAATATCTCATAAAAATTTGTAAAATTCACATGAAAGTTTTTCATAAATAGGATATCTACCATTATCCAATTTTAAGACAAATTTATGCAAGTCCTTAATGGTAATTGACCTATCATAGGCAACTCCTTGATATTTTAAAAAATTGCAACGAACCATCGAGAGACACTATTGGAGTGTTTGTTGTCACTCATGAGAAGTATCCTAAACTTTTAAAACCTATTGGTAATGGAAACCAAATGATTGGACCATTTATGGCACATCTATTAGCCTTGGTTATCCTATTTAGTGAAATTTCACATTAAGCATTTAAAACAAATATTTTGAAACTTTATTGCCTAACTTAAGATAATGAAATTCTTCTTTGATTTGTATACCACACACACAATGTACACATCTATAATCTAATATATCACCATAATGTCTTTACTCGTAGTTACAAATTATCATGAAAGGGTTATTTATATAAGATAGTCATTACATGGATTAACTAGGAATTTGTGGTGGATTAAGTTTTCTACTAGATGCATGCCAATTTAAATACATAGATGTGAAGAAATCATGTTGTGCATGTGATGGAATTTAACCACTAACAAATAAAACTAACATTTGTTGTTGATCATGGAAAAAGGTTTCAAACCCACCTAATATGAGTTAAAGTGGGTCCATGATTTAAAATATTAAAATTATAATAAATATGGAATTACATTGGCAAGTGGTTTGAAAGGTAAATATCTTGAAAATTCTCTAGAGACAATGAAAAGAAGTGAATGAATGAGAAGTATGGTTGCATAGATTTCATGACCCTATCAATTGTCTTTAAGATTACTTCAGATCTAGGTTAAAAGTTAGGCCACTTGTAATAAAATATAAATGTTGGTTGACATGAATAATTGGTCTCATAAAACCCAAATTTATTATCCATATATAAAAAAACCCTCTCATTCTCCAACTATCCACCACATAGGTAGATGACCAATTTTTTTAGTTGATAAATTGACTTTATCAAAGTCACCATACATTTCCTAATGCATATATGTAAATTTGTCAATAATATAATGCCAAAAAGATGCCCTTTAAATAACATCATTAGATTCATAAACATTGAATATAAAAAATGAACACTATACAATAATTAATAAAAAACAAAGTAGATGGTTTGAGGGATCACACCATTGATCCAAATAATAAGGTTACCATTTTGAATAAATAAAGATAATTATTTATCCATTCCTTGGATCATTATTACTAGTTAGGGCTAAACTATTGGTTCAAATCACTTTAATAACAACTGTGAAAAAAAATATATCCACCTTGATTTCAATAACTTCCAAAGAATGTCCATTTCTGTAAATGGAATCCAAACCTCATGCAATATATACTTATGAGGTGAGTCTTTGAGATCCCACACTTTTCATGACAAAAAATGCTTGGATTAGGAGATTCAATGGACGTATCTTCTACAAGTAAGAACTAAAATGTTCCAAACCTATTTTAAAAAATATATTTTTGGATGTTTAAAAAAAATCATTAAGCTGAAATAGGAGGTTCATGTTTATAACACATTAATCTTCCAATTGATGAAGAGACTTATGATTTTAATGAAGTTAGTTTGTTCAGGACTTACAATTAAAGGTAGGAGATGATGAATATGTAGCACAAGGGATTTGGATATGAATTTATACAAATCATTGATCAGGGTGATTGGTTGGTAGTTATAGATCAACTCTAGATCTCCCATATTAGGTATGTATTTTATATGCCCACTAGTAATAAATTGGAAAATGGATTTAGAATTTAAAAATTCACAATATAATTGGAAATTATCTTTTCCAAAAATATCTAACAATATTTAATAAAAAACACATGAAAGGTTGTCACAAATAAGAGCTTTATAATTATACAATTTTAATAAAAATTCATGAAAGTCCTCAATGGTGAGAGGCCTATCAAAAGCAACTCGTTGAGATTTCAAAAATTTGCAACAAACTACCAAAAGACACTATTGGAGTGTTTTTTTATCATTCATGAGAAGTATCTTAAACTTTGTAAACTTACTGGTAAAGGAAGATAAAGGATTGAACCATGGATGACACCTCAATTATCCTTGGTTAACATATTTAATGGATTTAATTTGTTTCCCATAATGTTTAACCTTAAGAATTTGAAAATAATATTTCAAAACTTTATTGCCTCACTTAAGACAATGTATTCTGGCTTTGATTTGCATACCACACAAAATGTATGCATCTATAATCTTATGGATTAATATAATGTCATTATTTGTATTCATAATTTATCATGAAAGGGTTCTTTATATAAGATAATCATTTCATGACTTAACTTTTAATTGGTGGTGGATTGAGTTTTCTAGCAGATTCATGCCAATTTTAAGGTCATAGATATGAAGAAATCATGTTATGCATGTGATGGAATTTGACCATTAACCAATAAAAGTAACATTTATTTATGATCATGCAAATAGGTTTCAAACCCACCAAATATGAGTTAAATTGGGTCCATGAAATTTGAAAGGAAAATATTAAGAAAAAACCTATATGTTTTGAATTTTACGATGACTAAAATTACAAACAATATGGAATTATATTGGCAAGCAGTTAGAAAGGACAATTTATTAAAAAGCATCTAGGGATAACAAAAATAGGTTATTGAATGATAAGTATGATTACATAGAATTCATGACTCTATCAAGTCTCTTTAATAGCCCTTTGTATGTAGGATGAAAGTTAGACCACCTGTATTTAAAAATAAATTTTGAATGACATGAACACTTAGGGTCATTAAACCCAAATTTATTATCCATATATAAGCAAAACTATAATTATCCAAAGGTTATCTCCTCATGTATAGTTGACAAGTGGAGATAAAAATAAAAAACATAACTTAATTAGATACTTTAGGGTTTCATGATTTATAAAGTTATGAAAAAGGTTTATAGAATTTAGTTTTGTTATAATATATACAAGAATATCAATTCTCTAAATTTAAGTATTTTACAAATTTAATTTGAAATTATATTTTTACTATTATTAATATATATTTATGGCATGACATAATTTATAGGACTATAAGATTGAGATCAATTTATTTTGTGTACAAATAACTTTTTAAGATATCGTAATTATGTTATATTTATTTAATTTTCATGTTACACCTTTTTTTATGTGTGTGTGTTGGAATTTTAGATATTTTATTTCAAAATGTGAAAATTATGATTATATTTTATATTTTTGTAAGTGTTTTAATAATTTTTTTAACAATAAATGTGTAAAATTATTAATCAAATTAATTCAGATTAATATTTTTAAGGATTGAGATTAATCTTTCAATCCCCATCCTCTGATAGTCTAATACATCTTAGTTTACACTTTCTAAGAGATAGAAATTGTAAAAGTTTGTTTTTATAACATAATTAGCTTTAAAAGTAGGTACTAAAGCCATATCATGACACTTTTTTAAATATGATAGTTGTAAATTTTGAAGGGAAATATTGAGTGGATAATAGTCATATTTTTTTTCCATAGAGCTAAGGGTGCCCACCAAATTTAACTCTTAATAATACATGGAAGTTGGGCCTAAATTTGATAGTCAAGCTTGCCTATCCTGATTTTTTATGACTTTTGTCTATTCAACATTGCCCTTAAAATGTTATGATAGACTAGGGATAGAGAGGCAATCCATACACTCTTGATGGCCATAAAGTTTTCATTAATTAAAGTTTGATGATAGTGTTAAAATATAATATTGGCTAGCTGATAAAATTAATTGTAGCTAAAACAAACATTTTTAAAATCATTTTGGGATCAATATACTTCAACTATCAATTATTTCATCTATAAGTTTTAAAATATGTATCCTTGTATTCCTAGTTTTCTCTAAATGAGAACAAAGAGGGATCTCGAGTCTAATTGGGAGTTGGGACATTATAATAAAATTATGGATTTGGTATTGGAATTTGCAGAAATGGTGAGGGAATAGAGAGCTTTAAGTATTCAATTTTCATTGGTTTTATTCTTTCAAATGTATTTAAAATTTCCTAGAGACCATATCAATCTAATCATAAGGTATGGAACAAAGGTGGTAAATTTTCCATTTAAATTTTATTTTGTGACTTGTGGCTTCATTCATTGAGAGATTTTAATCTATCATGGTTGATTAGAATCTAAGTCATCCCTCTTTTTGTAACATCCCTGCTAGGATCTGCTTATAAAAATGTGATTTAAAAATAATAATAATCAATGTAATCTTTCATTAGAATTCACCATGAGAATATAATTAGTGATCCAAGCATAATACACTAAGTATGTTAACTTTAAAATAAGCATGTAACATCTATCTATCACTTGTTAGTGTCCAAAATTGCATTGAATAATTTATGCCCCTTTTTAAAAAAATTAGTGTATGAACATCTAATTGTTGCCTCATATTTGCAAGTGTTTACCCAAGTTAAAAATATAGCTTTTGCCTTGTGAAAACCTTGTGTAATCACATTTCTAGCTAATGCTCAACATTTTCATATTTTAATGAGATTGTAGTGTCTGTGATTAAAATCAAGCAGGGAAGATCAAATACTGTTGAGTATGATGTTTTTCATCTTCTAAAATTCTTTGAAGTGGCTAAATTTATAAGGTTAAATCCAAGTTTGTAATAGTGCAATTTTTATTTGGGGTGAAAAGGTCCATGGGAATATATGAAAAAAACCAGTCGTAAAAAATGCAAGTTCAACTTTTAAAATTTTTTGGTTTTTTTGGAAAATACTCAAGTTTAATTTTTTGGAAATTTTACAAGTTGGACTTATTGTTCAAAAATTTTGGTTGAAATTTTTGGTTGGATATTTTGTTCAAAATATTTAGTCGGGCATTTTGTTTCGAGTTTCCCTTGCTTCAAAGGATTTGGTCATGGGACTTTTTATTTCATATTTTTGTGTCAGACTCTTTGTTAAATTTTTATTCAAACACTTTGTGCTCAGATCTTTGATTCAAGCTAATGTCTACCACTTGATAATAAACATGCAGTCAAAAGATAAATGATCCAAAATGGAAATAATGAAGTTTCAAAGGAAATCAAACATCGATGTAGAAAAACAAGTAAGGCCACATAATCATTCAAGAGGCCATATCAATATTTATACCCATTCCAAAATGTATGACCTATCCAAGTCGAAGTTAAGTTTGTAAAAATTTCAAAGCTTGACTTTTTAAGTAGAATAAATATACATTATTAATATAATCCACATGGAGGTTCAAATGACAAAGTAAAGCTTTTAAAAAGGGAAAATAATGCACTTAAGCATTATAAAGTTTGGCAAAAACCCTAAAAGGTCAAAGATAAAATAGAAAATGAGAAGGCACAGGAAAGTTTAACATAAAGGAAAAAGGTAAAACAAAGCTAAGTATTGCCATTTTTAATATTTTTCTTGTGTCGAAGACCTCCTTGGAGGAAAAATATCTTGCAAGGTTTATGAATCCAAGGTGTGTCATTCCAAGCATATTTTTCAAATTTTCATGGATCCTTCTTTGCATCTATCACAACTAGAGTTTTCGAATGCAATCATGACAAAGCAAGGGGTGTTCTTTGGCATTCACAAGAAGAAGGGAAGATGTCTAGAAGATTCCAAATTTGTAAATAATTAATGGGAGAGCATGGCCAAGTAGTTACACATGAAGACAAGGAGTTTTTTTTCTCTCCCAAGGGAATACTCTCCCTCAAGCCCAAGTGAAATGCATTTCCAACCAATAATGTCAAGGGTTTGCTTGAGATATTCATCAATACAAGGATAGGTAGTTACCCAAATGATTTTCTTGTAAGTCAGGATCTTCTAGCCATGACAAAGGGCATCTTCTAGCTGAAGCATATTCCTATAATATTCTAGATGAAAGATTTGTATAAAAAGAGGGCTTGTCTTCTTTTCTAGGTTTTTGGTCATTTTTTATAGGTCTTAAGATCTTTAAATTTTTGGGATCCTTGTTGTGTGTGTATTTTTATCTCACTTGCTAAGGTGTTTACATCTATATAACCATTAGTAAGCTTTAAGAGCATTGTATATGTCTCCCTTATTAAAAGAGAAAATTCACCATGCTTTACCCCATGGTAGCATTTTGAAACAATGATGTATGTAAGATTTGTTTATAATTTAATAGAAAATAACTATGATTTTTTGTTATATTTTATTAATGAAATGCAATGATATAATCTTTATGCTCTACTAACTAGGTATTTAGTTTTATACTTATTAATGGTGGAAGCTATTTTGGGTATAGATATAAGTTATAAATTTATTTATGCACTTTGATTTAGGGATATGTTGGTGATAACCTTTTCAGGGCACCCTGGGTTTATGGATTTGATAAGAGAAAGCATTTAAAACTCTACCTAAAGTATATGCTTTAGGGTTTCAAGAATCTTTTGAATATTTGTATTATGTTCGTACCAATGGATACAACTCATTCTTATTAATTTCCTTAGCTAGTATTGCAGTCTTTCAACATATTTAAAAATTAATGATATCAGTTCATGTTGAAGGAGATCCTTCTATTTAAAAAACCACACCACCACACCACTCTTTATATTTACCCAACTTATTCTACCCTATCCTACCCTATAAATAATATACCCTATTGCATATTTTGAGTGTTATTTACTTGAAAATACTTAAATATTGCATATCTAAAATGTATCTATGTTTTGTACTTTAAATCTCATCATTTCACTCTTCCATTTATCCCTCTATTGTTGAAAATTTCTTTAAAATAAAGATTGCAATCATATTTACATCTATCTTTAGTAGCTTGTGTTTGGCCTAGAGTATTTCTTCATTCCATTTGATAATTTTTATAGAGTGGAGTGAGCAAGTTTGGTTATATTCTAGTTAGATTTATGTTTCTTGTGTGCCAATAATATCCATGGAGATTGAATTGTAATATTCCTCCATGTGATCAAGCTACCTCTTATGTCCTCTCACCTTGGTTTAGGCAGAGCTAAAAGTAGTAAGGAGCTAACCATACCTTTTGTCGATGTCTTCTAGTCATTGTCTACATTCAATTCATCTATATGTTAAATCCTTCCCCATCTATAATGACATATCTATGAATTTACCATCCACATTTACCATTTTTTCAAGTGTGCAATGCTGAGCAAAAGAGGTGTACAATTGGAAACCAATACTCATCTTGCATAATTATTGGGGACTCTTAGAGAGAGATCTTATTTGTTTAGTATTATTAAGTTATCTACCTATCTTTGTGATATATTGATTATCTTTGGTCCATCAATGCCACAACACTTTGTTGGCACCATTGCTAGGGATAATCCTTATCACCTATGTTATTGAGGACTCTTGTAGAGAGCTATAGTTTTTAGTATTTAGAAGTTATTTATATTATAATATTTGATGCATTGACCTCAGATACATATTTTTAGACAATATTTATCCATATTATCTCATGTGCTTGAAATTTGAGGTTATTTAATTTTGATTTACTAATTTGGGGTGTCAACTACATAACACTCAGTTGGGGATGTTGATGGTGACTTAAAAGATTTGGTAAAATGACTCTTGTTGGATTTATTTCAAGGATATATAACTTGTTCATGTTTTGAAGTGATTTCCATCTTAAACATAAATCTAGATTTTTAGTATCTTTGATTTCATATCTCATCACTAGCTTTAACAAAGTGTGATTTTAATATGTATCACAAGAAGTTTGTAAAGTGTTATATTATATAATTTTTATTCTAGTGGTGACTCCAACATTGTATCTAGTTTCAAAGAAGCTTAGTGCCCATTTTGAATATCTATATTCTTTCAGCTTTGAGTATTCTCTTATTTACAAAGCTACAAGAATTGCGATCATCCTTTAAAGGGGACTCATCAAAGCAGCTTATCCCACCCTTAAGTGTTTATCAAAGAAGAAGGAGACAAGTTTGGATGCTAATTGAAGGACAAAGTTATATAACAACAGATTGTTTGGACACTCAAGATTTTGGTACACCTAAACCTTTATTTTTTGAACTTTCTTTAATTGAAGATTATCATATTTCTCCTAATCATTCAGAGTCTTATAGTCCAATTTATTACCCAACACCTTCTCAACCAATTGATTCTCCTCCTATATTTGATCCCACCAAGTCCACCTCACTCACCCCTTCACAACCCTTTGCCATTTGATCTATAACCCAACATTCAACCAATCATGAGGCATAGTGATCAAGATGAGAATGAGCATCTTAAATTCAAGATTCCTAAATTTAAACCAATTAATTTGGATGAAATGGAAGGTTATCCCAATGAGGTCTTGAATGAAGTAAGGAACCACCTTCCTATGTTTCAAAAGAAGAATGTAGTGACTGGGGATCAACATTTAAGGGCTTTTCACATTATAATTGAAGATTATGAGGTTGAGCATGAGGATGTTTACATTAAGTTATTTTTTCTCATGATGGAAGAAGATGCTTGTGAGTGGTTTAGTTCCCTTCCTCATGGATGCATTGATTCATGGGAAGAAATGAAAAATGTTTTTAAAATTTAGTATGGTGATAAAATTGATCCTAGGTTCCTTCTTGCTAAATTTGAAGACATTAATAAAAACCCTAATGAGTGAGTACAATATTTTAATATGAGGTTAATAACAATATGTTGAGGCTACCTAAAAATATTAGGCCTAGTGATATAACCTACCTAATTAAATAATGTGATGCCTTTGACAAAAAGGCAACTTACTACTTGAGGGACAAGGTTCCTGCAAACTTGAGATTAGAATTTAACATGGCCATCCAAATTGAAAACAACATAAAGGATATGGGTAAACCTTTGGAAAAGTAGGCTAATGTAAAATTGGTCAATCCTAAAAAACTTTAGTCCATTAAGAATGCCAAACTTGAGGAAACCATGAAAACTTTGGCCTTCACTGTCAAGGAGATGTCATACAAGTTGGCTAGAGTTGCAAAGGGGCTGCCTCATGGGTCTAAAAGATAGGAGAGAACTTAGAATCAGAATCAAGCATAAGGGAGACCCCATTTCCACATTAGAGATAATGATAGAGGGAAAATGCCTACCTGTGATGAAATAAATGATAGAAATCAAAATAGAGGGGTTAGAAAGGAAGTGTCTAATCTATTGAATGCTAAAGTGAACACTATAAATAATGATATTGACATCAATTGGTGTTAGACCCTAAATATTGACCATGTATTTATTCTAATTTTTGCATGTATTATGGAGGGAACATTGTTCATTGTCATGTGATTATCATAATTACATGGGAGAACCATGGTGTGGGAGGGCCGTGGTAGGAGACTAGTAGTATGAGAGTCTAAGGATGTAGAAGGATAATGATGTGGAATACCCAACATGAGAGGACCTAATCAAGAGAAAACAAAGCATGAGAACCCTGATGATAGAGGACTCAAAACTAGAAGTAGAAGACTAGGGGAGCATGAGGGAAGTGGAGCGTGAGGAATGTGAGAGCAATTGGAAATAATAAACCAAGAAAACATTAACCTCACCTATCAAAGACCTTGTGCCATCCTGTGAGGAATAAAACACTTGAACATGAATATATTAAATAAATAAAGCATCTAGGGGTGTGTAGGCCTGATTCTATAGGAAAAATAAGTTGTGAGAGCCATGACTCTTAGCCTGTTGGGAGTCCATGTGCCATGTGTCCATTTTATGTTGGGAACTTGAAACTTTGATAAGGTAAGATAAGTATAAAAACCCTTGTTGTAATCATTCAAAAGGAGATTGAGAAGTGAACCATTGAAGGGTTATAGATCATTATGTCTTGTAATCCATAAGTACTTAATAAGAATTCAATGTTTATCATGTGGTGTTTATTTTTGAGCAATAGACTATGTTGATATTGAAATGTGTTAAGTAAATAAAGTCATGATTTCCTTTCTTTTATATTTAGCTAATGATGGTAGTATAATATATTAAGAAACAAGTAAATGCATGTCATGTTTCAAATTCTTCAAGTATTGGTCTTTTGTTATGTGCTTCGGGTGAGTGCATGAGACTCATCCCTCATGTAATAAGTCCAACATGCTAACCTATTAGGTAGAGGCTTCAGTGTCGACCTAAAGAGAATAACCCAACATTATGGTTCCATTATCAGGACCTAAAGTAATTAGATCATGAATATGGTAAATGTTTGAGTGCATTACATTAGATAATATTGAAGAATAGATTACCAGTGTTGAAGATAATTTTACAGTTCCATTTATTGAACCAAGATTTTTTGTGCAATAGTGGGTAGAACAAAACCTTTACATTTCATTGTACGAGACTTTATTTTTTGAGGTCCTTGCTCTTTTGCATTCTTAGATCTTAGCATATGCTCAAGAAAGATCTCAAAACCTTGGATGAAGATAGTTATGGACACTAGAATAGTAAAAGAGTTTAACATGATAGAAAGTTTCCTGGACATGAGTAGTTGATTAATAGTGGAAAGGTGTTTATAATAGATACATCCTAGAATATGATGTGACCACATATTCATGTCCTAAGGAAGAAAAGTTCCATTTTTTATGAGAACCAAGGAAACATTATCTTTTATCATTCCCCTTCAATATTAAGAAGCTAATTATTGATCTTGGGTTGGAAACACTACCCATGGAAGGCTAAAATCTCTTATGCATGAGCCACAAATTTAGAGGGGAGAATACTAGTTGATTCAAGATTGTGGGTTTAACATGGTGGCAAGATAGTGAGCACTACAAAAAGGAATGTATGATGAATCTCAGTAGAGGATCATGGGAATTAGTGGCATGTAAAGGGATTGGGAAAAATCAAGAAGTGTTATGAAGAGCTGTAAGGAGCCAAATGTACTTGAGGAACCCATCACTTATGGGCCAAAACATTTGCCACTTTTATCTTGTGAAGGAGAAAAGAGCTAGATTGCTAGAGATGAAACAAGTACAAGTCAACTAGACTCCCCCACCATATTGCATGCTCATGCCTTTGACTCTGGTATAGTACATATAAGGAATTGGGATACAGAGAGTAAAAATTCAAAAACTAAATGGATAAGGGAAACTAAGACTAAGCCATTAGGCAATACTTTAGAATTTGCATCTTTCTCATTCCATGAGAAGTCCATGGCACAATTTGGAATGCCTAGAGGATCTAAAGCTTAAGGCTAGAGTACAGGCCCAAATATATGGAGTCAACCCCCCACCATGCCCTTTCCCTCGAGCACTACGATTTGAGGTGTTGGAGGAGGATTAGGAGGAGGTATTGGAGGAAATGGACCCCCTCCAAGAATAAGATCTGGAACTTCTCAATAATCATTTGTTCAACTACCTATGGTTTATCATGAAACGTCATTGCACCTACCTGAGTACCAAGGGGTAAAAAATATAGTTGAGCATGTTCATAAGTGTGAATTGATTTGGAGGACACATGGCATCACATCTTCTGAGAGGAAGGAAACATAGTTTGAAACCACCCATTTAGATTTCACACACAAATTATATCACAAATTTAACCCTCAACAAGTAGTGATTGACTATGACCAGCTCAATGCAGTGTTGCTAAAAGAATTTGATATTCCTAATTTTGAGCAACATAGTATATCAATACTAAAAGACATAAAATAAGGACTTATAGAGAGTATATGGGAATATGATGCATAGTTTAAAACTTGGCCTTCTAAGTTATCCTTGTTGAGTTGTGGAGCTAAAAGATTCACTAATGTGTAAATGTGGAGGTTGCTGGGTTACACAGTAACCGACATCGGTCAGAGCCAACTGACATCGGTTAGGGGTCGACTGACATCTGCTATCTTCAGCTACATAGTAACCGGCATCGGTTAGGGGTCGGCCGGTAATGGTCACCTTCAAACTGACATCGGTCATCTGTGCATTTCCAAAATTGTTCTAATTTTAGGAGAACAATTAGTTTGCATGTAAAGACTAAAATTAGTCTTGATTCTATGTTTCTAATTATTGTTTGCTTTCTATTCTATTTAAGAGACCCATGGGGTAGTATTGTAATAGAGGGAAGAACAACTCAGTAGTTGAGTTAGTTGTAATTGATTGAGAGAGAGAGAGAGAGAGAACTCTTAGGAGATAATTACTGTACATCCAAGAGGTGTGAGGAGAAAGAGATTTCTTCATTGTATTTCCTTCTAGAAGAGTTTAATACAAGATTGGTTGTTTCTCGTATCTCCTATTCTTTGTTGTTTTTGATTTCTAGTTACTTATTACTTCTAGTTTAATTTTGTGTTTAGTTGCTTATACAAAAGTAATCAATTATACTCCTAGATCCTAACAAGTGGTATCAGAGATAGGAACACTAACAAGTGGTATTAGAGCGTGTTAGTGTTTTTTGATTACAAAATTCACTCATAGGGGTTTCTGATTGAGTGGGAGTAAAGCAATGGCAGAAGAAAGTAAACTAAGAATGGAGAAATTCAATGGCAAGAATTATCAATTATGGAAGATGTAGATAAAAGATTATCTGTATTAGAAAGATCTGTACTTACCATTGGGTGGGGTTTCAAGTAAGCCCACAGATATGAAAGATGAAGAATGGAATGTTCTTGATAAAAAGACTCTTGGATCTATAAGGTTGAGCCTGGCATCTTCTGTGATTTCCAACTTATCACAGGCAAAGACAACGATAGAGTTAATGGATAATTTGGCAAATTTATATGAAAAACCCTCAGTTTTGAATAAGGTATATCTTATGAAGCAATTATTTAATTTGCAAATGTAGAAAGGTGGATCTGTATATAGTCATCTTAATGATTTCCATGAAATTATAAATCAGTTAATTTCAGTCAAAATAGTTTTTGATAATGAAATTAAGGCTCTCTTAATCTTATGCTCTTTACCTGAAAGTTGGGATAGTTTGGTAATGGCAGTTAGTAATACTGCATCTGCTTCAAATATCTTAAAAGTTGATGATGTTGTTAGTGTAATTTTGAATGAAGAAATTTGCAAGAAAAGCACAGGGGAAACATCAGGTAATGCTTTAAGTGTTGAAAGCAAGGGAAGGAAAAGAGAGAAGGGCAAGCAAGGGAAATCAAGGTCAAAGATGGGAAGTAGATCCAAATCTAGAAATGGAAGTATAACCTACTGGAATTGTGGAAAGAAAGGGCATTCAAAGAAAGATTGTTGGTTGAAAGAAAATCAGCATGAAGGTAATAAAGAAGCAAAAGTTGTAGGTATTGTTGCATAGGATGCTCTTATATTTTCTTTGGATAATAAAGTAGAATCGTGGGTTTTAGATTCTGGTGCCTCTTTCCATGCAACTCGAAATAGAGAATTTTTCAATGATTATGTCCATGGAGACTTTGGAAAATTTTATTTAGGGGATGATGAGCCTTGTCAAATTGTTGGCAAAGGAAAAGTGTAGCTGAAATTGCAGAATGGAAACACATGGGTGTTGAAGGATGTCATGCATGTACCCATCCTGAAGAGGAATCTGATTTCTATAAGAAAGTTGGGTGATGAGGGTTGCACAGTAACTCTCACAGCTGAATCTTGGAAAGTTTCCAAGGGTGCACTTGTATTAGCAAGAGGTAAGAGAGTAGATACACTTTATCTATCTACTTGTATTACTAATTATTCTTCTTCTGTTTTATCTACTTCAGATGTAGATGCAAAGTTGTGGCACTGTAGACTTGGTCACATGAGTGAGAAGGGAATAAATGTTCTTAAGTTAAAAGGTAAGCTTTCAGATTTGAAAAGCATAGATCTAGATTTTTGTGAGCATTATATTTTTGGAAAATAGAAGAAAGTGAGGTTTCTCAAAACTAGGTCAACAAAGAAGAAGCACAAGTTGGAGCTTGTTCACACAGATGTGTGGGGACTAGCTCAGGTAGCTTCTATTGGAGGATCATAGTATTATGTTTCTTTCATTGATGATGCTACAAGAAAGGTATGGGTTTATTGCATAAAGAGGAAATCTGATGTTTTTGACACATTTAAGAAATGGAAAGCCTTGGTTTTCAATGAGAAGGTGATGTACAGTGATCAGCTCAAGAGGTTGAATAATTCTAAGCAGGGCAATCTTGATTTGGAAAAGGTTATGTTCCAAAATGAGCTCACAGGTAAAAATTATCACTCACAGGAAAACATAGAGACTGACGTCAGCTAGGTGGAAACTAACATTAGTCAGGTGGAAATCGATGTCAATCAGGCAGGAACTGACGTCGATCAAGTAAGGACCGATGTTGGTCATATGGGAACCAACGTGTTAGGTTGTGGAGCTAAAAGCTTCACTGATGCAGACACAGAGGAGGTTGCAGAAGGGTTGCAGAGTGTCATAGACACCGGCGTCAGTCAGGCCAACTGACGTCGGTAGGATAAGGTAGGAGAGCAACCGACGTCGGTCAGTAGTCGGCCAGCATCGACACCCCCCAAGCAAATAGGGACTGACGTTGGTCACCTGTGGTTCGAGCTGCGAGTATATTATGAGCAGTTAGTTGATGAACCAAGTGTTTGCATGTTTAGAGCCAATTTTAGACTAAGAGCTGCAGATCTAATTATTGTAAGTGGATGTCTAATTATTGTTTGGATGAGATCTATATAATAGACTCATGGATTATATTGTAAACTTGTGCTAGAGAGTAAGAGAGCAATATATAAGCTCCCTATATGTGTGAGGTGAGCAATGGTGTGTTCCTCCTAGTGCCATAGTACCAAGTGTGGGTGCTGGATTGGAGAATCAGCAGGGTTCTTCATGTATGTATGATCTTGGTTATTAGGTGAGCATGGCTATGATAGGAGATCTGCATGGTAAGTAAGATCATTGATTTGCAGGTGTATGTGTGTGCAAGGTCAAGGTTCACAGGTGTGCAGAACTAGATTGATTTGCAAGTGTGCAAGATCAGAGAGGATAACAACACAACAGGGAGCAGAATCAGGTGGGATCTACTTGAAGTACGTTGAGTACTTGGAGAGTGTGTGGAGCACTTGTGGAGTGTGTGGAGCACAGGTGTAAGGTGAACACCAACTCAGTGTTTGAGTTGGGTGTTGGGACCTAAGAGAGAGAGCTTTGAGGAGAGAATTACTGTTCACTTGAGGTGTGGGAAGCCTTTGAAGAGGTGGTCGAGAAGAAGTGGCATCTTATTTATTGTATTCTTTTCTGTAAGAGTTTTAATACAAGTTGTGTATTGTCTCTCATATCATGTGTTATTTTTGGATTCTAGTTACTTGTTGATTCTGGTTAATTCTACATATTAATTTGCTTGTATTTGGTAATCAATTATGTGCTTCCAGTATTCAGATCCCAACGCGTGGTATCAGAGCTAAGGTTGCAGGAAGCAAGTTTTGTGTTTGGTTACAGGTCACTCTCAGGGGTTTCTGATTGAGTGGGAGTAGAGCAATAGCAGATCAAAGTAAGCTAAGAATGGAGGAGTTGAAAAGCATAGATGGTCACTTATGGTCCTATGGAAAGAAAGAGTAGGTAAAAGAAAATTGTTGGTTGGTAGCAGATCAACATGAAGGAACTAAAGATGCAGATGTTGCAGGGGTTGATGCACAAGATGCTTTGGGAGGTTTCTTGGATAAAGTTGAATCTTGGATAATAGATTTTGTTGCCTCTTTCCATGCAGCCATAGGGAGAGGAGATGGTGAGCCTTGCCAAAGAACTGGAAAAGGGGAAGTGAAGCTGAAATTGTAGGTTGTCAACACATGGGTGTTGAAGGAGGTCATGCAGGTCCCAGGTTTGGAGATGTGGCTAATTTCTTTAGAAAAATTGGGTGATGAGAGATGCACAATAACTCTCACAATGGATGCACTTAAATTAGCTGGTGGTAAGAAAATAGGTACTCTTTATCTAATTGTTTATATTACTGATTCTTCTTTTGTTGCAGAGATGTGGCTTCATAGGCTTGGTCACAAGAGCAGGAAGGAGATGCATGTTCTTAAGTGGAAGACATACATATTTGGTAGGCTTAAGAACTAGAAAGCCTTGGTGTTTATGGAGGAGATGGCAGACAGAGACCAGTGGATGGGCTGGATACTTCTGAGCAGGGCAGTTTGGACATGGGACTTGATTCAAAGGAGCTCGCGGGTAAAAAGTCATCACTTACAGAAAACACAGGTACCGACATCGATAGGAAAATTGACATCATCAGTAGGTAAGATTGATGTCGGTCACGAGGGCTGATGTCGGTAGCAAGGACACTGACGTCATCAGGGTTGGTAGTCAGGACAGGCACATGAATCGATGTCGATTGGATGCAGAATGTGTGGTGACTGAGGTCGGTCACTGTAACAGATTTTGGGTGGACAACAAGCTGTCAAGGAGTCTCAAATGCCCATATGGAGGACTGAAGTGGTAAGTAAGCCTCAAATTCACTATTCCTCTTCTTTATACTCATTACTGACTACAGAGTAGGAAGGATCTAGGAAACAGTGGGAACATGACATGGAGAGATTGCAGAACCAAGCAGAGATTTGGTAGGGTTGTCAGTCGGTATGAAAGCACAGAGATGAATGGATACCTTAGTTGAATAATAGAGAGAACATACACATGAGACAGAAGGCCAGGGCATATGGTCTTGAGGAAGCTGTAGGACAGTGGTACAGGTTTTGACAGGTGGATGACAAAGCATGACTTTAGTCAATGTCTGGGTAACTACTGTGGTTTGACTTACCAGGGGGATGGTGATTACAACATCATTCTGTTACTGTATGTGGATGGTATGTTTGCTAGCATATTTATACATATAGGGTTTTGCTAAGCTAAGGGTAAGATTAGTTTAGGGGTTTGCTATGAAGAATTTGGAGCAGTGAAATTCTTTGGCATGGGAGACATGGAGATCACAGGCTGATTTTGTCTCCAGTGGGAGCTGATGTGAATCAGGTGTTGGCGAGGTTCATTACATAGGATGCAGAATTGGAGCACACTAAAGGCTGGACAGTTCAGTGTCTGAAATCACATGAGGTCTAGTATATCCCTGAGTTTGCCCAAGCAGTGGGTGTTGTCAGAGAGTTAGGAGCCAATTCAGGGAAGTGGATTCTCAGGGATGTGAGAGGGACCAGCAACAGGTATACATGCAGGGTCAGGACTTCACTACATGGGTTTGTAGGTTCAGATGTGGCAGGGTACTTAGATGATAGGAAGCGCACCACAGGTTGTGTGGTGGGTTGTCTTTAGGATTCAGCTTGAAGAGGGATACAAACTAGGAAATAGATTAGACGGGGTATAGGTATAGGTACAGTGCAGCTGTTTATCTCCAAGTGGGAGATTGTTAGGTTGTGAAGCTAAAAGATTCACTAATGCAGACACGGAGGAGGTTGCAGAAGGGTTGCAGAGTGTCACAAACACTTACATCAGTTAGGCCAACCGACATCGACAGGATAAGGCAGGAGACCAACCGACATCGGTCAGTAGTCGGCTGGTGTCGGCACCCCCCAGGCAAATAGGGACCGACATCAGTTACCTGTGGTTCGAGCTATGAGTATATTACGGGCAGTTAGTTGACGAACCAAGTGTTTGCATGTTTAGAGCCAATTTTAGACTAAGAGCTGGGGATCTAATTATTGTAATTGGATGTATAATTATTGTTTGGATGAGATCTATATAATACACTCATGGATTGTATTTTAAACTTGTGTTAAAGAGTAAGAGAGCAATATATAAGCTCCTTCTGTGTGTGAGGTGAGCAATGGTGTGTTCCTTCTAGTGCCATAGTACCAAGTGTGGGTGCTGTATTGGAGAATCATCAGGGTTCTTCATGTATGTATGATCTTGGTCATCAGGTGAGCATGGCTACAATAGGAGATCTGCATGGTAATTAAGATCATTGATGTGCAAGTGTGTGTGTGCAAGGTCAAGGTTCACAGGTGTGCAGAACTAGATTGATTTGTAGGTGTGCAAGATCAGAGAGGATAGCAACACAACAGGGAGCAAAATCAGGTGGGATCTACTTGAAGTACGTTGAGTACTTGGGGAGTTGGTGGAGCACTTGTGGAGTGTGTGGAGCACAGGTGTAAGGTGAACACCAACTCAGTGTTTGAGTTGGGTGTTGGGACCTAAGAGAGAGAGCTTTGAGGAGAGAATTATTGTTCACTTGAGGTGTGGGAAGCCTCTGAAGAGGTGGTGGAGAAGAAGTGGCATCTTCTTTATTGTATTCTTTTCTGTAAGAGTTTTAATACAAGTTGTGTATTGTCTCTCATATCATGTGTTATTTCTAGAGTCTAGTTACTTGTTGATTCTGGTTAATTCCGCATATTAAGTTGCTTGTATTTGGTAATCAATTATGTGCTTTTGGTATTTAGATCCCAACACAATGTTGGTTAGGTGGAATTGACATCAGTCAGGTACAGACTGACATCGATCAGAGATGACTGAGATTGGTCACTGTCAAAAAATTTGGGTGGACAACAAGCTGTCAATGAGTCTCAAATGCCCATAAGGAGGTCTGAAAGGGTAAGTAAACCTCTAATTCATTATTCCCCTTCTTTATACTACTTTTTGCTCACTGATGGTGGAGAACCACAAAGTTTTGATGAGGAAATGTAGGTAGAATCTAGGAAATAATGGGAGCATGGCATGAATGAGGAAATTGATTCCTTGGAAGAGAACCATATGTGGGATTTGGTTGAGTTTCCAGTCAAAAAGAAAGAACTGAAAAACAAATGGGTTTACAGGTTAAAGGAAGGATAGAATGGACATATGAGACATAAGGCCAGGTTGGTATGTACTAGACCTAATATTGCCCAAGCAGTGGGAGTTGTCAGCAAGTTTATGGCCAATCCAGGAAAGGAACACTGGAAAGTAGTTCAGTGGATTCTCAGATATCTAAGAGGGACCAATAGTAGGCATTTATGCTATGGAGGGTCAAACACTTCTCTACATGGGTATGTAGATTCAGATATGGCAAGTGACTTGGATGGCAGGAGAAGCAACACAAGATATGTGTTCACTATTGGTGGAATGACGGTTATCTAGATTTCAAAGTTGTAGAAGGTTGTTGCCTTGTCTACTACAGAGGAAAAATACATTGCAGTCACAGAGGCTAGCAAGGAAATGATTTGGATGACTCGGTTCATGGAAGAGTTGGGAAAGGAGCAAGAGAGTTGTAGATTGTATAGTGATAGTCAAAGTGCAATCCATTTGGCAAAGAATTCAGCCTTTCATTCAAGAACCAAACATATATAGCTTAGGTACCACTTCATTAGATAGGTATTGGAGGATGGTCAGTTGAATCTAGAAAAGATCCATATGGATAAGAACCCTACTGATATGTTAACAAAGCCGATAACAAAGGAGAAGTTGAATCTTCATTCAACTTTTGTTGGTCTTCAAGATTGAACTTGAAGATGGAGAAACAAGTTAGAGGATGTTGCTATATAGGTACAGGTGTAGCTGTTTATCTCCAAGTGGGAGATTATTGAGTTGTGGAGCTAAAAATATTCACTAATGTGCAAATGTAGAGGTTGCTAGGTTACATAGTAACTGACATCAGTCAGAGCCAATTGACATCGGTTAGGGGTTGGCCAGCAACGGTCACCTTTAGACTGGCATCGGTCATCTGTGCATTTCTAGAATTGTTCTAATTTTAGGAGAATAGTTAGTTTGCATGTAAAGACTAAAATTAGTCTTGATTCTACGTTTCTAATTATTGTTTGCTTTCCATTTTATTTAAGAGACCCATGGGGCAGTATTGTAATAGAGGGAAGAACAAATCAATAGTTGAGTTGGTTGTAATTGATTGAGAGAGAGAGAACTCTTGGGAGATAATTACTATACATCCAAGAGGTGTGAGGAGAAAGAGATTTCTTCATTGTATTTCATTTTGGAAGAGTTTAGTACAAGATTGGTTGTTTCTTGTATCTCCTATTCTTTGATGTTTTTGATTTCTAGTTACTTATTACTTATGGTTTAATTCTGTGTTTAGTTGCTTATACAAAAGTAATCAATTATACTCCTAGATCCTAACAATCCTTTGAAATCAATCCTGATCAATATGCACAATGGTTTGTAGGAGGATTATTATTACCTTTTTGATGGACCTTATCACAAATAACTTCCAAAAATACATGTCTCTAGAGGTTGCCCTCCATGGTGAAGTAGTTAGAAGTATGGATACTATGATTATCCGATTTATGGAGGAACAAATAGATTCCATGGATTCTCAACTTAAAAATTTTCTAGCAAACAATGCATATGAGACATGTAGTGGTGTTTGGTGTACTGACTATGAAACTAAAGGACATACTAGAAACAACTGTCTGCATAAAAACATCTATGTAGTCCTAAAAAATACTTGTGAGATTTGTCATGATGACCATGGTGTTCATTCCTATCCAATATTGTAATGGACCATGAATACTAAAATATCCAAATTGTAAGATTTGTGATGCCTATACCCATGAAACCAATGATTCCCATCTGATTAGTGATATTCATGAAGATTGAGCGCATGACATGTGCCAATCCTGAGTCAAATTTTCCCAAGATAATGGTGGGTATCATGGGTGCAAAAGAGGATGAGGGTGAGGCAATAGATCATTTCCACCAAGGACTTGATATAAGTGTGGTTCATCATACCACTATCAGAGGGATTGCCTAGAATACCTAGCCTATGCCTACTATAAAAAGGACCACTGACTAAAAGAGTGTCTAAATTTATATGCAACCCTCACAAAGGACCAAAATGAAAAGGGCACCGGTATGATCCATATAGACAAACCACAGTGGTGTACTCAACCAACTATCCTAGTTGTACAACAAGTAAATATTACTACTCATAGTGGGGGCCAAACACAATTTACACCCAACCTGGTTGAAAAGGTACATCTAGAAGAACCATAGGTAAGGAAGTACCCTGATCCACTTCAGCAAAAGGATGTCCTTTAAGATATAACAACACTTGTGTTTGAGATCTAAGGCAAGATTCAATACCTCAAGGACAAGGATGTCACATAGCACACTGTAGTAAAAATGGAAATCAAACCTCCAATAATTCAAGATAATTTCTAGGAGTTATGAAAATGAATGTTCGATGAAGACATCATTCCCTAGCTTAGCATGTGGCTTAAAAGCCAAGCCCACCTACCAAAAAAAATCCACCCTCATCTCAGTTGGAAAAGTGAAGATTAACATTTAAATCATTCCCAATACCAAGAGAATCCTAGTTCCACTTCCCTAGAAGATGGAGAGATATTAGTTAATGTTGGTATCAATAGATGGGTAATCTGAGATATTCTAGTAGATGTTGGTGATGAAGTAAATATTATAACTAAAGATGCCTAACAACAATTGGTTAGTCTAGCCTTGTAGCCCTCACCTCATGTCTTGTTCATGGTAAATATGATGTGCATGCATCCTATTAGAGTCCTTAAGAATGCTACCATAGACATACTTGGGGTTCCATTCAAAGTATAATTTGAGGTGCGTAATTGGTTGATGTTGATGACTATCTATCCTTACTAGGAAGGCCTTGGTGCTATGAAAATCATGCAAATTTAAACTTTAAAAATTGATATATTAGCTTTGAGAATATTGATCAATATGTGATAATACCCTTAGACCAAGCATAGGGACCACCCTATATCGAGCTTGTAAACATTGATGAAGACATTAACAATATATATAATGTGACTAATCGATATGATGAATAGCATGATATGTGACCATATGGCATTCTTTATTGGATGGATAACTAGTCTATCTCTGATACTATAATCAATGCTTGTAACTATTGGGCCCATAGTGATTATGACCTCACTAGAAGATTGTGTAACACCATCAAAAAAATTTGGAAACATCCCATGCCAGCTTCCCAAATGTCAAAAAATTTTCCACCTCATGGGTTTAGTAATGTGAGGACCACTGGAGGGACCACCATTAGAGAGACTTGATGAATCTCCATAGTTCCAAGGACAAAGAGAGGTGCATCATTTTTTCCAAAACCTTGAATATTTATATGAAACCAAAAATGAATGGATCAGGTTATTAGACCACATTTTTTATGGCACCACCACTAGGTGGTGGTGTATACATAAAGAGCACCTTTTATATTAGGATCAAGTGTGAGCTTCTCTACATCATAGATTCTACCATGACAATAAGAATAGAGGCACACTTAGTTAAAGTGGTGTGGAAGTGCCTAAGACTCACCTTGAGGCTTCTGAAATAATATATAAAGTAGAGGAAACATTTTTACTAGAATACTTATAGGTCCATACATTCTATGGAACATTATGCACTTAGGCATGAGCTTAGTATATTCATGAACAAAGGCACTTAGGAATAAGATTATAGCAGCTACTAAAGGAAAAAATGAGATCAACACTTTCTTACTCTTCACCAAGGATGAACATGTGCCTTACTCTTCAAACCATACATGAAGTAATCATCAGAGATCAAAGTCTTCTTGAAAACTACCTGCATCACATTCATAAAGAACATGAAGAACCCTTGTATTTATTCACTGAGTCTCTTGAACAATCAAATAGTAAACCATCAATAGTTCCAAGTGAATAAAATCATGAAGAGATCCCCTTAGGAAAGCAAAAACTCATCCTTCAAGTAGATGAAGGTCCACTTCACTTGATTTGATGAATAACAACCTGCATGTCCCTATGAGTAATGGCTCATAGACTATTTGAGACATAAACTCCCCCATAGACAACCCTTATTATGGGCTCATTCAGACTATTCAACTTAACATTGGGACAGAGTAGGAACTTCAGGCAGCAACCATTGGAAAGTAGTGGATTGAGACAAAAAATTTGCAAATCTTTGAATTGCTGAAAGAGTATCAAGATGTTTTTCCAATGAACTAAAGTGAAATGAAATGGGTTCACCCTTCTCTTGGTAAGATACATATAAAGTTTACTGATGGTACTCATATTGTGAAGAAACTTCCATACCAAATGAACCCTAACCTCTGAGCACATGTGAAAGAAGAGATCAATAACATACTCCATACTAGAGTAATTACTCCTATTAATGAATCTAAATGGGTAAGTTCTATGGTAATCAATATCAATAAATAAGGGAATATTAATATCTATGTGATTTATCATGTTTTGAATGCATCCTGTGTCATCGATCCTTTCCCAACACCTTTCACAAAGGAAATCCTAGAAGGAGTTGTTGGTTGTGAGATATACTCATTTACCAATGGGTTCTTGGGGTATCACCAAGTCTAGAGAGCTGAGGAAGACCATTACAAGACCACATTTTCTATAGAATGGGGCTCTTTTTCCTATACCATCATACCTTTCAAGTTGAAAAATTCCTTGATAGTATTCTCATGGGTAGCAGTGGAGGCTTTCAAAGATTTTATCCATAAGTTTCTCCAAGTCTACTTAGATGACTAGACAATATACGGGATAATCAAGGGCCACTGTGACAATTTGAGGCTCATGATTTAGCACTTCGAGTGTTACAAATTTCTTTGAATTTTAAGAAATTCCTATTTGTGACACCATTTGGGGTACTCCTTGGGCATATCATTTGTAAAGAGGGACTCTTGGTAGATCCAACCAAGGTCTCTATCTTTCTTTGTCTACCAATGCCAAGAACTTAGCGTGAGGTGTGTGCATTTTGAGGACATATGGGCTACTATAGGAAGTTCATTTAGGGTTATTCTAAGGTTTTAACACCCCTAGAAGAACTATTAAAACATAATGAACAATTTATATGGACTAATTCCTACAAAGTAGCTTTTGAAACTCTGAAGGAAAGATTAGTTACCACTCCTATCTTACAATTTCCAGATTGGACAAAACCTTTTCATGTCCATGTTGATGCATCTAGCACAAAAGTTGGTGTAATAATTACACAACCAAGAGAGATAAATTTGGACCATTCCATCTATTTTTCTATCAATAAAATCACATCATCCAAAATAAACTATACCACCACTGAACATGAAGCCTTGTCTATGGTTTACATGCTACAAAAATTTAGACAATACCTTCTAGCCACACCATTTGTATTTTACACTGACCATGAGGATGTAAATTATCTCTTCAATAAGATAATTCTCCATGGAAGAATTTTTCAATGGATAGTTCTTTTCCAAGAATTCTAGTTTTCCATAGTATTAAAACCTAAGAAAACAACTATGGACTTGATCACTTATCCCAAATTAAAAATAGAGAACCTCCACATGTTATAGAAGATGAGATTCCTAAAGTATAACTCTTCAAAGTCAATAGGGTACTAAATAATTGGAGGATATTGTGGCATTCTTCAATACTAGATATGCACTTGATTCCCTCACTTTATAATAAAAGAAACAATTTGTGGTCCACACCATACCTTATCAAATAATAGCAAGAGATCTATACAAAATGGACCATGATGAGGTATTTCACCATTGTGTAATACAACATGAATGTTTTGAGGTATTAAAGGAAGTCCACAAAGGTATTATCAAAGGACATTGTGTTGGGGAAGCTACTACACACAAGGTGTTGCTCGTTGGACTCTGGTGGCCAACTTTATTTAAAGTTGCAAAGGCATATGCAAAGAAATGTGATATTTTCCAACATGTGGGATGACCAAATAGAAAATATGCCATGCCATTGCAACCAATTTCTTCTCAAGAACTATTTTAAAATTGGGATATTGACTTTGTGGGGCCCATCACTCCAACAGGATGAAACACAGGCTCATGATACATAATAATGACAACTAACTACTTAATACACTGGGTTGAAGTAGCACCAACCAAAGACTGTATGGTAGTGACTATTGCACATATCATCTAAGAAAATATTATAACCCACTTATAATGTCCTCTAAGCTTCACCAATGATTGTGGAACCCACTTACTGAATGAGACAATTCAAATCCTCTTAGCTGAATTCATGATTGTGCATCACAAGAGAACACCATACCACCCACAGGCTAATAGAAAAATTGAAGCCTTCAACAAGATCCTCAATACCACTTTGAAAAAAAATTGTAATTTTGGTAGAAATGATTAGGATGATAGGGTATATGTAGTACTTTGGGCATACCAGACCACATATAGGTGCCTCAACAAAAATACCCCATTTAACTTAGTATATGGAAAGGATGCAATCATGATAGTTGATTTCTTAGTTCCATCTCTCTAGATTACACATATAATAAACCTTGATGATGATGCCTATTTGAAATCTTAGATTTATGAACTCATAAAACTAGATGAGGCTCAGTTCTTTGCCGACTGGAATCAAGATGTTAAAAATGGAAATAGAAAGCATGACATGATCACCATCTAAAGAACAAAATCTTAACCCTAGGCATGAAAGTTCTAATCTATGACTCTAAGTTCACATGACACCCTAGGAAGCTCTACATTAATTGGGATGGACCATTCATAATTCATAGTATTTGACTTATCAAAGCTTGCTGGCTAAATTGAATGGATGGTTAATTATTCCTTGGACACTATAATGGGAATCAACTTCGACCGTATTATAATTCTATTTAGAGTTTATGTTATTTTCAATAAGGCTTAAGGCCATTAGATTAGGATTTATTGATTTCAATAAAAAGTGTTACCCTTGAGGTGTGTGACTCTCTTTTAAAATTCTTAGTCCTTTAGTTATTTCATGGAGGACCAAAAACCTTTTGTGTGGGGTAAGATATACTTATGAATATAAGACATAATAGGTGGGTGCATATGTTTTAAGCATAAAAGAGTCATACATGGTGTGCAAGAGATTAAGGGTACATGAGTCATTTAATAAAATGAATTCCAACCATTTACATGACAACTGGTCTCCATTACTCTAGAAAAATAGGATAGTTGTTACCCATTTCTAAGAAAGGCATGGGAAGAAATGGACCATTAATGTGATAAGGGTAGTCATAACAACAAGATTGTGAATGGAATGATGAGACAAGTTTGTTAGAACACTAAAGGCTCAATGAAAGATCCAAATTATGAAGACCATTAAAAGATACACATTTATTACTAGAAATGATAATGAGAGGAAAGAAATTAATGAGGTAAACTAGATGGAAGACCTATAAATAAACAAGTTGAAGCCATTCCACACCTTACCTTACTATAATATTCAAGTACTTAGTGAACCAGAGAACCAAAGATGAAGAATTTTTTATTGTAGAACATAGTGTTTGAGAGCTAAACAAAGATGTGAAGAGGATTTCCAAGTGGAGGAGGAAGATTGTTAAGTGCAAACATGGGTAAAAGTGGGTCAAGGTCATTCTTTTAAAAAAATGTACGTTGAAAGTTTCATCATTATTGAAATGTGAAGATCAAGAGCTAAGGCAAGTCTAAATGCTACCACGTATTCATTGGGACCATGGGATGGCCGAGGGTTAACCTTTGAGCAACATGGAGGGTAATGCAACTAAATAAAAAAACAAAAAGACTTAAAAAAACTTCTAACAATACTAGAAGAGAGAGAGGTGAGTGGAGAAGTTTGGTTCCCTATAAGAGAGGAGACTTTAGAAGACCTTGAAGAGACACTAAGACAAGAGTAGCATGTGAAATTTTAGAGTGAGAGTGTGAAAGAAGCTAAAATGGTGAAAAAGGGAAAGCAGGCACAAACATCCTCATCACCAACCACCCCACCATCTCCCCATCAAACAATTTACATAGAAGAGATACAATACCTTGAATTCGTCTTGTGCATGGAAAAATGGGTCTCTAAAGTAGCAACTATGACCATATTTGACTACAACCATTGCTATCCAAGAAATGAGGTGCAATTGCAAATGATTATCAAGTCTAGACCACTAACACATGAAACCAAGTGGTTTATGACCTAACCATCAAGAACCAACTAGATGAAACTGGCCTTTTCTAACTCTTCAAACTATCATATTTTGGAAAACCTATTGAGGCAGTTCAATTCCTCCTCTCACGTGTTCATGAGGATCACATCTGCTTCATAGGACACAACATGAAGATTAACATAGAGAGGGTAATCAAGGTCACTAGACTCTAGTGCTCAGGGATTAATGTATTGGATGACTTGGTAGATATGGAGGAAATATAACAGACCACTACCATGCTTATGTATCAAAAGTAGAGACATGCAATATACATCACAAACCTACAATATTCTACCTTAAGAGTCACAACATAAATCATTTCCACCAAGGTTGAAGGGACTCACCAATGGAAGGAGGTGATATGGCCCACCTTCACATAACAAACCAAGTAGTATAGGGAGTATAGTATAAATGGGCACTATACTTTTCTTGAAAGATAGCTGAAGATGTAGAGAAGGTGCATACAACACCTGATTTCAAGTTTCCTTGCGGGGAAATATTACTATTATTGGTTTTTGATAAAATTAGTGTGCCTAACTATAGTTATATATATATATATGAATTGGGTATATCCCCCCACCAAGTGCTTCAAAGCTTTTACCTCCCCTCAACACATCACTCCAACATATAAATTAAAGATGAGATACTAGTTTGATGAATGAAGGTAGATTTTGAGAATGAGTGTCATATTCCCAAGGATTTTCCCTCTTAAATAGAAGGTCAAATATAATTTAATATGAAGTAGCACTTCTCCCTAGCACGTATTCAAATGAATCCTTTGAGGGAGCTCTCAGTGTGGCTTAAGTTATCATATGCCTTCTCTATGCGCTACTTCATCAATTCCATAAATAAAATCTATGATGCACAACTAGTCAATATACAAGAATAATGGATCAATGAAGAGTGTCACACCCTTTAAAAGGTGTTTTTATATCTTAACAAAAAGTCCTATATAGAGAGGGGAGAAACAAGTATGACCAATATCAAGATCAATAATATCCTAGTTGGGGAATAGGTACACAAACTATTTTATATGTTGCACCCCAACTAGCACCCTCAAGATGGGGAACTTAAGGAGAGGATCCCCCAGGTACCATTGAGAAAGAGGCCATTTGAGCCAAGTGCCAACACAAGTGGAAAATAGGGCCCCTAAAAATAATAAAGGATAGTGGAGGCATAACCCTCTAGGCTAGTTCAACATCATTGATCAACACCACATCCACCACCTCATACTTTTCCTTCACCACCTTCATCCCCATATCCATCTCATAATTCACCACCTATATCACCTTCACCTCATCATACTCTTTCCCACTCACCTACATCTCCATCTTGACCATCTCATCCATCTCCCCCCATTCTCCACCACCATGACCACCTTCACCTTCACCTTTTCCAAGGACTACCATTAGGTCAACACCTCATCACCATCCAAGACAAGTTCCCCAAAAGGACCCCTCCTAGGAGTAGATACATATTTTGGAATCTGATCCAAATAATACTCCATCCCTTATGTGAGAGGTCCCAGTGGCTGATCAAGTTAATACTGGAGGGATTGTAATGGATGGGATGGCTACTGGAAGCCATCAAGAACTTAAACAAGACCTAGGAAAGGAGAAGGGACCATCTAAGGGGAAACCAGAATAGAGAGCATCTACTCTATGTGAATGATATTGGTTTGGCATAAAAAAGTAAGAGCTCTAACTTTGGAAGCATTTCCACCCTGATGATGCAGTCCAAGAAATAAGGAAGAAATTATCCTTCCTTTTAGAGATGTATAGTGAAGAGCCTCAGTTCGATGTTCTGTTGGATTGTATTTTTTCTATCTCGGACACCCTATGAATCCCAAACCTCATGAAATTTGATCCATAATAGCTCTCCCCAATAATGACAAGCACCACATTTTAAAAACTTGCCATGGAAATGATGCACCAAAATATTTTATCAGAGTCAGATGCACACATAGCTAAAAAAACATGGCAAGGTAGTGGAAATATTTAATATAGTGTATGCTTAAAAATAGGCACTAGTCAAGGAAGTGGCCTCTTTAAAGAAACAACTTCAAGAGACCACCAAGGCTAAGGTAAGGGCATTGAACCTTTGCAAAATAATTTTGAAGTAAGGCCATCATTGGTAGATGGCATACCATTAGATGGGGATACCCTAGAAAAATTAGAGACATTGGTTGATCTTTTAATCAAAAATAATAAAGAGCACTCCATGCCTAGAGATGAGTCCTAAGATATTTTGGAGCAACTCACCACTATAATAGATATCCTACTATAGTACTTTGGAAAGATTTAGTGGGGTTATCCTCATTTTGGATGGCATTTTTGCATGCATGGCATGCCCAAGTAAAATAATAGAATTCCTACTCAATGATGAATAGGTCTTGAGGCAACAAGTGACTGATGAAACTCTATTAATAAAAGACCACACCAAGCATGCAAAGGAATTCAAGGATTTGAAAATAATGGAATATTCTATTAATAACCATCATCAACAAACAACTGTTAGTTTTACAACACTCTGAGGATAGGTTGAAAAGGAGGTCTTCAAATTAGAGAACATCCAAAAGGAAGCTAGCATAGCCCTAGAAGAATAAATGAAGAAGACTGAGACTCCAATTCAACTTGAGGAGTTGAAAGTAGTAAAGGAGGCCATTGAAAAAATAACTGCTAAAGTTCTTGATGGCTTATCCAAATGGGATGAGCTGAAGAAAGAACTTGAGTAGAAAGGGACTGAGTTCCTTGAGGATCCTAGTACTTAGTCTGTGATAGACTAAAAAATTAGTGTGGGGTGATGTTGGCCCCTCAATTTTGACCAAGTATTTATTCTAGTTTTGGCATGTATTACAGAGGGAACATTGTCTATTATTATGCAAGTACTAGCATGACATGGGATAACCATGGTATGGAGGGCCATGGCATGAGACTAGTAGTGTGAGAGTCTAATGATGTAGAAGGAAAATGATGTGGAAGACCCAATGTGAGAGGACCTAGTTAAGAGAAAATGTGGAATGATAAACCCAAGAATAAAGGACTTAGAACAAGAAGCAGAAGACTAGGGGAACACAAGGGAAGTAAAGCATGAGTAACAAGAAGCAATTAGAAATAATAAACCAAGGATAGTTCGACCTCATCGATCAAAGACCTTATACCAACATATAAGGAATGGAACACTTGGATATGAATATATTAGATAGAGCAAGCATCTAGGGGTGTAGAGTCCTGAGTCTATAAGAACAATCAGTTATAAGAGCCATGAATCTCAGCTTGTTTGGAGTCCATGTGCCATGTGTCCATTTTGTGTTGGGAACTTGACACTTAGATAGGGTAAGACAAGTATAAAAACCCCTATTATAAGTATTCAAAAGGATATTGAGAAGTGAACCATTGAAGGGATATAGATCATTCTATCTTGTAATCCATAAGTACTTAATAAGAATTAAATGTTTATCATGTGGTGTTTATATTTGAGCAAAGGACTATGTTGAATATTTCAATGTGTTAAGTAAATAAAGTCATGATTTCCTTTCTTTTATATTTAGTTAATTATGGTAGTATAATATATTAAGAAATAAGTAAATGCATGCCATGTTTCAAAGTCTTTAGGAACCAGTCTTTCACTACACACTTTAGGTGAGTGCACAAGACTCATGCCTTGCATGATAGGACTAGCGCACTAGCCTATTGGGTAAAGGCTTCAATGCCGACCTAAAGAGAATAACCCAATAATTGGTATGATAAATGATTCCTTCCCCATCCTCCATGTGATATCACTAAATGAATAGATGAAGATGCAAAAGAACCTGAGTTTGCATCTGATGATGATGAGATTTTGATGATTGATTGTTAACTCTCCCAAAGTAAATTGTAAGCTTCTATGGAAATGTTAAGTGATACCATTGTGGATCAGTTTTAGAGTGTAGTTTAAAAGGTATGTGTCCCAAATTCTAAATATTTTTATGATGTTAACATGACACATTAAGATGAATTACCCAATCATGATTTCTAATTTTTAAGATCAATGATGATTAATAAATATGATGGGGGAATTCTTTAAGTTGAGGATAGTCAACTACTAATTAATACAACATTTATGTAAGAGAAAGAATATACCATGAGAAGTAGGTAACAAGGTGATGCTCCTTGAGAGAATACTCATATAAATCTAAGGGCAAGGGATGAAATTAAGGAAGAAAATAAAACTACAATAGTCCCTAATTCTTCCAAATTGGCCCCTATCTCCCAAATTGTCAAACAAAGAGGTGCTCCAACAAAGAGTAGAGTACCCATATTGTCTAGTATTCCTGAGGGTGTGAATGATATTAGAATAAATCTACCCTTGAAAATTGATGTTAAAAATGCTAATCCATCCCAACCTGTTCCACCTTGACTTTAAATGGTTGTATTCTAGTTGAAGGTGTTGTCACCATTACTGTAAATACTCCCCTTACTCAGTATTATGTGTGTGATATGGCTCAAGTGTTGAATCAACTAAAAATCATCATGCCACTTATTGAGTTATTAAAAATACCTAAACATAGGAAGATGGTATTTAAATATTTGGAATTTAGTGGAAATGTAACTAAAAATGAAATGACTTCACCCCAAAAACTTTGAAAATTTGATGAAGAATCAAATGAGGTTGTTGAACCAGCCCCAAAAAATTATTTGGGGACTACATTGATAGAAATTCAAATGAGTTTGGATCTATTTTAGACAACCTTATTGATTAATGGTTTGATTGTTCCCAATTCTAGAGCTTTTTGTAATGTGATGCCCCTTGGTGTCCTAAATGATCTTGGAGTAAAGATCACATCTACCTTTGGCAAGTGTTATGTCATTAATTCATGAGAGGTGCTAGTTGTTAGACAAGTTAAAGGGTTGGTAGTATAAATGGTAGTTTATCTAGGTAAATTATTGAATATGGATGTGGTAGTTGTGGATTTCTTCCCTAAATGGGGAATGTTGTTGTCATGAAAATATACTACCAATATGAGTGTAATTATGCAGATGGACTTGTCTTATGCCACCATTCCTTTGGAGGGTAAGATTGTCAAAATTAATGGGGAGCTTGAGATGTTACATGTACTTGAAGATCTAAAAAGAGATATAAATGAGGTGTTGTACATGGATGTGGAATTGGGTAGCTTTGTTGGGAATGTGGATATTATTGACAAGCCTATTTTTATTGATGTTGGGTTTAACAATGAAAGTATTATTTGTAAAATGTCTTTTGACAAAGCTTGCTCTAATCTTGGAAATGGACATGGGCTTGTCTTCTATGCCTCCATTGGGAAATATTTTAAGTTTTTTTTTTAGATATATTTTGAGTGCACGAATAATAAATTTGAATATGAGACACTCTTGCTTAGTTTTCTAATTACCCACAAAAATGAAATTACAATTCTGATTGTAAAGGGTGATTCTAAGCTAGTGGTTAAGTAGGTTTGTAATGTTTATGCCACCAAAAATAAAAGGTTGAAATAGTATATAAATGATGCATGGAATTTTATAGAATTCATTGATGATTTCAATATATGTTATCATGATATAAGTTTCAATGAAGAAATTGATAGACTTTAAGGGGTAGGTGATCAGTTTGATATTGAAAATGTGAATCCTCATTCTTAGTATTAGGTGGAGGTGCTTATTAGGCCTTCAATCCTAGACAATATTCATCATTGGAATTTTTTTAATGATGATGAATAGATTAGATGGTTTCTAAATTATGAAGTTGAGTTTCAAGATCAACTCATATACTTGGAATTCATGGTTCAGACATATGATGGCAAAGAAACCTTGTTTGAGAAGGATATAATTCAGTTGAAGACAAACACTCTCCCTAGGGGATTGGTGAGTTTAGAAGCATCTTTTGATGAAGTAGACTAAATTAAAACTAGAGACTCATTTATATCAAAAGATGTAATTGAGTGTAATTTGGGTTCTCATGAGAATCTAAAGAAAGTATGGTTGGGTGCTCACCTAATTACAACAAAAAATCAAACTTACATGTAACTACTAAAAAAGTACCAGGATTGCTTGGCTTGGTCTTACTATGAATTAAAAGCATATAGAGAGGATTTGTTTCAACATGTCATCCCATTGTAGCCTGATAGTAAGCCTTTTAGGTAGAAGAAAAGACCTATCAACCCCATCTTGGCATTTAAGATGTGGGAAGAGTTGAATAAGTTGAGGGTCAGTGGAATTATTCAGCCCATCAGATATTTGTCATGGGTGACAAACTTAGTCCCTATGCAAAAGAAAAATGGTGACATCTACTTGTGTGTGGATTTCTAAAATTTGGAAAAAGATTTTTTGAAGGATAATTACCCCTATCTATTATGGATAACCTACTACAAAGTGTTACATGATCATAAATGTTATCCAATTTAGATGGTTTCTCAAGGTATAACCAAGTTGTAGTGAAGGAATCCAAGAAACCCAAGATTGCATTTACAATTTCTCAAGGCACATATGTTTATATAATGATTCTTTTTGGGTTAATTAATGTTGATGCCATGTTTTAGTGAGCTATGGGTGTTGATTTTAAAGGGTTAATTAATAATTTTATAGTTATGTATCAGGATGACATTACCATGTACTCCAAGAATATATAGGAACATTTGGAGCATCTAGAAAAAGTGTTCATTAGATACAAGGAGTTTCAAATTTCACTTAATATTAAGAAGTGTCACTTTAGAGTAAAAAATAATAAGTTGTTGGGACATATAGTGTCTAAGGACGGTGTCATTATTGATATCGAATGAGTAGAATCCATTGGAAAAGTACTTATCCTATAGTCTAAGAAGGGAATTCAGTTTTCTTTGGATAAATCAACTTTGTAAGGAGGTTATGTGTAATTTTATAGATATTACTTTGTGTATCACTTCATTCTAAATAAATATCAAACCATCAAGTGGGAGGAAACAGTTGTGCATGCATTCAATCATATTAAAGGAGCCTTGAAGTCTACCTCTATATTTTCCACTCCTAATTACACTAAGGAATTTAAAATATTCTCTTTTGCATCACATAATACCATATTTATTGTCTTGTTGTAAAATAATGATGATGGTCATGAGTAACCTATAGCTTTCTTTAGTAAAGCTATGCAAGATTCTGAACTGATCTATACCATCATGGAAAAACAAGATTTCATTCTCTGAAAGATTTTATAAGATGTTTAGCCCTTATACTCTGAGTTTGATTATATTACATATGTATCACATACAATTGTGAAGGAAATCTTGACTAAGATTGAAGCATCCAACAAGGGATGCAGGTGGGTCAACAAGTTGCAAGAGTGCGATGTGGATATTTAGACCACCAAATTAGTAAGAGGGATGGGTCTAGCCAAGCTTATGGCTGAGACTAATTTGCATGTTGTTGAGGTAAACACTATTATATTTAATGTTGATGATTATTTGAGTCAAATTAGCATATCTCCTTGGTATAAGGACATTGTTTACTACTTGTGAAAATTGAATTCTCCCCCTAATTTGGATAAGAACCAAATAAGAAATCTTAATATTTTATCCTAGAAATATCTATTTACTAAAAATGGATTGGCATGGAAGAATTCAAATGGGATTATCCTAAGATGATTTTTATAAGAAGAAATTACTGATTTAATTGAGGTCTTTCATAAAGGAGTATGTGATGGCCACTTTGCACCTAAAGTCACAACTCATAAAATTCTAAGAGTTGGTTATTGGTGGACATAATTATTCAAGGATATTTCTCATAAAGTTAAAATATGTGATAAATGTCAGTGATTTGCTATAAATTTGAAATCTTCTGGTTCTCTTCCCCTATAGCTTGTGATGATTGAAGGCCCATTTAGACAATGGAGAATAGATTTCATTGGGGAAATCACTAATTTTTCAAGTGCTGGACATAGATGGATATTGGTTGTAACTAATTAATTCATGAAATGGGTTAAGGTGGTCCTTAAAAATAATGTTACACACCAAGTAATTATGGACTTTCTATTAAATTAGATTATTTGCAAATTTATTGTGCATGTTAAGGTAATTGTTGATAATGCCATGAGTTTTAAAGCTAAACCTTTGGTTGCATTGTGTAAAGAATACATGATCGAATTAGTTTATTATTCTAATTACAACCCTCAAGGGAATGGCAAAGTAGAATCTAGTAATAAGAACTTTTTCAAAATCATTAGATGAGCCTTAGAAGCAAACAAGAAGAAGTAGGGTGAATAGCTAAAGTTTGCCTTGTGGGATGATAGGATCAAACCTAAGAGAGCTATAAAAAAATCACTTTTGAACATATTTATGAAGCTCAAGCTATTTTTCTTATGAATTTGCAATTTATAAACTATCAATTTATGCAACAGCTAGAAGAAGATGAACAAATCAACCACTATGAAAATAGAATGAACTAGGCTGTTGAGTTTGATGAAACTAGAAGACAAGCTCATGAGAGAAACCTCAAGTTTAAGGAAAGACTTAAAATAATATTTGATAGAAAATTTGTACTAAGAAATTTTCACATAGGTGATTTGGTTTAACTTTGGGATAATAGACATGAAGAGAAAGGCATGGAAAATTTGATGACTTGTGGATGTGCCCTTATTCCATTGAATACATAATTGAGGAACACACTTTCTTCGTGAGAGATCTAGATGGTGAGATACTAGAGCTATCAATTAATGGAAAACATCTAAAACATTTCATTGACTAAGTTCATGACTGTGTAAATTATTATATAGTGTATAGCTCTATTTTTTCCCCCTTTATGTTGGGCCTTTTTTTGTACATTTATTTTTGGTGTTTTTGTGTCATGTGTTCATTCTCATATCCTCTTGATCTTTTTTTGTTGGTCTGACTTTGTCCAATTTAGTTTCCATCAGTGTTTAGTAACAAATTGATAAGTTTTAACTTTGTGGCCCAATGGATTGGCACCTAATCTACTTTTTTGGGTTCTTTACACACCTATAGGGGGTGTACATCCTCAAGCAAAAACCAATGTTAGTGCCCAAAATTGCATTAAACAATTTGTGCCTTTTTATAAAAAAAATAATGCATGAACATCTAATGATTGCCTCATATTTTCATGTGTTTACCCAAGTTGAAAATACAACTTTTGCCTTGTGAAAACCTTATGTAATCTTGGTTTTAGTTAATTCTCAATGTTTTCATATTTTAATGAGATTGTAGGGTCTGTGATTAAAATCAACCTGGGAAGATCAAATAATGTTCAGTAATATTTTTTCCATCTTCTAAAAGGCTTTGAAGTGGCATAATTTCTAAGGTTAAATGTAAGTTTGCATTAGTGAAATTTGTAGTTGGGGTGAAAAGATCCATGAGATTATATGGTGGAAAAATAAGTTGTAAAAAATGCAAGTTTGACTTTTCAAATTCTAAAGTTTTTTGGTAAAAATCTTAAGTTTTTTGGAAAATTTTCAAGTTTGATTTTACAAAAATTTTGTAATTCAAAATTTTTGTTCAAACTTTATGGTTGGAAATTTTATTCAAAATCTTTGGTTGGATATGTTGTTCTGAGTTTCTCTTGCTTCAAAGGATTTGGTTGTTAGACTTTTTATTCAAGCTTTTTTTGTTAGACACTTTGTGATTCAAGCCTTTAATTCAAGCTAATGTCTACCACCCACCAGTCAACATGAATTAAAAAGAGAGATGATCCAAAAGGGAAGTAATGAATTTTAAAAGTAAATTATAGGTCGAAGTGGAGAAATAAGTAAGGCCACATAAGAATTCAAGAGGACACATCAATATTTCTACTCATTCTAGAGTGTATGGCCTATCCAAGTGGAAGTTGAGTTTGTAAAAAAAATAAAATCTTGATATTTTAAGTAGAAGAAAGCCACATTATTAATACAATCCATGTGTAAGGTCAAATGATGAAGTCAAGATTTTAAAAAGGGAAAATAATGCACTTAAGCATTATAAAGTTTGGTGGTAACCCTAAAAGGTCAAAGGAAAAATAGAAAATGAGAAGGCCCAAGAAATTTTGGCATAAAGGAAAAAAGTTAAAATAAAGCTAAGTATTGCCATGTTTAATATTTTTCTTATGTTGAAGACCTCCTTAGAGGAAAAATATCTTACAGGGTTTATGAGGCCAAGGTGGGCCATTACAAGCATATTTTCCAAATGGCCATGGATCCTTCTTTTATTTTATCACAACTAGAGTTTTCTAATGCAATCATGACAAAGAAAGGGGTGTTATTTGGCCTACACAAGGGGAAGGATAGTTGTCCAGAAGATTCCAAAATTAAAAATAATTAACAAAAGAGCATGACCAAGTAGTTACACTTGAAGAAAAAGAGTTTTTTTTGCTCCCAAGGGAATATTCTCCCTCAAACCCAAGTACAACACATTTCTAGCCAAGAAGATCAAGGGTTTGCTTGAAATATTCATAATTATAAGGATAGGTAGTTAATAGAATGATTTTTTTGTAGAGTAGGAATTTTCAAGCATGATAAAGGGCATCTTCTAGTTAAAGCATATTCTTAAAATATTTTGGATGAAAGCATTGTATAAAAAGAGGGTTTGTCCTCTTTTCTAAGTTGTTGTTGGTTGTTGTTCTTTCTAGGTCTTAGGATTTTTAATATTTTGGTATCATTGTTATGTGTGTATATTTTCTCTCTTACTAAGGTGGTTATAGCTTTATAACCATTAGCAAGCTCTGAGAGTATTGTATATGTTTTTCTTGTTAAAAGAGAAAATTCACCATGTTTTTCCCCATGGTATCATTATGAAATGATGATGTATGTAAGATTTTTTTGTAAGTTAATATAAAATAGCTATGATTTTATGTTGTATTTTATCAATGAAATGCAATAAAATATTCTTCATGCTCTACTTATTAGGTATTTAGTTTTATGCTTATTAATGGTGGCAGCTATTTTGGGCATATATCTAAGTTGTAAATTCTTTTATGCACTATGATTTGGGGATATGTTGTTTATAAACTTTTAAGGGAACCCTAGGTTTATGGATTTGATAGGAGAAATAATTTTAAACTCTAATTTTAGTGTATGTTGTAGGGTTTCAAGAATCATCTTAATATTTGTGTTATGTTGGCACCAATGGATGCAACTCATTTTTGTTAGTTTCCTTAGCTTATATTTTAGTGTTTCAACATCTTTGAAAATGAATGATGTCATTTCTTATTGAATGAGATCCTAATGTTTAAAAAAACACACCACCACACCACTCTTTATATTTACCTAACTCATCCTACCCTATCCTACCCTATAAATAATACACCCTATTATATATTCTGAGTGTTATTTGCCTATAGATGCTTAAATATTACATATCTTAGATGTATCTATGTTTTGTGATTTAAATATTAGAAATAAAATCTTCCATTTGTCACTCTATTGTTTAAAATTTATTTAAAATGAAGGTTGCAATCATGTTTACATCTATCTTTAGTAACTTGTGTTTGGCCCAAATCATTTGTTTATTCTATGTGACAACTCTTCTTGAGTGGAATGAGTAAGTTTGGTTATGTTCTAGTTAGATTTGTGTTTATTGTGTTCCAATAATCCTCATGTATATTGAATTTCAATATCACTCCATGTGAGCAATGTAACCCTCAAGGCCTCTCACCTTGGTTCAAGTAGAGCCACAAGTAGCAAAGCACTGATTGTACCCTCTGTTGGTATCTTCTAGTCATTGTCTATGTTCAGTCCATTTGTATGTTAAACCCTTCCATGATTATAATAACATATCAATGAGTTTACCATCCAAATTTTCCATTTTTCTCAAGTGTGTAAGGATGAGCAAAAGAGGTATACAATTGGGAACCAACATAACTAATCACTATCATCATATGAAACAAAGCATAATTGAATAAAGAAAATAA
>JARHVA010000571.1:960000-1045000 GCA_037957365.1 Torreya grandis | reverse complement strand
CAAAAACTTAATAAAATATTGGTGGAAAGAACCCATCTTGGGTTCTGTTATGTTCATCCTCATGAAAAAACTCAACTTCCTTAAAACCAAATTGGAAATTTGGAACATGCATGTGTTTGGGGATATCTTTCTAAAAAAAATGGCCCTTGAAGTAGAAATTTAAATTATTGAAGAGATTAGTGCCTCTAGGAATTACAATGACCTCATGGCATTGAAGTAAAAAGACCTATGTAAGTTTCATAACCTGTAAGATAAAGACGAGGCATTCTAGAAGTAAAAATCTAGATGCTTATCGCTAAAAGAGGGTGATAAGAACACAAAATTGTTCCACCATTCAACATCAAGACACAAAAATATCAATAAAATATCCCAATTACAAATGGAATATGGGACCATTAGTAATAATGAATATGAAATATCCTTCCCTATTATAAATTTCTTTAGAAACCTTCTCTTAAATGATGGAGCTCCAAAGGATTCTCTTGTCTCTTCTACTCTCTCAAATTTTCACAAAGTCTTCTTTGCTACTGACAATGCTTCCCTCATCAAGATTCCCATAAATGAAGAAATTAAAAGTGCAATTTTCCACATGGGTTCAAAGCCCCTGGACCTAATGGTTTCCCATTTTTTTCTTCCAAAAGTTCTAGGACATTATACACCTAGAGGTCAAATAAGCTAATAGAGAATTTTTTCATTCCAAATCTATTCTCAAATAAATCAACAACACCTTTCTGGTTCTAATCTTGAAAAAACAAGGTGCCACTAAAATTCAATATTTATGGCCTATTAACCTTTGTAATACCACCTAAAAACATTTATCATCAATTTTGGTAAATAGATGCAATCTCTTCTTGATAAAGTCATTGGAGAGCAACATGGGGCCTTTGTTGCAGGCAGATAGATGATAGATGACATTGTCCTTACTCATGAATCCATGAATTTCATATCCAAACCCTAAAGATAGGGCATTTTACTCAAACTAGACATGTTGAAAGCTTACGAATAGGTTTCCTAGCATTTCCTAATGTAGATTATAGAAACACTGGGGTTGAATCATAGTACTAGGAAAATTATCTAGAACTACATTACCACCCCAAGTTATCTATTATTATAAATGGTGTCTCAAAAGGTTTTTTTTTTTTAATTTAAGAGGCCTAAGGTAGGGATATTCAATCTCTCCCTACATCTTTATCATTTTATAGAAAACCTTGAGAATAATATTGAGGAGAGCCTACACTCAGGGCCTTATATAAGGTATCTTGGTAGCCCAAAATATAGATCCTATCACTCATCAATAGTTTGATGATGATAATATTATCTTAAGAGATGCTTTAGTTGAGGAATCTAAAAATTGACAATGCATCTTAAATAGATATGAAAAAGTGTCCAACTAATGTATCAACTTCCAAAAGATCTCCCTTTTCTTCACCAACACCTCCTATAGTAGAAAAGAATCACCAAAATTATACACTGTCAACTAGGTAAACTATCAGCAATCCACTTGGGCATCCCTCTATTTTCAATTAAAATAGACTCTCAAATTTGGAACCCCTTAGTTGATTTCATATAAAGGAAATTAGTGGGATAGAAGGTTTACCTTCTTACCCAGGTAGGGAAATACTAGCTTCCTAAGGCCTCAATTTAGAGCATTCTCGTATACTAAATGTCTATTTTTAGAATGCCATCCAATATTACCTCTAAGATTGAACAAATACAAAAAAACTTCTTGTTGAGAGGAACTGAAGAAATATTCATATTCAATCTTATTGCATGGTATAAATTCTATCTTCTAGAAGCTAATGGAGGTCTTGCCCTGAGAAGTATCAAATCCATGAATAGAGCCCTATTAGAAAAATGGGTTGGCACGTGATGAAGTAGAATGGGTAATGGGCAAGAACCATAATGGAAAAATACCTTAAATGAGTAGAAGAGGATGAATTCTTGTGGGAAGAAGGCCCTATTGATGGATTCACTTTTTGAAAAGCCATATCCAGTTGTAAGGACCTTTTAAGGAAAATAATATTATGGAATATTAGGAATTGAAAGAGAATTGAATTCTAGGAAGACGCTTGGTTATCTCCCACCCCCTCTCCACTTAGGGGATTTGGGTTTTGGGGTATAGATAGTTCAAGTAGAAATGGGGCTCCAAAATTAAAGATTATTAGGAAATTAAGGATATAACAAAGTGATGGAAATTCTTCCCTAGTGAGGATCTACCACTGTAAGAATCTTAGGGTATTCAAAACCTCAACCTAACATTAAGACATGTCCACATCCCCTAATTTAAGAAGGAGGATCAATTTATTTGGTGGGTAGAAGACAATGACTCCTACTCATTGGCTTTGGGTCATGCCACCAACCTCAACTTGGAAAGTGAATGGAGTCTATAGAATTTTTTTTGGGTAAAGTATCTAACTTCCAAAGTCAATTTATTTTTTTGGCTTGTGGTATAGAATAAAATTTTGATAGTTGATAACCTAGCCAAAAAGGGGTTAATTGTTCCCAACATGTGCCAAATTTTTTGAAGTATAGAAGATTCTATTCTCCACCTTTTCTTTGAATTCCCTTTCACCTTGAATCTATTTAATGATTTACTAAATTGACTTAACATGGCCTGGGTTAAACCAAATAATGTCTTAGATCTCATTGTGAAATGGAATTCCCCCTTGAATATCCCTTCCATAGTTTTCCTTTAGTGTATTTCCCTCCCCCATTGGTTATGGTGTGTGTGGAAAACTCACAATGATGGTATTTTCCTCAACATAATATATCAGTTGAAAGGCATCTTTCCCTACCTCTTCTAGACCATTTTGGAAAATTGAAAATCTATCCCTTGTTGGAACACAACTAGATACTAAGAGGGTGTGTTGGGGGGGGGGGGGGGGGGGGGGGGGGGGGGGGCTTGGGGGCGGGGGGGAAGGGGTGAATCATTATATCAATTTAAACTAGTTCTTTAAATAATTTCAATGTAGAATAAAATATATATGTAGATAAAATAAAATATACAAGGATAATACACACACAAATACTCATGACACTAGATTTATACACGGAAAAACCAAAAGGAAAAACCATAGTGAGAATAACTTCTAGAAACTATTATTCTAATCTAGCCTCATAGTTCAAAACCTCACTTGCAAACCTCACTTGTTACACTTTTAAGGGCACCAACCCTAAGGAGACACCAATCCCCTAGTTTAAGAGCACCAACTATAAGGAGGTACTAAGTCCCTAACTGAGCACCAACTTAGCTTAACCTCATTGGTTACATGTTTAAGGGCACCAACCTTAAAGAGACACAAATCCCCTAATTGAGAATCAACTCAGCTTATTTGATAGCACTAACCAATTAGATATATGAAGCTATAACTCTAGTATAAAATTTATTCATAAATGAATCCAACTCTATTCTCTTTGTTATAAGTATAATCTATAATTGATCATACTCTTTACATTATATCTATGTACCTTTCTTATCTTTACCCCTCTATCTCTATGTCTAGATATCTCTCTATTTGACACACTTCATCTCTCTCTCTCACTCTACTCCTTTATGTCACTATATTTTCTATTTGACACAATTTGTATAACTCTATCTCTATCCTATATATATATATGATCTAGGGTTCCATATCTTCTATGTGTTCACAATTGAACTACTACACATCATGCAAATTTTGGACTCTAGTTCATTATGACTTGGGTTGTAACTTTCTTGAATCTTGATTTCATACATCACACCATAATTATAGGTATTTTTAATATCTATAACATATTTTAGACTCAATTTTTGATGCATAAACTTTTTAATGTATATTTGATTAGTTGGATCGATCAATCTTGTTGTCTATGTTCAAGATATAATACTTATATGTAAGTTCCTACATGTTTTTCCACTTGACCATTGGAATTTAAATGCTTTAAATACTAGACTTTGATCTCTTTCTTTTCACCATCACCAAGCTCTCTTTCTTTGTTATATATTTGTACATTGCTAAACTTTAATGTTCCACTCTTTAAATTGCATCCATCAATCTATAGATCCTAGCTCCCATGTGCCATTGGATCTTCAAAGATGCATCTTCTTTATCTTGACTTGGTCATTAAAATTTGACACTTTGAGTTCATCTCACTGCTTCTTATATATTTGGATTGCTTTCACTCCATTGATCTTCTCAAACATGATTGGTTTTTACTTCACCACTATGTCAATAAAAAATGATCACTTTATTACATCTGAGTCTACTCACTCTATTGGATATTTCTCATCCAAGATTCTACATGCCATTGTATCTTTGAACTTGCATTAATTTTACCTTAAATTGGTCATTTAATTTTGACATTTTAAACTCATCTCGCTACTTTCTATATATTTAGATCACTTTCACTCTATCGATCTTCTCAAATTTGCTTGGTCTTTAACTTACCACTATTTTGATAAATCTTGAGTACTTTATAGAATTTAAGTCCATTCACTCTATTGGATCTACTTTGCATAATCACCCATGCACTGTTAGATATTCTAAAAAGATTGATATTTATATTTGATAGGCTCACTCTCATTGGTCCTCTATCTGATATACTCATGTGATTGTGAGACTTTTCATTAGCACATTCACTCAAAAGGACCTTTGACACTTTGACTTCATCATGCTCCATTATATCTCCAATGTCCAATTAAGCACTGACTATTGATTTTCCAACTAGCTAGATCATTAAATCTGATAATCTTATGCTCATTGGGTCTTTATCTGATAATATTTGTTAATGTGACACTTTTTATGAGTGCATTTAATCAAAGGAGCCTTTGACAATTTGACTTTGCTTCATTCCATTAGATCATCTATGTATGATGAAGCATAGGCCATTGATCAAGCTATGACATATATTAAGTCTTAGACTTAGGAAAATATAAATTCCTTTGATAATTTCTTGGAGCCAGTAATTTCTAGGTCAAGGGGTTAGTTTCTTAATGATGATATAGACTTAGTTTATAAGTTAAGTTACTCATTCTTGACTATACCAAGTCAACATCAAAATATAACTTTTCTTGTTAATGTCATGGCTAAACCCTTAGGATTTTATTGAGAAACCTTATCTAGTCTAAGAGCAAAGATAAATCAATTATGATCTCATTCCTTCTCCTCTAAACATGTGGATAATATTTATAGAATGTATATGAAACCCCATGATGGATCTTCTATCTTTTTGAATTTAAACATCCATTAATGGTCTTTATAAAAACATGACAACTTTTTATAGTGCAACTTTTAAACATGATCTTCTCTCCATCAATTTTGCCTAATCCTTTTGACATCAATGACATCCTTAGTGTCCCTTTTGAAATCATTGACAATCATATTGCTAACAATCTCCCCCTTTGGAATTGATGGAAAACTAAATGCTCTGATGAAAACTTAATGTTTTGATCTTCTAATAATTTGATCTTTCTCTAGCATTACTTGCATTAGCTTTTGATGAGTATGAACTGAAGGTGTTCATCCCAAACTTACTCCCCCTTAGGCAATGATATATTTTCCTAAACTCATCTTGGACACTTGATTTGCTCTTCCCAACTTTTATAGAGAGCATTTACACTTTTATGAAGAGAATTTACCCTTTTTCTCCCCCTTTGACATCAATGGCAAAGGGATTTCTTCTCACTATTTGTCCAAAGTGTTCTCCCACTTTATTATATAAAAGAGTTTATCCTAGAACCTACAACCATCAACTCATTATAAATTTGCAAAATATACATACCTAAGTTTATTTTTCTCTCTTCTTCTAGGGATTAATAAAGCTTCTATGAGACTCCCCCTGGACTCATGCCCTATCACTAGTGATTTAGTGATGTGGTATAGGATCCACTACTCTCATCTTCTATCTTAGATATTCAAATTATTCTTTGGGAAGAGGTTTGATGAATATGTCTACAATCTGGTCCTTAGTTGGCACATACTCCATTGTGACCTCTTGATCTACAACCCTTTATCTTAAGAAGTGATACTTGATTGATACGTGCTTGGTTCTTGAATGCATCACTAGATTCTTTGATATATTTATAGCACTTGAATTATCATAAAAAATAGAAATAGGTGATGTGTGTTCAAACTTGATGTCCTTGAGTGTTTGTTTCATCCACAAGACCTGAATGTAGCATGCCACTACTGCTATATACTTTACTTATGTTGTATAAAGAGTAAATGACTATTTATTTTTTACTTAGCCATGAAATAAGTCTATTTTCAAGGAAAAATACACCACCACTAGTGCTTCTTCTGTCATACACACATCCTACCCAATTTGCATATGTATATGATATCAAAGTAAAATATTCAATTTTAGGGTACCATAGGCCATAGTCAATTGTGCTCTTGATGTATCTAAATATTATTTTCACTGCATTGACATGTGACTCTTTAGGAGCATTCTACAATCTAGAAACCATGCACATTGCTTGTATGATATCTGGTCTTGATGTAGTTAGGTATAGTAAGATACTTATCATTATTTTAAACATAATATGATTTGCATCAAGATACTCTTCCTCTTTGTTCAAATTTCATCTAGTTATCATGGGGGTACTAACTAGTTTTCTATCTTCCATTCAAAATTTCTTGATCATCTCCTTTTCATACTTGGTTTGGGATATGAATATCCCTTCATGAGACTATTCTATTTGTATACCAAAGTATAAGAAAATTTGTCCTAGCATAGACATCTCAAATTCACTTTGCATTTGTGTAGCAAATTATTTGCACATTTTTTATTACTATCACCAAAGATGATGCCATCTACATAAACAACACCAATCAATATATGCTCACCTTCTAATTTGAATTGTATATTACTATATGTACATCCCTTATTGAAACCTTATTGCTATATGTATTGTTCCAATCTTGAATACAATGCTATAGGTGCCTATTTTAGACATACAATGCTTTATTTAGTCTAAACACATAATATTATTCATCTGGAAACTAAAAACCTTTTGGTTGTTCAATATAGACTTCCTCTTGGAGGTTCCCATTCAAGAAAGAAAAATTTACATCCATTTGATAGACATTAAACTTCTTGTAATTAGAGAATGATAGAAACATTATTATAGCTTCCAATCTAGAAATTGGATTAAATGTTGCCTCAAATTCTATGCCTTCTACTTGTGCATATCCCTTGCACACCAATCTTTCTTTATTTCTTATAACCATTCCATCCTCATTTAGCTTTTTTCTATAGACCCATTTTATTCCTATCACATTCTTATTTTAGGGTCTTGGAACTAATTGCCAAGTTTTGTTCTTTTCTATTGTGGTCAATTCTTCTTCCATGGATTTTATCCAATTCTCATTCTTATTGGCTTCAACATAGTTCTCAGGATCAATTTCAGACACTAGAGAAAAACTTGCTCTTTATTCATTACAACTCTTCTCCTTGTTCAAACTCCTTAATTCTTATTGGCAATTATCTTCTCTATAGGATGATCCTTTTTGAAAAAATCTTGGAGGTGTCTTTTCATTATTTTCCCAAGCCTCTTCACTATTTGCTTCTTCTTCAAGATCTAATTCTTTAATTTTGATTTCCTTATTAGGTTCAACATGTTTCAATCCTTCTTCAACCTTGACATTAATGATATCTACTATCTTGTGTAGCTTTTTATTGTAACATACATAGTATTTTATTTGAGTTGAATAACCAAGAAATATTCCTTCATCACATCTTGATTCAAATCTTCCAATTTGTCTTCCTTTCTTCTGATGTAGCATTTGCTTCCAAACACTCTTAAGTTCTTAACAGAGGTAGGATTTCCATACCATAGCTCATAAGGAGTTTTGTCACTATTTACCCTCAGTTGAACTCTATCCAAGATGTATATTATTGTTTAGATTTCTTATCTTCAATATCCATCAGGTAACTTGTCCTCTTTTAGCATTGTGTTGGCCATCTCCTTGACTATTATGTTCTTTGTCTCAACAACTCCATTCTACCATGGAGTCCTTGTTGTAGAGTAATGTTTTTTGATCCCATGCTTCTCATAATATTGTATAAACTCATTTTAGGTGAATTATCCACCTGTATCAGATCTTAAGCATTTGATCTTTCATCCAATCTCATTTTCTACCATAGTTTTAAGGATCTTGAATCTCTCAAAGGCTTGTGACTTGTCCTTCAAAAAGGTTACCCATGTCATTCTTGAATAATCATCTACAAACAATATGAATTATCTCTCTCCTTTAGATTTTTTTGTATTATTAGGACCAAAAAGATCATTATGAGCTAATTGTAAAGGATTTATAGTTGCATACTCATTTGTTTGAAATTTGACCCTTGTCTGCTTACCTAGTTGACATTTATTACAAGTAGTGTCTGTAGGTTTGGTTATCTTGGGCATGTGTCTAACACACTTACTTGAGCTTACTTTGACCAAGTTATTAAAGTTAACATGGCCCATTCTTCTATGCCATAACTATCTCTCATCAACATTTCCTATTAGGTAATTATTTCCATTTACTTCAATAAGATTATAGATATTGCTTTTAGTCCTTTTCCATTATGAAATTAGTCTTCCAAATTTCTTTAGCTTATAGCCTTCTGCATTAAATGTGACCATATATCCATTATCACACATTTGGATGATAGTAAGCATATTATGTTTCATCCTTCAACATAAAAGGAATCATGTGTAGGTAGTTTACCATCTAAGTTCAAGGTTACTTTACCTTTGATCTTTACTATTGTGTTGTCTCCTAAGTTGACATATCCTTCCTTACATTTTCTCAATTTATTAAAATTGATCTTATCACTAGTTATATGCTTTGAGCAACCACTGTCTATCACCCATAAATTTTGATCTTTGGCATGGAGTGTAGTTTGAGTAATCATGGATTTATTTTTCACTTTCCACACTTCATTGTGTTTCTTATATGTCCTCTTCTTCTCTTTATCAGAGACTTGTGAACATTTGTTCACATTAGGAGACATGTCTTTATTTACATTGTGTAATTTTGATATTATAAATCTATTTCTATAATTTTTAGCCAAGTGACCAAAATTATTACAATTATAGCACATTACATTTCTATCTAACAAAGGATAAAATGAGTTTCTACTTACAAAATTTGTTATCATTCTAGATAAAAATCTATAATCAATAGCTCCATGACCAAACTGATTACAACTATAAAAATAACCATAGAATGATGAGGAATACCTAGTCATAGCATTTCTTGGTATAGCATGAGGACCTCTTCTAAGCTTTAGCTTCTTCAAGTATCTCAGTTTGGTGTATCCATCTTCATTATCTACCTTTTTCTTCTTCTTTTCTTTAGGTTTATTTTTAGATTTTACTTTCTTCACAACAGTTGTGTTTGAGTCTATCTTTGTGTCCTTATGAGCTTTCTCTTTATTTGCTCCTAATTTTCCTTATGCTTTGAATTTTCATATAGGCTAGTAGATGTACTAGTTGAGGAAATTTTTCCCTTCTCTTAACCAAGACCTAATATCTTTTTTGAGGTCTTTTGAGAGTTGATTAGTTCATCAAGAATGTTTGATCCTCTTATCAACTCCAGAGTTTTATCTAGTTGACCTTTGGCTTTTTCAAACTCTTTTCTCAAAGCCACTATTTCTACCTCTACCTTTATACATTTATTTGATTTATATTTTAGTTCAAGTTTGACTACATCTTCTATTTTCTTAGCCTCTTCAACTTGTTTCTTTAGACTCACTACCATCTAATTAGATTTTTCATGGTTTTTAGACATTTTATCAATTTCCTTTTATCCAATATTCTTTTATTTTGAGCTCTCTTTTCTCAACTTATCAATCTCATCTAGAGCACAAATGAGTTCACATTCAAGTTCCACTTCTCCTTCCTCTTCTTCATAAAAATCTTCAACTTCTTCTTGATCTAGTTCTATAGAAATTGATCCCAATGTCATGAATAGGGATTCATTTCCCTTTATCACAAAGGCACAATCATGATCATTATTAGAACTATAATTGTCATCTATTGAATCACTATATTATTTTTGGTATAGACCTCTCTTATTATTGAAGAAGTTATTCTTATTAATATAGTAGGTTTTCACCTTTTTGCTACTCTCTACTTGCTCAGAGTTATCCTTTTTATTATGAGGACATTTAGCAGCAAAATGTCCTACTTTACCACAGTTAAAGAATTTGAAGGGTAAATTACCTCTATACTTTATAGATCCTCTCTTTATTATTTTGACAAAGTTAGATTCTTCTTCATCAGTCTTCTTAGATTCAGATGTAGATGTTTTTTCCTTTACTTGCTTGGCTACTTTGAATGCAACTTCTCTCTTGAAGGTGTCTGTCTCTCATATTCTCATCTCATAAGCTATGAAGGTCCCATGAAGCTCATCAATAGTGAGTGTATATAGATATCTTACTTATTATATATAGAGATTTTATAATCATATCTTTATGACAAAGATCTTAAAACCTTCTTGATAACGATTGAATCTTTCATTTCTTCTCCAAGGCCTCTGATTGCATTTATTATTTCATCTACCCTAAGGAGGTAGTCTGCAATATTCTCCTCTTATTTCATCTTAAGGATCTCAAACTTTATTTTTTAAGTTTTTAGACTGGCATACTTTACCCTATCATCTCCTTCATATATGCCCTTCAACTTATTCCAGATGTCTTATTCATTCTGACACTGCATAACTTTGATAAACTTTGAGTTTGATAATCCACAAAGAATAGCATTCTTTGCCTTGACATTGATATCATATGTCTTCTTGGTAGCCTAATTAGTAGGATTTATAGTAGGGTATGTATATCCATTTACCATATACATCCATTCATTAAACCCTAATGAGGACAAATATGTTTCCATTCTTATGTTACAAAATGCATAGTTAGATCCATCAAAGAGAGGTGCCTTGTTTGATAAAGATATTTCTTGAATATCCATTGTGTTAATTATTCCAATACCTACCTAATATTATTAATCTTCTTTCAAGAAACCCTAGGCTCTAATACCAATTTTTGGAACACAAATAGATATTGAGAGGGGGGTGAATCAATATATCAATTAAAACTAGTTCTTTAAATACTTTCAATGAAAATTAAAAAATATATGCAAATAAAATAAAATATGTAAGGATAATACATAAATAAATAATCATGACACCATATTTATATGTGGAAAACCTAAATGGAGAAACCATGGTGAGAATAATTGCTAGAAACTATTGTTCTAATCTAGTCTCACAATTCAAAGCCTGGCTGGCAAACCTCACTGATTACACTTTTAAGGGCACTGAACCTAAGGAGACACCAATCCTATGGTTTAATAGAAATAAATATAAGTAAGCACCAAATCCCTAACTGAGAACCAACTTAGATTAACCTCACTGATTACAATGTTAAGGGTAACAATCCCCTAACTAAGCACCAACTCAGCTTGTCTAATGGTGCCAACCAATTAGATCTATGGATATACAACTCTAGTATAAAAAATAGATTAATAAATGAATCTAAATATATTCTCTCTATTAAAATTCTAATATATAACTAAACATAATCTGCACATTATCTCTGTATTTTGTTATTCTATTTACTCCTCTGTATCTATGTCTAGATATCTATCTGTTTGACAAACTTTATCTCTCTCTCTCTACTCCTTTGTGTCACTATATTTTTTGTTTGGCATAATTAAAATAGATCCAACTCTATACTAGATATTATATATAAAAATAATTGATCTAGGGTTTCATATCTTTTATGTGTTCACACTCAGACAACTGCACATCATGTCAATTATGGGCTCTAGTTCATTATGACTTGGACTTTAATTTTCCTGTTTCTCAATTCCATGCATCACACCACAATTACAAGTTTATTTAATTTATATAACATCTATTAGAATCAAGTTTTGATTCAAATGATCTTTAATGTAGATTTGATCAGTTAGATTGATCAATCTCATTATCTGTGTCAAGACATATAACTTATACACAAGTTCTTACATGTTCCTCCATGTTTCTCCACTTGACCATTGGAATTTAAACACTTTAAATACATGCATTTGATATATTTATTTGAGCCATATCCAAGCTCTATTTCTCCATTGTATCTATATACAATTCCAAACTTTAATGTTCTACTTTTTAAAATGCATTCATCTATCTCTAGATCCTAGTTACTAAGTGGTGTTAGATTTTCAAAGATGTACATTCTTTATCTTAACTTGGTCATTAAAATTCAGCACTTTGACCTCATCTCATTGTTTCCTATATCTTTGGATAACTTTCACTTCATTGATCTTTTATAACATGCTTGGTTTTTAACTTGCCACTGTGTTGAAAAACATCAATCACTTTGTTCCATCTAAGTCCACCCATTTCATGGGATATTTATCATCCAAATTTACATGTTCCATTGGATCTTTGAACTTGCATGAACTATATCTTGACTTGGTCATTAAACTTTGACACTTTGACCTCATCTCGCTACTTCATTCATTTTTGGATCACTTTCACTCCATTGATATTCTCAAAATTGATTAGTGTTTAACTTACCACTATGTCAATAAACCTTGAGCACTTTATAGAAATTGAGTCCATTCACTCTATTGGATATCCTTTGCATGATCACCCGTACACCGTCATATCTTATGATAAGCTTGATATTTATCTTTGACAGGATCACTCTCATTAGTCCTCTATATAATAGACTCATGTGCTTTTAATACTTTTCATAAACACATTTACTTAGAGGGACCTTTGAAACTTTGACTTCATCATTCTCCATTAGATCTCCAATGTCTGATTAAGTGTTAACCATTGATCTTCCAACTAGCTTGATCATTAACTATGATAAGCTTATGCTCATTAGGTCTCTATCTAATAAAATCTATGAATGTGACACTTGTCACTAGTACATTTACTCAAAGGATCCTTTTATAATTTAACTTTAATTTTTTCCATTAGATCATTTTCATACGATGAAGCTTGGGTTTTTGATCAAGCTGGGACATATATTAAGTCTTGGACTTAGGAAAATATAAAGTCCTTTGATCATTGTTTAGAGATGGTAATTGCTAGGTCAAGGGGGAAGTTTATTAATGATGATATGGACTTAAGTTATAAATTAAGTTACCATTTCTCATCTATATTAAGACAACATCCAAAAAAAAATTGCTTGGTGATTTTATGGCTAAACCCTTAGGGTTTTACTAAGAAACCCTATCTAGGTTGAGAGCAAAGATAAATAAATTATGAGCTCATTCTTTCTCCTCTAAACTTGTATACTATATTTATAGAATATACATGAAAACCACATAATATATATTATATTTGTTTGACTTTAAACATTCATAAATGATCTCTATAAAAATCATGACCTCTTTGCACAGTGCAACTATGAAACATGTTCTTCTCTCTATCAATCATGCCTGATCATTTTGATATCAATGACATCCATATTATCCCTTTTGACATCAATGAAAATAATATTACCAACATCCATCCCAAGGACAAAGATACCACCCCCCCATCCTTGCTTATTCTAAAAAACTAGGACATTCACTAGGTTTTATACTTTCCCTCAAAATATTTATTTCACAAGCACAATAAATGGAAGGCCCCTCCAAAAGGCTGGGTAAAACTAAAATTTGATGATGATTTCAAGGTCAACATAGGTCCTATAGGTATTATAATAAATTATAAAGGGTAAATGTTGGATACATATACAGGTCCCATTGGAACCCAAACAAATGACCTAGCTAAGGTCAAGGCTACCCTCTAGGGTATACACTTGGCATCAAGCATCAACCATAATAGGATCATTATTGAGGGAGACCCGTTGAATATCATTAATTCCTTAGAATGAAATACCACACCTTCATATACCATTAACTACATCATTGATGATGCAAAGCATCTCCTAAAGGGATTATCTCATGTTTAAATCATACACACCTATAGGGAAGTAAACAAGGTGGCCAACCTCCTCGAAAACATTGGAGCTGATCTCCACCTTTTAAATAACTATTATGATGTAATAAACATTACTTCTAATGTCCTTAATTCCATACGAGATGAAGGCACCAATGTAAGTTTTATAAAAAAATTATCTGCATGTGTATGACCTCATCTCTAAGGGGTAGAACTTAATTAGGTAAATCTGTAATTATTCTAGAGAGAGGGGACTTTATTTTTATGAGAATTTGATGATACTTTCAAACCATTTGTGCTCTATTCAAATTCACCCCATCCAAAAACTTCATTCTACCCATTTTTGCTCTGCACACATAGTCTACATGGGAAGTGACAGATAGATTGGAAACTACTTCTTACAAGGAGAATTGTGAACAGAATAAAGTATGGAAGATGCTAAAAAAGGGGAGACTCATTGAATTCATGGAGTGGGTTATGAAACATAATACTAAGATTACCTATGACTTCATGGTGGCCTATAATATGTAAAAAGTGATCATCCATGGCATCACTATCAATGTTTTGGAGGATTTCATTGACAAAGCAATTGGAATGTCATGTACATGCATAAAGGAATTTAAAGATTAGTCAAACAAATAAGAGTCACTACATCACTTTTTTAGGATAAACAACTTTGTGTAGATAGATAAAAAAAGACTTTCCATGGGCTAATGTTTTGCATTACTAGCCTGACATTTGCCTTCAAATTATGTAGTATATGATGCTCAAAGGTAAATATACACTTATATTTTCCCACCATTTTTTATTAATTAATAATTTCATTGGATATAAAATCATTCTTCCATAATTTTTACTAAGGTCTCTTAAGAGTATTGTCCTACTACACTATTTGAATGACATAAATCTCATCCTTCACCAAGGATTGATTCTCCTTTAAGTTAAGCATGGCCAAGTTCTTTACTATTAGGAAGACCCCCTAGAGGTTCCTCCTCTAGGTATGACTCCCAAAAGGAATCCCTAATGGATTATCCCACTAAAGGATCCCACCATCTCTCTGATCACACCCTCCAAAACAATTTATCAAAGCCCCCTAATGATCTCCCCGTTAAACTATTTATCCCCAAACCAAAACATATTGCTCTAGAACTAGGTACCATTGCCAAGACAATATAGAAAGGTAAATCCATTATGATGTATGAGTTGTGAAATAACAAACTACAACTTGAGAAATTTATCTCAAAGGTTCAACAAGCAAGGTTGGGTCTAGCTAAACTCATTCAAGATTAGAATTCACTTCAAAGATAGGTTGAAGTCATAGTTTAGGATTTTATCCTTTCTACACAGGCCACTCAATCCCCTACCTTTTAATCACCAAATGTTTTAAATTCCCCCCTTAGGTCCCCCCAAGGGGGTCCCCCCAATGTATTTCCCCATGCAAACTAAAGGAAAAAATCACCCCATAATGATCTTCCTTGAAGAAGTGGTTGAAGGCGTCGAGAACTGTACTCGAGTAAAAATATCAAAGGAAAAATAGATCATTCTATTAGACACTACATATGTTAAAGACCCTTAAAAAGGGCTTTCCTCCTAGTTTTGTTCTGATTTCTTATTTTTTTATTTTTGTTGTAGTAATGTAATTTTTTATTTTTTGGCTTATCAGCCCCATTGATGGCCTATTAAAACTCTTGTATTTTACTCTAGTTGTTCTGGGTCCCTATAAAACCTAGATTTTACCATATCAAATTAAAAAAATTAACTCGTTAATCATTAATTTCAAATTTAAACTATTTACAATGCCTAGATTTAGTTCATAGTTTAATCTCAAGATAAAAATATAAATTTTTTACTTAGTATAGGTGACTAACATCATGACTTGCTAACAATATAACTAATATAAGGTCAATAATATTTTTCTTACAATAATCAACATTTTAGATAACTAATACACCAAACCTAGTAGTATTATAATAACATAATTACACAATATTAATTCTGCATAATCATTAAGCCAAGATAACACACAACTAATATGCATAAAAAATTATATAAATACAAAAAACATAAAAAACATACTAACACTAACAATTCAAACTATGCATATAATGTGTACTATTTATTGTGGTGTGTGAAAGGGTTCTAGTTATTCCTTTATCATTACCCAGCACCTCCATCTATGCCACCCTCTCCGATGATGATCTCCCTCTACCATGATCTAAGGGATGAATCTCCCCTACATCAAACTCATGACAAGAAGGTAGTTAGTCCGTAGCATCGTGACATATACAATAAGATACTATTGAAATAACAAATCAATATGATCATAATGTAAGAATATATAATACAACTAACTTATAACAATACCATCATGAAATCAAAGCAACATACAATTGTCTCATAACTACATATGAATTATAGATTAATCAAATCAAATTATCAACTATAAAAATCCATTAATAATTAAGTAAATTTGCTTAGTGAAAAATTTGTATGTAACATCCTTCTCCTTAAAGAGGGTCATCATCTTAATGGCACTTATTCAAACATAAATTATGAATTAAAAACATTATTTAGCATAAAAATAACATAGTATGAGGTATCAAATCAAGCAAATAAATGTGGAAATCACTTGTATAAATCATCATAGTCCTCCTAATTTATAATATCTTTATAGCATTGGTCCCATAAAACCTTACATTATGACATCTATCTATTAAAAAAATGAAGTTTACGAGTGTCAATTACTCTGATTGGTTCTACCATGACCACCCCAGGATCCAAAAATTGCAAAGCATTTAAATCCAACACATGTGAAGGATCAACTATATACTTTTTAAGACAATAAATATGGAAGACATTATGCAATAAAGCTAGGGCTAGTGGTAATTAAAGCCTATGCACTATAATATTGACCACTTTTAAAACCTTGAAGGGTCCAACATATCTTAGTGAAAATTTTACCGACTTCCCAAATTTAATCGATATCTTCTACAACTTAAACCACAAGAATACTTTATCACCTACTAAAAACTATCTATTTATTCTCTTCATATTATCATAAATATTATACCTATCATTGGCCTTGGTCAATCTATGCCTGATTGATCTTACTTGATCTTCCATTTTTGAAAACATATTAGGTCCAAAGACTACCCTATCTTCCAACCTATCCTAACTGATTGGTGCCCTACATCTTCTTCCATACAATGATTCAAATGGTGCTATCTTCAAAGTTGATTGGTATGAGTTATTATAATCAAACTCAACCAATGGAAGATAATATTCCCACTTGAAATACTAGTCCATATAATACATCTGAAGAAGATCCTCTAACATTTGATTAACTTATTTAGTTTAACCACTAATCTCTAGGTGATATGTAATGCTAAATTTTAATTACGTACCCAAGGCTGAATTTAGAGTTACCCAGAACTTAGAAGTTATCTTTAGATCATGATCCAAAATGATCTTATTTTGAAAGCCATATAGCTAATATAGTTATTTTACAAACCTCTTTGCAAGAGTGGGTGCATCATGTGTTAAATTTCTTGGTATAAAATGAGCTACCTTGGTTAGCTTATCAAATACAAACAAGATCATATCATGCATACTCTATGAAAATAGTAAAACCTTGGACAAATTCCATATTGATCACCTTCCACTTCTATTCTATTATATCATGTAGATATAACAATCTAGCTAGATGCACATGTTCAACTTTCAATTGGTGACATTCTAGACAATGTGACACAAATTTTATTGCATCTAGCTTGATTCCCTTCCAAAAATAAAGTGGTTTAATGTCTACATGAGCTTGATATACTAAAAATGAGGCATTGTGTAGTTCCTTTAGCATTGTGATCCTAAGATTCTCTTGATTTGGCACATACATCCTTTCATTATATCACAAAAGATCATCATTCTCTAATCTAAATCTTTTATACCTAGGATTCTAAGCATTCTTAGATAGTTATTTTATGACATGATCATAGAATTCATCTCTTGGAGAGAATTTAATCACTGAATCCCTAAAATTACTCCTGATAGCAGACATGGTTACTATTTACCTCCTATGACTTAGGGCATTAGCTATTCTATTTTCCTTACCTTTGATATAGTTGATATTAAAATCATAATAAAATGATAAATCTAGCTAGCTTTTTGAATGAGCATTTAGATTTAGTTGGGTGAAGATGTACTTGAGTCCCAAGTTGTCAGTCTTGGGCTCAAATGGTTTTCCCAACAAATAATGCCTCCAAACTTACAAAGCATTCATAATTTATGTAAGTTATAGGTCATGAGGGTCATTATTCACCTTAGTAGGATTTAGCTTCCTTAATTTATAAGCTACCATTATGCCCTCCTACATGAGGACTCCTCCTATTCCATCCCCGAACGCATCTATGATCATTGAAAATTGACCATTGGGGTTAGGAACTCTTAGCACTGGTGTTAAAGTAAGCCTTATTTTCAATTCATAAAAATCTAATTCACATTTTTTTGACCAAATAAAACTTGGAATCATATGTTGTAGAAAGATAATCAGATTAGCTATCTTAGAAAAATTTGGAATGAATTACCTATAATAGCCTACTAATCTTATGAAACTTCTTACCTCATGCACATTATTTAGCACTAAACACTCCATAATGGATATTATCTTTTTTGGATCTACTAAAATACTATCTACAAAGATAATATGTCCTAGATAGTGTACTCTCCTATAAAAATGTGCACTTAGACAAGTTTTCATACAATTTGTGCTTCTACAACTATTGTAAAACTAGTTTTAGATGTTGGAGATTCTCCTATTCATTCTTAGAGTATATAATAATGTCATAATGAAATACGAAAACAAAATGATCTAGATAATCTCTAAACACACTATTCATGAGTTTCATGAATATTTCTAGAGCGTTTGTCAACCCAAATGGTAACACTATGAACTCATAGTGCCCATAAGGAGTTCTATATGTTGTCTTTGGAATATCCTCATCCTTTATCATTAGTTGATGATATACTACTCTAATATCACTCTTATAAAAGACTATTTCCCCTCTAATATGATCAAAAATATAATTTATACACGGTAACAGATACCTATTTTTGATAGTTTCGTTATTCAACATTCTATAATCTATGTAAATTTGAAGAGTACCATCTTTATTTTTGATAAAGAAAATTGGTGTACTCAATGGTGATACACTTGTATTGATCAATCCGTTTCAAAATAATTCTTAGAGTTGAGCTTTCAATTCAACCAATTTAGTGGTTTTCATCTTATATGGTTCCTTAGACTATGGTTCTGATCTTGGTATGGTATCAATAGATAAATCAGACTCATGTTTAACAGGTAATCCTGAAAATTCGTCTAGAAACACATCGTAAAAATTCCTAAAGAATGGATAATATTCAAGGGATGGTTCCTTAGATTCCTCCATTTCATTTATCTTGACAATAATTATTTGGCATCTTTTTCCTTGAGTCTTCTTGAGTTTCATTGTAAAAATCTACCTTAGTTTCAATTCTCTTTTCTCACCTTGAATTTGTGTCTAATTTTTAAAATCATACAAACACCCAAACTCTTTAGATATAATTAAACCTTGGTCGTATGCTTCATAATCTAGTTGACCATTAGGATCACATCATATTAATTTAGTGGTGCTACATAAATATCTACTAATGTTGTGAATTCAGGAAACCTAATCTCTGTTTAAACTAAATACTTGTCAACCTTGACTCTTGAATCATTCCCATATTGTACCAACCATGCATTTGACATTATTTTATCCCTTCTAGATAACTTATTTATAATTATATGATTTATAGAAAATTATGTAGCTTCTATATCTATTAAAATAGAAATTGGATGTTTAAACAAAATATCTGACAATTCTATGGGTGAAGCTTAGATTTGTCTTGTTGATTATCAACTACCGCATGAATACATTGATAAAAAGTTTCCTAATGAGGAGTAGAACCTTTGTTATTTACCTTTTCCTAGGTACACTCACAATAATAATGGTCACCTCTATTAATGAATCAACCTCTAGGTGGTACCTTCTCATCAGACTATTGGTTTACCTTGAAACTACCTTTGAAACCATTGTCTAGTTTCTTATTGTCTGAACCATTATGAAACAAAAAAAATAGAATTGCATTATCAGAGTATGTTTGGGACTGTGTCTTGGACCCAATACCTCACTTGATGAAATAAATGATACTCCTTCAATGTACTTATGTACATGCAACCAGAACTGAAGGAGGTAACTTGAGATAATTATCCAAGGGTAATTACTTGTAAAGGATGTTATGGGGAAGTAGGTGCTTAAAGCACAAACTATGGGGTTTGGGGACTACTGGTGTACAGATATAGGGATAAGTCATGAGCACCATATGTGGAACTCATTCTTTTGCATAGGACCATTTATAGGTCATTAACCCTTGATAAATATCTCACTCCCCTCAGTAGGTTTCGATTTTGATTGAGGATGGTTAAATAGTTACTTTCAAACTAATTTGGAAAGATAACTTTATACACCCTATATTTGTGTTTGGTTACAATAGGTTTATAGAATGAGACAAGGTTAAATGATATTTTTACAAAGAGGGATAATGTCTAAAATGCTAATCATAAAATTAGTAACCAATAATTGATTAAAACACATATAGATTTATACCAAATTCTATAAGCACACAATAGAATTTATTACTACATAAAAGTGAGTACAATCATGGAAGGAAATGAGAGATGAAGTATCATGGAAATTTTTTGGATACTAGCAGCTGAGGTTATTAGCTTCCTCATGGATTAAGGTCATTTCACCATTGCCTAGTTCTTTTAAGTATGTAAGTTATGCAATTTATTAACCATGAATGCCATTATCTAAAATATTAATGATAATATAATTTATGATAAACTCTATATTTCCTAGATAGGATATAGTGGGCAACCCATAATTATATTTAGGCAAAGAGATATCACATTTTCAAATATCCAGTGCATATATAATTAATAAAAGGAAGGAATCAATATAACCAAAAATGTATTTCAACCGAGTATATATTTTCCTATCATTAAATATTCAACAATCCATTGTATTTAAAGAGGGAGAAATATTCAGCCCATACAAACTCACTTATTTCCATATTAATTTATATCCATAAGCCAACTAATTCATTCATTATTATAACATGGAATAAATTTCCATCCATACATATATTTATTAAAACTATCAAGAACCTTAAGTAACTAGTTATTATCATTTCCTATAACAAGAATTTTATTTAAATGATATACCAACTTCATGTAACATTATTCATAAGTATGTACATACATATATGAGTGTTATGAGTTTCAATATGAACAAGTATATAAAATAATATGACCATCATAAGATTTCTCTCATAATTTGAATATATAACATTCATACTATCAACAAGTATCTCACTCAAACAAATATTTCTAGCCATACATTGAATGAGTGGAGCCCAAATAAAATTTCGTATGAATATCTATAACAAAATAATAATGGTTAGCAATGCAATTAGATAATGTAATATAGGATTTAAATTCATTTCCATCCCATATAAATAAATTCAAAACATATATTCGACCTTCTCTTATTCATATAACATTAAACATAAGAGAATAAAATACCAACAAATTCTTTTTAATAATACAAGTAAATTATGATAACTAGCATTCATATGACATTAACCAGAATCTACCCATCATTCAACAAGTTGAATAATTCATTTTAGAGGTTAACATAGCTTATGACAAGTACTAGGAAACCTTGATTTGGATATAATTTAGAATTACATTTATTTCTAGCAAGGTAATCAAGGATGAGAACTAGGAAAAGCAATCTAACAACAATAGATTATTTACCAATAGATACATACCTATTATTAAAAGTTGTACAAAGACCAAGGAATTCAATGGTGATTTTATTCATTTCTTTTCTCATGTTAGAGCAACAAGAGTTATTTGGACCATGATTCTATTATTTCATAAGTAAACTAAAATCAAGCTAGAAACAAAATTTATATATAAAATCATATTGCCTCAATAAATACACAACATATAAAGAGAAGGATGTACACATATGTAAAAGATCACAATTTAGATACATTTTCAATAACTAGAATTTTCTAAAATAAACTTCCTACCTCTTAACAAACTAAACCAACAAACTTATGTATGCTTAAACACCATATAATAAGTCATATATTTGCATAGGTAAGTCTCCAGTCTTTTCAACCATATAATATAAATGTCAAGAGACTATAAAGACAATATATTAACTATATAAAGATACTAATGCTACTAATCATGCATAGGATCAGTTACATATTTCATTAGCATAATAATTATTAGCAATGTAATGAATTAGAAGTATAAGATAATAATCATTATCATCTAAATATCCAAGATAAGAACCAGGTGATCATAATCATGATTCAATTAAGAAGATAAAATATAAATCTTAGGTTCTTACCATATATCAAACATCATAAAACCTTTTGCTCTACTTTCATCATGATCCATTATCAATGATAAGTATTAGCATATAATAACTACAATGTATAACTAAACTAATAACAATAATGTAATTAGATTACAATTGTAATCACTAAATGATCAACATGGAAATGATAATATAATATATGATAAATAATTATATGAATAACTTATAATAAAATGTTATCAAACTCATCATCCTTGTCTTTGAGATTATATAGGAGTGCGAGAAACATGTAATCATGTTAAACAAACCCTCCTAACAAATTCTATGAGACCAACTATCAATGGTCCTTACCACCCCATCCATTAGCTAGATGGTGGGTTCAAAAACTAAGGTTAGGAAGGGATTATGAGAAAATAAAGGTTTTGAAACCATCTAATGACTCAACACAAAAATAGAATACAAAATTAGGAAAGTGACTATCAGATACATCATCCAAAGACGAGATAGAAAGAACCGAGTAAATGACATCACTACAAAGTAGAAGTGGGGATAATCCACTATAGGTTGATTCATAGGTCATATATATATGGATTTTTGAATCAAATCTAGATCCAAAAAAATTGATATTACCATGCTTGAAAAACCTCCAAGCATATGGTCAACCTTTAAACATCCCATCTATCAATCTGCATTCTATGCTTGTAAGTTCACTACTATAATTTAGTTATTTAAGCATAAACAAAATATTTTTATTTTCCATAAAAATAGAATTCAAACAATATTAAATAGAATAATAATTAATAGCATTACACAAATAAAAATATGGTCATCACAATGTAACAATCTAAATATAATCACCCATTTAAAAATAGTCAACACATATAGCTAACCAACACATTTCCCACCATGACTTCCATCCATACTGTTATATCTCAAAATAATAACTAATGATTTCAAACAATTGTTCATGATCTAAAAATTGATTTAAAATTTAAGGAAATAAATATAATGAATTTTTGGGATCATTATGAGGTCTTATGACCTCATAATGATCCCCAAATCTAAAATCTAGGTTAAAAATCACCTTAATAAAACCAACAGACCTCTATAATTATTTAATTAAAATTCAAAGCTTCTATTGTAGGTTAGACATTCCAAAAGGGCTTCTCCCCATAACCCAACATAGCTTTGATGAATTTATAAACACTAGGAGATCCTTCTAATGAAAATACATATATTTAAATGAGGAAGAGTAAATTGCTAAAAATATAAAACTAGTTTAATCATTAAAATATAGTCCTTAATTGGTTCAACCAAATCTTTTAATAAAATAAAAAACCTTTTTATTTGAACAATAAATAATACCCAAATTATTCAAATCCCAATGATAAATAAAAACCCATATAATAATTTTGGTAAAGATAACAAGGTACAATGACCCCTATATTGCATACACATGCTAAATAATCATAAAAATACTATTGCGATAATCAAAATTCATATATCATTTCAACAAAAATAACAGGGTCAACGACCCAATATATACACTGTAGGTTTAAAAACAATAATAAATACATATATATACCTAACCATAATATTATTACAATGGAAAGGAAACACACATAGACCCTTAAATATTATAGAGAAAACCCTCATAAAATAATTAAATGCACCCAAGATATTATACATGAGATTATCTTTATTAATAGAAAAAATAGAGACAGACTTTGCAATTTATATGTAAAGTAATTATATAGCTTGACCGATGGGCATTACATACCTAGCCTAAAGTCTCATGACTTGATGGCTGTGTCTACATCATCCTATTCTTTTTGTAAATTATTTTGAAATGAAAATAACCAGAATCCATACATTCACAAGGACTTACCTGAGTAAACACATGTGTCAAATAAATCCTAGAAAGAATGTGTATTTTTCTTAGTAAAAAAAGTCACCAAAAACAACTTTGTTTACTCTCTGTATAGTTCAAAACTATTTGAAAAAACAAAAGCCAAACCAAAAAATCTTCACTATATTTTTCTCCATTCCCTCCCCCTCTCTTCTTCCTATCCATGTCCTATCCACCCACTATCATCTACCTTTTCCTCTTCATTCATATCCCCCATACCCCATCAAATTTGACATTGAATGCAAGGAGAGAGAATCCTATATCCAATTTAGTTGACCACCTCCCACGGCACCAAATGTGCCAACCATCAATGTAATAGTCATAAGTGACCAATCTAGAAAATTTGAGGCTTTAAAAAAATAATAGATTTAAAATAATATAAGTTTCAAACCATCCAAATAAACAACATCAAGTGACCAACTCAATAGTCCAAGAGGGGGTCATCAAGAGGGGTTTAGGTGAATCCACCTAGAATTTCCAAGTCACCATGCAAATTTAGTTTAAGTAAGATTGTGGTGGTGATAAGTTCATGGATGGGATATAAAAGAGTCAAAAGTGAGTAGTTTTAATGATAAAAACAAAACCAACCAATCAACATGACAAAAAATCAGCAAAACAAGCAATAGTATGACTAAGGTACAAAAAAACAAGACGTGACTGCATAATGAAAATATAATGTACTTGTCCAATGGCATGAGACCAAACCAAAACATATTTATACTTGTCAAAACTTGTTTGACTGCTCTATAACCACTTTAACACCCCAAATTCCAACATCATCATCCAACCTAGCTCATATTAGGTAACTATAACCATTGAGTATATATCAACATCATTTGAATGATAATAAATAATATAGTATAAAACTATAATGAAAACAATAATTACATCAGCTAATTTTCATATTATCAAGTGAAATAAATTAAAACATAACATGTCCATCAACCTATAGTTGACATGCTAACATTTAAAAATCCTTCAATACTATCCATATAGATAAAAGTAACGTAGAATTCATGTATAAATGTGATAATAATAACATTTAATTAGTCATTTAAAAATATCAAAAGGCGGGGTCATAACATCCTCCCCTATTAAAAAGGGAGTCATCCAAATGACTATTCAAACAACTAGGCATAATGCTACTTGAAGAGATTTGCTTCTTCTTAAGTAGCATTTATTTCACTCAATGTGTCTCATTGAACCAAAATTTGTTGTATTTACCTATTTCATATCTTAATGCTGTGATAGTCCAAGATTCTCAATGGTTCTAGATGGATCCTTTCCTCTTTCCTAACTTGTAGGTGTTTCCAATCCAAAACATGAGAGGGATCAAGTATACATTTTTTTAATAAAGCAACATGAAATATATCATGAGTCCTTGATAGAGAAGGAGGAAGAGCCAACTGATAAACATAACTAATCTTATCCATAATGTCAAAGGACCCAATAAAATGTGGAGCTAGTTTGAAAGTTTTTTCAAATTTTATTAAACTTTTCTATGGTCTAACACACAAAATAACTTTATCAACCATGCTGAATTCACATGGAGACCTCTTTTGGTCAGCATAAATCTTTTGTCGATTAGATGTAACTTTCAAGTTTTGGTGTATTAATTTCATTTGTTTGTCATATTCCAACAATATATTTGGGAAAAAAAATCCCTATTTTCCAAACTATCCTAACCAAGTGGATTTATGTAGAATGATAGGAATTATTATAATAAAATTCAACCAAATAGAGATAAATTTCCCATTTCATTTTATAAACGATGACATACACTCATAGCATGTCCTTAACTACCTGATTGAGACTTTATTTTTGACCATTCATTTTTGGGTGATATGAAAAAATAAAATTTAACAACATTCCAAATGTTGTGGTCAATGTTAACCTAAACCTCGATGTAAATAACTTATCATGGTATGAAATAATTACTTCAGGTATGCCATGTTGTTTAATCACATATTTTATGAAACATTATGTAAACATGGAAACATCATTTACCATTTTTGAAACAATGAAAAGGCCAACTTTGGTAGTCTTATCAATCACAAAAAGTATGGTATCATGTTTGCTGTAAGATTTAGGCATCCCTACAATAAAATCAAGTGAGATTATAACCCACTTTACTCTTAGAATATCATGAAGGTATAACAACCCTCCTAGATGGCAATGTTCTACCTTAACACACCGGTGTTACAATTGCCTTGCCATAAAATTAGTGACATTATAATAGGTCAAAAATATAGTCCTTTTATCTCATGTATCATCTTCATGACACCAAGATGAGAATAATGAGGTGTTGTATGCACTTATTTTAACATAGAATTTCATAAATCACCTAAATCAGGTATAAAAATTCCATTTTTATGCCTTATAAGACCATCTTCTTCAATAAATAAGTTGATGAATTTATTTTTTAAAGGCTCTTCATACAAGACCACTCTTTCTTCATGTTATAATTCATTAGCAAACTATTTTTTTAACACAACACTTATAAAATTTCCTTGCATTTGAGACAAGGCAACAAGGTATGTGCATCGACTGAGCATATCAATAACATAATTTTCCTTACCCTTGACATAAGATATGCCTATGTAAATATTACTTAAAAATTCCATCCATATTCATTTGAGTGCATTTAAATCATCTTGTGAAAACAAGTACTCCAATCTATGATGATCATACTTCACCTTGAAGGGCTTTCCCAATAGAAAATGTTTCCATTATTTTAGAGCATAGATAATGGAATCAAGTTCTATGTCATGTGTGGGATAGTCCTTTTCACTATCATTAATCTTATGTGACTCATAAGCCATGATTTTACCATATTGAATCAAAATTCCCCATAATCTTCCTTAGAAGAATCAGCCCAAACCTCAAAATTACTATTCGGGTCTAGAATAATAAGTATAGGTGTTGTTATTAACAACACTTTTAGCTTTGTGAAATCCTCTTCAAATTGATCCATCTAAAAAACTGTACTCCCTTTGAGCTAAAAACAAGTGATAGGATGGGCTACAATGGAAAAAATTTCATAAACCACTAGTAATAACCAGCCAAGCCCATGAAGCTACACACTTTATGCACATTAGTTAGATTAGGCCAGCCTTGAATGGATTTTATTTTTGTTGGGTATACAATAATGATATATTTTGAAATAATATGGCCCAATTAATGAATTTCATATTTATAAAAATCAAATTTGGAGAGTTTTTCATACAACTTATGTTTTCTTAGTCTTTACAAGACTAAACAAAGGTGTTGATAATATACAGTTGCGTTCTTAAAATGATAAGGATATCATCAAGGAACATAAGTACAAATTTATCTAAAAAGTCTCAAAACATGATGTTTATAAGGTTCATAAATGTTTCCAGAGCATTAGTTATCCCAAATAATAGTATCATGAACTCGTAATGTCCATACTGAGTTTGAAAGGATGTTTTATGAATGTGTTCTTTGATCTTTAATTGATGGTGTCCTAATCTTAAATCAATCTTTGAGAAGATTGTTTCACCTTTAATTTGATAAAATAGATCATTTATCCTTGGAAAGGGATATTGATTTTTTATTGTTAACTTATTAAGTAGGTGATAATTAATGCATAGCCTTAAAATTTTCATCCTTATTTTTGATAAAGACAATCGAATCACCCTAAAGAGACACACCTGGCTAGATGCTTCCATTGTCTAAAATTTCTTGTAGTTGTACCTTTAATTCCTATAGGCCAACCACATTTATGTGATAGGTATCCTTAGATGTAGGGGTAGATCTCAACATAATATCAATTGAAAAGTCAAATTCATACTTTGGTGGTAATCCATGCAAATTTTTGGAATAACATCCATAAACTTGTTCATGATAGGAAAATCTTAGTGAATTAGTTCCTTGCTTTTAGGTAACTCTTACAGCTAGATTGCATAAAGCTTGCATCCCTTTCTAATAGTCCTTTTCAACTACAAAGTTAAAAGTGTCTTTCATTTTTTAGGCCCTTGAATACCTTAAATTTATACAAGTTTCCTAAGGTCATCAATGCATTAAACTCTTTTACCAACACAATCAAGTGTGGCTTGGTTCTCTTGCAGCCAATCCATTCCAAGAATGAGATCATATGACCCCAAAGGTGTTAGGAGTAGATTTACCTTAGTTTTAAAGACACCAAGATTAATTTAATCTTGTTCCAAGCATTCAAGAATAGGTACCATTCTTCCAATACCGAACTCAATCCCAACCTTATCTTATTATTATAGGTTTAATTTTAAATTATTTTACAACTTTAAAAGATATAAAACTATCAGTTAAACCTGAGTCAAATATAATAGATAAAGAAAACCCATTAATAGTACCCCTAGTTTTTATCAAGGTAACTTACAAATCAATATTTTAATTGTTTATAACTACCTACAATTTGTGGTTGGTTTATTGGCCTAATTTTAGCTTAGGGTAGTTATTTTTGTAGAGTTTATCACCATATTACCAACATGTAATAGGCCTAGACAAAGCTAATGGAATAGTTTTTTCACCCATGACTAGTCCACACTAATTATTTTGGGGATGTTTCTTCTTGAAAGAACTTGAATTAGATGAACCTTGTGACTTAAAATTTCTAGTCTAGTTGGAAAATTTATTAAAATTCTTGTTATTTCTAAAAAATCTATTATTTTGGTCTAGTTTTTTGAAGTTCTTAGACATAGGAGAAAGAATTTTAGTCTTAGATTGTATCCTACTTGATTTAAATTACTACCTCACCTTATAAGAAGAATTGTCTTTCTTTTCAGCTTGATAAGTTGATTCAATGGCAGCTACTAAGGTTCTCAAGTTTTTCATATTGACATCATGCATCAATATCTCTTTAATCTCAAGATTAAATTTGGTGATCTTTATTTTGTCATCATGCATGTAATTCACATGACGTAAATAATTTAGGAATTTGTTCTCATATTCAACAATAGACATGTTTTCATGTTTTAGAAGTTGAAAATCAATTATTTTCTTATCCTTATAATTAACATTCAAATATATTTTCTGAAACTACATTTCAAATATTGTCTAAGTCAAATCCATTGGTTGGAATCCATCTATAGCACAAAGGTGACTAGACCACAAGGATATAGGTCTAACCAGCTCATAAGTTTTCACCTTTACTTTCACATTTAATAACATGTTATACAAGTTAAAGTATTTATACAAGTGAACTAGCCATGCATCTATTATGTCACTAGATTCCTTACTCTAAAACATGGGTGGTAGAAATTTATTTAATTCTTTAATGATTTAGTCAACCATGGTCAAAAGCATCTCTTATATTACCCATCCTTTGCTTAGCACATTTCCAATCTAGGTATTTCCTCATGGGATACACCTTCAAGGTTATTTAGCCTTTCCTCTTAACTATCAATCTTTCCTTGCAAGTATTTAAGGTTGTCAATATTCCAGTAAGGATTTCCTCATACTTGGCGATTGGGTTTCCATCAACTGAATCAATGCTTAGAACATCATTTTTACTATCATCATTGTTTATGGGTAGTTACTCTTGATTCTAAATAGTGTTAAGGGTACCACAACCCCTACTTTGTCCTCTACCTCTGCCTCTCATAGAATTCACATTTTACTAATTCTTGTGGATGTTTCCACCACTTAACCTTATTCTAACCATTATAAGAAGTTAAAAAAAAAATAACACAGTAAATTTTTTACTTAAAACATTGATTTCCAAAGTTTTCTAGAGTAGAACACTACTTTGATACTAGATGAAATAACCCTAAAAATTAAAAAAAAATGTAATTTCATTATTAGAGTATATTTGAGACTGTGTGTTGGACCCAATGCTTCAATTACTAAAACTAGTGATTCTCATTCAATGTACTCATGTACACATAACTAGAATCAAATGAAGTAACCTACGATAATTATCTAGGGCTAATTAATCATAAAAGATGCTATGGGCAAGTAGGATGCCTAAAGGATGGACTATGGGGTTTTAGGCGTATCGATGTATAGGTTCATGAATAAGTCTCAAGAACCATATGTAACACTCATTCTTCATAGGACCATTATAAGTCCTTAACCCTCGATAAATATCTCACTCCACTTAGTAGGTTTTTTTTTGCTTGAGTATGGTTAAATGGTTACTTTTATACTAATCGAGAATGACAACTTTACATACCTTATATGGCCATTTTGTTAAAATAGGTCTATGAAAAGAGATAATGTCAAATGCTATTTTGATAAATAGGTATAATGTATAAAATTCTAATCATAAAATTAGAAACTAAAAATTAACTAAAACACATGCAAATTTATACAAAATTCTATAAGCATACATCAAAATTTATTACTGCCTAAAAGAGAGTACATCATGGAAGGGAATAAAAACTAAAGTATCATAGGTAAATATTCATGTGATACCAATCAAGGTTATCATCTTCCTCATGGATTAAGGTCATTACATCATTGTCCAATTATTTTAAGTATGCAAGTTGTACAATTTATTAAGCATGAATGTTGTTATCTAAAAAATGAGTGATGATATGAATTGCGATCAACTCTATATTTAATAGATAGAATATAGTGTGTAGCCCATAATTGGATTTAGGGAAAGATATATCATATTGGGAAATAGCCAATGAATATATAATTAATAAGAGGAAGGAATCAATATAATAGAAAATGTATTTTAGCTAAGTTTATATTTTCCTATCATTAAATTATTCAACAATCTATTATATTTAAAGAGGGAGAAATATTTAGCCCATACAAACTCACTTATTTCCCAATTAATTTTCAGCCATAGGCCAACCAATGCATTCAATACTATAATAGGGAATACATTTCCAACCATACATATATTTATTAAAACTATCAAGAACCTTAAGAAACTAGTTCTTATCATTTCCTACAATAGGGATATCATTTAAATGATAAACCAAGTTTATGTAATATCATTCATAAGTACAAACATACATACATGAGTGTTATGAGTTTCAATATGAATAAGTATATAAAATAATATGACCATCATAAGATTTCTCTCATAAGCTGAATATATAAAATTCATACTATCAACAAGTATGTCACTCAAACAAGGATTTCCATCCATACATTGAATGAGTGTAACCTAAATAAAATTTCATATAAGTATCTATAAGAAAATAAGAATTATTGGTCATGCCTTTAGATAATGAAACATAGTAGTTAAATTCATTTCTAGCCCATATAAATGAAGTCAAAACACATATTTGACCATTCATATAACATTAAGCATAAGAGAATAAAATACCAACATATTCTATTTAGTAATACAAGTAAATTATGACAACTTTCAATCATATGACATTGCCAAAAATCTACTAATCATTCAACAAGTTGGATAATACATTTCAAAATTTAACAAAACTTATGACAAGTAATAAGTAACCTTGATTTGGATATTATTTAGAATTACATTTAATTCTAGCAAGGTAATAAAGGATGAGAACTAGAAAAACTAATCTAACAATAATAGATAGTTTACCAATAGATACGTACCTCTTATATGTATCCATAAAAAGACAAAAGAATTCAATGGTGATTCCATTTATTACTTCTCTCATGTTATAGTAATAAGAGTTAGCTTAACCATGATTCTATGGTTTCATATGTAAATTGAAATCAAGCTAGAAAGATGATTTATAAATGAACTCATATTACCTCAATAAATACACAACATATAAAGAGAAGGACATATGCATATATAAAAGAGTATAAGTTAGATTCATCTTCAATAACTATCATTTTCCAAAATAAACTTTCAACCTCTTAACAAACTGAACCAACATACTTATGTATGCTTAAACACCATACAATAAGTAATATATTTGCATAAATAAGTCTCCACTCTTATCAACCATATAATTCTAATGTCAAGAGACTATAGAGATAACATATTAACTATATCAAGGACTACTGCTACACTAATCATGCATAGGATCAGCTACATATTTCATTAGCATAATCATTGTTAGCAATGTAATGAAATAAAAGTATAACATAATAACTATTATCATCTAAATATCCAAGATAGGAATCAGGTGATCATAATCATGATTCAATTTAGAATAAATAATAGAAATCTTGTATTTTTACCATATTTCAGGAATCATAAAATCTTTTTCTCCACATTCAACATAATCTATTATAAGAATAATGATTAGCATATAATAACTGCAATGTACAACTAAACTAATAACAATAATATAATTAATTTACAACTACACTCACTAAATGTGCAACATGGAAATGATAATATAATTTATGCTAAAGAAGTATATGAATAATTTATAAAAAAATGTTATCAAATTCATCATGCCTCTCCATAATATTATCCAAGAGTGTGAGTAGCATGTAATCATGTCAAAAAAACCCTCCCAACCAGCCCTATGAGCCCAACCATCGGTGGTCCTTACCACCCTATCCATCAATTGGATGACATCTTTGGCAACTAGGTTTAGGAAGGGATTCTAAGTAATTTGGGGTTCCCATTCCATTGGATGACTCAACATGATAAAATAATATACAAATAAGCAAGTGACTAACAAATACATCATCTAAATATGAGACAAAAAAACCAAGTAAACGACATCACTATAAACTGGAAGTGGGATAATCCATTATAGGTTGATTTGAAGGTCATAGATATGGATTTATAAATCAAATATAGATCCATAATATTTGATATTACCATGATTATAAAACCTCAAATCACATGTTCAGCCTTTAAACATCATGATTTCCTATCTTCATTCTATGCTTGTAAGTTCACAACTATAACTTGGTTATTTAAGCCTAGACAAAGGATTTTCATTTTCTATAATAAAATATTTTAGACAATAGTAAATACAACAATAATTTATATCATTATGCAAAAAAAAATATGAACAACATAATGCAATAGTCCAAATATAATCACCCATTTAAAAAATTCAACACATACAACTAGCCAACACATTTACCACCATGACTTATAGCCATATTGTTATTTCTTAAATTAATAACTAATGCTTTAAAGAAACCATTCATGATTTTTAAATTGACTTAAAAGTTAAGGAAATAAATATAATGAATTCATTAGATCATCGTGAGGTCTCACGACCTCATAATGATCCTTGAATCTAAAATAAAGGTTAAAAATAACTTAATAAAACCAACAAAACTCCATAATGTTTTAATTAAAAGTCAAAGCCTATGCTCTAGGTTAACAATTCCAATAGGGCTTTTCCCCATAACCCAAAATAGCTTTGACTAATTTATAAAAACCAAGATATCCTTCTAATGAAAATACATATATTTAAATGAGGAAGAGTATATTATTAGAAATATAAAACTAGTTTAATCATTAAAACACAGTCCTTAATTGATTTAACTAAATCCTTCAATAAAATAGAAACCCCTTTTATTTTAATAATAACTAATACCCAAATCAATTTAAAACCCCCCAATGATAAATCAAAACCCATATAATAACAGGGTACGATGACCCCAATATTACACACACACACAGGTTAAACAATCATAAAAATGGAGTCACAACTATCAAAATTCCCACAAAATTTCAACAAAAATAGCAGGTCCAATGGCCCAATATATACACCACAAGTTGAAAAACAGTAGTAAATACATAAATACCTAATCATAATATTATTACAAGGGAAAGGAAATGCACACAAACCTTTAAATGTTGTAGATAAAACCCTCATAATAAAAAGAAATGCACCCAAGATATTATACATAAAATTATCTTAATAAACAAAAATGATAGAGAAAGACTTTACAATTTATATGCAAAGGGATTATATATTTTGACCCCTTGGCATTGGATACCCATCCTGAAGTCTCATGACTTCATGGCTGCATATGCATCATCTTATTTTTTTGTAAATTCTTTTGAAGGGAAAATAACCAAAATAAATATATTCATAGGAATGACTTACCTAAGTAAATGCAATTGTAAAATAAATCCTAAAAATAATTCAAATCAGTTCCTTTTCTAGGTCTTCATGGTCACAATAAAAATAAGACACCAAAAACAAGTTTTTTTCCTCTCTACATAGTTCAAAACTATCCAACAAAAAAAAAGCAAAACCAAAAACCCTTCACTATATTTTTCTCCATTCTCTCCCCCTCTCTTCTTCCCATCCACGTCCTTTCCACCCACCATCATCTATCTTTTCATCTCTATCCATCTCCTACATACCACATTGAATGTAAGGAGAGATAATCCTCCCTCCAATGTCATTGACCACCTCCTAAGGAACCAAACATGCCAACCATTAATGCAATAGTCATAAATGACCAATCTAGAAAATTTGAGGCATTAAATAACATAATAAATTCAAATTAACATAAGGTTTGAACCACCCAAATAAACAACATCAGATAACCAATGTAATAGTCCAAGAGGGGGTCATGGGGAGGAGTTTAGGTGAGTCCACCTAGAATGCCCAAGTCATCATGTAAAGTTAGTTCAAGCAAGGCCATAGTGGTGATGAGTTCGTGAATGGGATAGAGAATATTTGGAAGTGGGGAGTTTTAATAATCATAATAGAACTAAATAATCAACACAATAAACACTCAACAAAGCAATCAATAGTATGACTAAGGTTAAAAAGACAAGATGTGACTACATAACAAAATATAACATAGTTTTCTAATGGCATAAAACCAAACCCAAAACATAGGTATACCTATAAAAAATCATTTGACTACTCAAGAACTAATTCAACACCCCAAGTGCCAACATCATCATCTAACCTAGCTCATATCAGGAACCTATAACCACTGACTATATATCAGTAACATCTAAATGATAGTAAATAATATGGTATAAAACTATAATAAAAACAACAATTACATCAACTAGTTTTCATATCATCAAGTCCAAAAAATTAAAACATAACATGTCTATCAACCTACAATTAATATGTCAATGTATCGAAATCCATCAATATTGTTTACTATGCCTATTTTTCATACCCCTTTAATTTTTTAAATTTTATAATCCTATCTGTCATAGTGATGATGTAGTCATAAAATCTAAAATTGTAGTCGGGGACCTAAGTCAATTAGTAGTATTATGAATATCTATGTTTTCAATTAATGATTTGTTTATGAATTCATATCTATATTATCATATTTTTGAAAATCATTTATGGTTGAATGAATAAAACTTACACACACACACACACACACACACACACACACACACACACACACATCATTTCTTAATGTTTATTTCCAGTTATGACATTTCAGTGGAAAGAATTGATCAATTTGTATTCAATTGAAGTGTTTTCCCAATTTGACAAAAAAATGCTTCTTAAGGTTTATTAGAATTGAAAACTATTATATGGACTAATTATAATGGTTTTTAGAACAGTCTCATTCACAATTCAATTATAAGTATGTAATGTTGGCATTATAAATGTGACATGAATAAGTTTGGTTTACAACCTAAGCTATTATGATTCTAAGAATTATTAAGTATTCTTAAAGGGGCTCTAAGTTTTAATTTTAAACATTATCTATCCTATGTATTTAATTTGATATGTTAGACCTATTAAGGACTTTAAAATGGTCGTGGTGATGGTTTTATTTGAAATGTCTATCAGTAATTAAATAATGTTTAACATTGGTAACTCGAGGCCCATAAGGTTCAAATGGCAAGTTGGTAGTCCTAGTTGGAAAAAGTTAATACAAATCATGGTGGATGATTTGAGATCTAGATGAAATCAAAGGGTGGTTTAAATTTTTAATGTGGATGGTACATGCCTTAAACTACATAAATTGGTTTGTGTTTTAGTGAAGGTTTTTGTTATGACTAAGTTTTAAGGCCTTGATAAATAATTTAGCAGTCAGCCAATTCCTTTCCTCTATTTGAGAAACCAATAACATAAAAAAATGTAGGAATAGGTAGTTAATATGTATATTTTGGTTACAAATAGCTTTATTTTTAAATTTGATAGTCATTTTACAAAGCTTACCATAGAAGTGATATTCTATCGAATAGTTTAGAAAATTATAGATGGGAAATTGCATACAGAAAGTTACACATAGTGTTAATAGGTATACAATGTTTGGAAGAATGAATAAGTTTTTTTGAAAGGAATATTTATAGTTTTCACTATGATTAGTTTTCATGGAATAAAATGTTGTATTTTGAGTTTAAATGATATGGATTTTGGATAAAATATGGTAAGATAAACTATCTATTTAAATTATGTTTCATGCATGAAGTTTAGTAAAGTTTGAGCTCAAAATGGTTATTACATGGGTTTTGGAAAGTTGGAAAGTTTTTTAGGTTTATCATTATTTCATGTAGCATAGATGACTAAACATATTTCATTTATCTATTCATTCTTATTTTGAGGTTAATTGAATCATAAGGGTTATCTTGAAAATTTGTAGAATTTTGGTTTTAGTTTTTAGTTTTTTAGATTGTTCCAATTTTGATTTATTAATATTAGTTTTGATTGAGAGTTATGGTTTCATAGATAAACAAATTTTGGTATAAGATGAGCTCAACATGATTATTTTCATAAAAATCTGATGATTTAAGAAATGGTTTTTCTAGGCATAGCATGAAAAGATTATTTTGAAAAAGTTTTGATATATAGAATTTTAGGACATGAAATATATGATTTTCTAATTTAGTGACTTTTTTAAAGATATCAAAATGTATCTTCTGGGTTTCATTTTTGAAGTTATAAATTGACAAATACTAATAAAATAGTTGAAAATTTAAGGGAAACTATGATAATTTGTTTTTTGAGTTTTGAAATGATGTTTTGAAAAAGTATGACCTTGTTAAAGACATATAATATTTAATTATTTCTATTGAAATTATTTTTCATAGGTTTTAGATTATTTATTAGTTTAGAAAATACAAGCAGTTTATAATATCATGTATGAATCTTATGTTGAAACTACTCTTCCATGTTTGATATATGTACAGTTGCAGTTGTGAATAATACACATATTGTATGTTTAGATAAGATAATTATGTAGTGAGAATCAAATTCTATATTTATAATAAAATTATGAAGTATATAATTTTATTATTATGTTTTTTTATTTTGATATTATAATGGGACGTGACATAGTAAGAAATTTTTCACATAAATAATTTAGTTTCAGATAGATTAGATTTTTTATTTATTGATATAGCTAGAAATGTTCATTAAGTGATTAAAGGTTGGAAATATAGAAGTACAATTTTTATTTATATAAATTCATTTAGATACTCAATCATATAATATATTTTGAATATATTTCGATTGCATTTAGAATGTCAGGTTGGAAAAAACTAAATTCAAATAGGGATAATGATAATACAAGTTGGGAAAGGAATTAAAAATTTTGTAGTATTGATCCAAAGGGTATTTTCATAAGTTCCTTTCTTTTTTTAAAATGTGGTCCATTGTGTAGTTATCATCAAGATATTTTTGACAACTATTGGAATGTGAAAAATGAACATTGTATGCTCCAGTTATCATTAGTAAAAGTTTGGTATCAAAGTAGCTAGAATGTTGGACATGCTTTTGATTGTGTGATTTACTCTTGAATAGAGTTTTGAATTTAATTTAATTATTATATTTCATTGGGTTATTTTTATACTTGTTGGCTTGTTTTGGTCTTCCATTTTTAGTTTACAACTATGTTGGAAGTATAGGTTGTTTGTAGGAAACCATAGGGAAAGCCCTTAAGAGAGAGAGGATGGAAGAGATATAAAGTATCAATAAGAAAATTTAAGAAGATAATGCTTTATTGAGATGAAATATATATTCCCTCAAATAAAAAATTGCATGTTTGAGATCTTACCTCGAATCCAAGATGAAATCTTGATCAAATTACAGTACGGTGAGTTGAAGTAGGATTTACCTTCCACTTTAGATGCAAAAACCATGATTGATGAGTGTAATATAAGTTATTTACCACATAATTCTTCTTCCTCCCATTTGGAATTGGATTCAGGTAATGATTTTTTTGGTTTATTTGAAAAACACACTAAAGGCATTGGATCTCAATTACTATTTAAAATAGGATATGATGGAAAGGCCTTAGTAAAAATGGCCAAGGTATTTCTAACCCAATATAGGTAGAGGACCATCCTCATTTTATAAGTTTGGGTTATTTAATTATGGGAATGGAAATCAGAAATTTCTCTAAGAATGCTAAAGGGATACAAGCTTTTGACAGCTAAATGAATACCCCACTAGTCTTACAGGAAGATTATTTATAGAAAATTGTTGATTCATCATCAAAGGATGAAATATGTAAGAAATATTAGAGAAGAGGTATTGAGATTCCACCTCCTCATTCTTACATAAATTATAATCATAAACATAAGGGAAATTTTAAAACTTTTGATGATACACTCTTTTAGTATAAACAATGTGATTTTAATATATAAAAAATGATGTATAATTTTCCATGAAATTTTTATGGGTTAAGTAATCATTATATTGCCTATTGTTGGAAGACAAAGTCCTTGTATAAGTGGTTTATTGATGATCTTAGTGCTAAATACCAATTTTGTAATTCAAAGGTGAGAAATGGTAAAAAAAAAATTGTCGTCTAAGAAGAGAAATTTTTGCACTCATTGTCATATGAGTGGACATCAGGTGAAACAGTGTTGAAAAATTCAACCATTATGCCATCCTAAAAATAATAATAAAAAGATGGAAAATATCCCTATTACAAACTTAAATGAATTTCTTAATCCACCACCAGTTGATGATTCAAACACATATCTACTAAGGAAATAAAACCACCTAAATGGGATAATCTGATGAAATGGGTTAGTAAGCAATTCCTTAGTTTTATGTTTTTATAGCTAAAATTGTAGATTAGCATGAAAAATTTTCAAAGCATTTTTGGGATTTTTTATGATTGATGAAAGGAAAATTAGCCAATGTTTCAGCTTTGAATATTTTTAGAGTAATTAGATGAGGAGAATCTTACAATAAGTTTATCATGCTTGGTTTTTCTCACACTTTAATTAACTTCATTATGAAGTCAACAATAGTAGACATGTTGATAGGCATCATTAGCATGCCCATGAGTCAAGGTGTACTTCCAAGAGGGAGAAAAAGTGGAATCAACATGAAAGGTTCTTCCATGGTTAGTAGCACTCAATTAAACCACTATTGTTTATGGATTTATGTGGCCATCCATTTTTTAAGTGTGTTCTTTTGATGTATGTATATAATCATTATATACACATTTATTAAAAAACCCAAATTGAGAAATATTTTTAATGATTGCAATGCAACATGTATGTTGCATATAAGACCCCAAGAAGAGAAATGTTTGTAACACATGTGTGTTGTATGTAATAATCCAAGAAAGGCAATACATTGGTTGCATGTAAGACCCAAGAAGGGAAAAAATGTAAAAATGATGACCTGTTATAACATTACTTAACATGCAACATAGTTTTCTATCCTTGTGTTAATATTGAAAAAAAAGGAGATTGTAAAAATTAGCCTCTAAAGGATAAATACATCTAAGATAAGCACAAATATAAACCATAGGTGAAAAAGTGATACATTCACTTATTTCCAAGAACAAGTAGACTTTTGATGGATCAAAAGTTCTTTAGTGGGAAGGTGTGATCTGGGAGGATTTCTAATACTGACCAAATTATATGGTCTTAAATATTTTAAACTATCTTCTTAGTGAAGAGCTTGTCAAGATATTTTTAATGCATTTTATGGTTTGAAAAATGGACTACGTATGCAAAAGTTATGACCTGTTAAAGTTTTCACACAATAAGGAAAAAATGTGCAAGTACAATGATTAGACATGCACATGGTTCAATAGATTCTTGACATGTGGACCAATGAAATCATCATATTTGGAGTGTCCACAATACTTCCAAAATATTCTTGAAGATTTTAGACAAATCCCACTTCCTAGGACTTGATAAATGGGATTAACTCCATGAATATCTCTTTCCAAACAAATGTGGGATATTTCGCATAGAAGTTGGGATATCTCCCATAAAAATGCATGGGAGGTTTATCCAAAAAGAAAGATATGAAGGGTGGTTTGTCCCATTGACCCTCATCATGCCCCATTTTGATAGATAAGGCTAAGAAGCTTAAATAAATCCTTGTATATGGGGATGGATAATGTAGAAATCCATAATTGTTGGGTTTGGAAAAATTATATAAACCCATGAACCTCATTTGTAAACTCATTCCAAGAGAATTACAAGAGAATTCCAAGAGTACTCCAAGATCTCACTTACATTTTAAGTATTTGAGAAGAAACCTCTAATTTGCATTACAACTCTTCCATTCCAAGGTTTTTGGAGGAGCATTGTACAAGACTACAAAAGTTTTGATTCTCTATTTTTTGTAAGGTGTTATTAAGCTGAGTATTATAATAATAGATATATTGGAAGAGTTAGCACTACTTAAAGGATGTGGAGGAGGATAAGTTCATGGAGCTGATGATTGATGCCTATTATGACTTAAGGATCTTGGAGGTCATGTAGAAGAGGAGAAGTCAACAAGAAGGTTTGAAGTAGGGAGGTCATACTAGAACATTGTGCAAGATTTTCAAGACTAGTCTGGGTCTATGTAGGACCAATTGACACTTGAGTTCATGATGGATTCATTATAGTTTTGTAAGTATTAAATTTGTACTTATAAAAATATTTTTATAATGAATCAGTTCATCATTTAGATAACTCAGAGACATAGGCATCTATCTAACACCATTATCAAATTATGTGTAATGTTTATTATTACTTGCATCACATTCTTTTTAGTTGATAATATTTTTGGAGTTGAATTTTGGCATTTAAAAAAATTCACCTATAAAGATCTAATAAGTAAAATTTTCAAAGTAGGAAATCTACCTATTTACAAATCAAGTATGAATAAAGAGGCACCAAATATGTAATTTCATAGGAGGGGTTTTAGGGATAGATGGTTTTCCCCTAGATATGATAGTAGAGGAGCCAGAATGTCTACCCTAAATTTTGGAATGTTTTAAATAATTTTTCATTTAATCCTTCCAATCATAAAGGCAATAGAGGATTTTATGGTCATAGATTTGGAGCCAAATCTCATTTTCATAACAACTCTTCACATCAGTTGAAGAATAATCCAAACTAGCTACCTATTCAATCACCTAATCAAAAAAGAGTCCATGATGTTAATGAACCAACACAGCTAGCCAATGAGATAGCCCATGCAGAGAATTTTGTGAATATTGACTTTTCATATTTTTATAGTTAGCCTACACCACCTCAGAAGATGCCTATTATAAGGTGTAATAAGCTCATTTTGAAAAATTCTTTTATTGTCATATATCCAACCACTTTTAAGAAATGTTCAAATAATTATGATGAATCAGATACTCCAACAATGATCAGAGTTCTGAAGCGAGTTAAGATGGAGGTAGATGATTTTGAAAGTGATTTTGGAATGAAGCAGGTATAATTTTCTATTGTTGAAATGGAGTATAATGAATGTTTTAATGAAAATGGTAAACCTATGATTAAAGTCATATCTAATTCTGATGATTCTTGATTATTAGAAAGATACTTTTCATTTCAAAAGTTGAACTTTTAAGTTGATAAGACTTAAGTATATATAAATAATTTTGATTATATGCATTATGGAATTAATATAGATAAGAATTACATTTTACTTTGAATTATCTTATTATTTATTGGAATATGTGTTTTATATTATTATTAATTTCTTAGAGTCCCCACCCATTAGGAAATACCCGATCTATTTTCAAATAATTGATCTGTTAAGGCTTTTTAAAGTCTTAAAGAACTCTTAGCTTATAACAACCATGTTAATTGACTTTTAAGTCAATTATTTAAGTTAATAAATAAATAACTAAGGTTAGTTACAACTTATTTTCAAAAAAAATTGAAGTATAAAATAAGATCAAGGACTCATTTTTAAAATAGAAACATCATAGGTATTGAAGACTTATACATTTCAAAGTCAATCATTTATCTCTCTCTCTTATATATAATATATCTGAGATAACATGACTTTTTTAGATAGACCAATGGTACTTTATCTGAATATTGAGTATATTTATTAGGTAATGTAGGTATATCCAATTTTATTTTATCATTTATAATATATTATTTGAAGTTTATCATATTTAATATCTTTCGATGATTGCTTCTTGCAGTCTTATGTGCAGAATTTGAGTTTTCAACCTGAATAATGATGAAAATTTTATTGTTTATAAAATTTCATTGATTTAATTGATTGTAAAAGTTATATTTTAAAGATATTTTGTAAATATAATGTTGGTTTCTCAAATAAAAATGATCTATTTTGCTAAGACAACTCTCTTTGTTGAGACTTGCATGTTTTGCTTATATTGTATTGTATTTTGACTTTGAATTTTAATTTAGTTTAAATATGATTTTGTATAATCTCTAACTTCTTAATTCTAGACCTTTCATTACCCTGGTATTGAGGTACATACTTCAAAAGTTTGGTGAACTATTCTCATTACTCATTCATTGATAATTATATTTGACTTGGGTTATGTAAATATATAATATTATATTCAAAATATAGTTGTGGAAGCCACATTGATTTGAATAATGTCACAAACTACTCCAATGAAGTGGTGGTCAAGTTAAGATTCATTTCCAACTTCTTATTGGCCCACCATGTAGCTATTTTACTAGCTAACTAGTAATCTCCCCAAACTAATTTGACCTAATATTACTTATGAATATTAAAATAATTATCCATAGTAATATAGACACAGAAAACCACACATAATATTTATCGATGTCAAAATACCCCTAGGCCACCTCAGGACCCCCTAAGGAGCATCCACCAACCCTTTGACGATAAATACGAGTCAAGTTAGTTAATTATCTAACTAGATCACTAACCCACTTTGACCTAACTTAGCCATTAACCCTTGATCACTGATAGTCACCCTAACTATTAATGTTTAGTCTGACCATCGATGGTCAAGTTCCCACCACTTGAACAGTTTAACTCTAGTTAACACTAGCTTGTTTTTTATATTTAACTCATCTAATTCATGTGTGATCTAATGCATTATAAATATAAATTTTAATTACTTTTTAAAACTCGTGTTAACATATTTTTTCACCTCTCCTTCCTTCCTATAAAGAAAGAGGAGGTAAAAAGGACCTAGATCCAAAATCTATCAATCATCTGTAGTTATCAAGAGCTTCTCTTATCATAATTTTTTGGTAGGCCATTTCTTCCAACAATATAGGGAATTATTAAGTATGATATGAGATCCAAACTTATACCATCCATCGACCAATACCTAAATACCATTTCTCTACCAAAATTTCCCTAGATTCCATCAATGATTTTATCAACCAACCACCTCTACCATTAATCAGATCAACAACCAACAAGCTAAGTATCTATTTTCAACCATTTAGTTAATTTGTTTCTATTTCAAAATCAACCCATTCCAAGCCCATATCTTAAAAATTTATCATATGACCTCATAAAAAAACCTTTTATTGATCATACCCAACCCATAGTAACCATTGATAGTCATTTTAACCACTGGTGATACATCCCAACTGTTGATGGTTACCCAACTGTCGATGGTTACCCTAACTATCGATAGTCACCTCAATCGTCGATGGTCACTATGTGACAAAATAACATCAAGATATTTTCACCCACTAAAACTTAAACAAATCAAACTTTATTTTTGTCTACCTGATCATAGAGTCTCACCCTATTTTCTAAATCATACCTGACCTACTTGGCATTGATATTAACCCACTTATTACTATAATTAGTCAATTTTTTCTATTCTTTTATCAATCACTTCTTGTACTTAATTTTAGTACCTTCTATTATTTATTTAATTACTTTATCTTTTAATTTCTAAACTTAATTATTTAAAAATCATAGATTGATAGCCTCCTAAGAAGTGCATGCTTCCTAAATCTAGCTCTCACTAGGCAATCCACCCAACTATCTATCTAACAAACCATTTATTTGAGTGTTTTTATCTATAGGTCATTCTTCCCAAATGAAAGAGGAGAATATACAACTATCTAGATTAATGTGTGCAAAACATATTAGGCTATACTAACCATACCCTTCTCAAGTTTCTCTTCTCTTCTTTTTAAAGATCATAAGTGAAATTTATCTAAAACATTTTGGCATGTCCAGTGGGACCCTTCAGTCTTTTCTTGGGTTCATAGTTTCATCTAGGTGCTTTCTTCTTCTTATGTTTTTTCTCATACAATGAAATCAAAATTTTATTTTTGGCTTAAAATTAATTGCATCTATTGTTTGCTTGCTTATTTTAGCTCACATAGTATAATTAATAAAGTGAATTAATTTTAGCTTCACTCTTATCACACACACAAGACCAAATCACTTACATCTAATCAAGCATATAAATATTGACATAAGGCACAACTAGGATTTCATTACCTAGTGGTCACCTTTCCTATCCATCCTACTTGGATTTCATCACCAAGGGGAGAACCAAATTAGCTCTCTAGTTGAGTATAATTTCTAGAAATTGGTATATTTTGGCTAAGCACTTGACACCTTTATTTATTTGGTGTTTAAAGTGAGGGTGTAGGCCCCAATGTCAAGCCACATACTTATTTATAATATAGATCCTTTTGAGAGCCTAAACACAACCTGAAACCAGCCATAGACTTATTTTCTAGTACCCACTCTAAAAGCCAAGTTGGATCACACAATTCTTAAATATTAAGGCATAAGCCACAAGAGAGACTAAAAGGAACCTTAAGATTTAATGTGATTTAGTGTGTTTTTTTATTCCTTTAATGTTTTTGTCTTTTCCTTGTTTGAATTCTGAGATTTTTTGCATCTTTTTCCTATCCTTACCTATATAGTTTTGACTAGGCAATAACTAAGAAACCAATCAAACTAGGACCCACCTCATAATCAACCATCTTCCTTTTATTCCTCATCCATGGATCACATCTAAAATGAAAATATATTTTCTCATCCTTCTAAGAGTCCTACCATCCATTGGATAATTACCCAAGGTGATGTAGACTTTGCCACCTTTCTAGATAATAACCCCATAGCTCTCCAGCATTACCTTAACACCATATACCACTGTACCCCTACTTCAATTCTACCTATTGAACAACCCTACAGCATGCCATCCCACCTTATGGGTGACACTTCTATATCCACCATCTCTACCCAACCTTTAGTCATCTAGACATCATTTTCTACCCATAACCCCACTAATATCATAATTTAGAACCAACCCACTCAACCAAGCAACACCCAAGCACCTTATTCCCCAACTAATAACCCTCCTAGTATAGGATCAACCCAACCTTTAGGCATTGGTATCTCCCTTAATATAGGAGTAACCTCCATTAGTGTCACCACCATTCCTCTCACTTCTAACCTACCTACCTCCACTCGATTTCAGAGTTTGATGGTTCTCATACCTTCTACCCTTCAATACCAAAGTAATCACTTACCCTCTATTTACTAGCCCAATGTACCTCCTTTCCAACCTATATTAATCTCTTAATAATTTCCCATCATAATGAACTTGAGATACATACCTAACCCACAAGGTTATATACCTATACCTTCCACCCAACCATCTATCTCCACATATTCATATGTGGCATCATCCCAACCACCCATGTCCACATATCAATATGTGGCAGCTTCTCAACCCCCCACTAGCTACCCATATGTTGCACCTTCCCAAACCCAACAGATCCTACCTCATAACTATGGGATTGCACAACCCCAAACCAACCTTGTTATAATGTTAATGGACAAGATGACTACTTTAAAGTCATCCATTTTTAGATCTCATAATATTTTTTCATATTAACAAATATATAATGAACCCATTCATCCATCTGTCCCAATTCAAACTTATCCTCTTCAATGTGAACTTTCAAATTTCTCAAATTTTTAGATTAAGGAGGACCCTCAACAACACCTATGATGATGTTCTCCTTCTCCACACCTTTCCCATGTCTCTAACAAGTTTGGCACTAGATGGTATAGTGTTATTACAAAGCACTCCCTCTTTTCTTTTTCCCTACTAGCTCATATTTTATTAGATCACTTTTCCATAAACATCTCTAAGAAAGTTTCCATCACTTATCTCTACTCCATTTGGCAATTTGATGATGAATCCATTATTGATTTTGTAGCCCATTAGAGAAGTATGACAAACCAAATCTCCTTCTCTCTACCTAAACCCAATCTAATTGAATTCTTTTCCCAAGATTGTACCTAACACATATCCTCTACCTTATGGGTTGAAAGCTTTATGACCTTTGATGAAGTTTTCACCATCACACAAAAACTAGAAAATAGGGCCATTGAAATTAGGAAACAATAATTCCACCTTCAAATCAAATGAGGCTTCCTTCTCCAAACCAAACAACCAAACCAATACTAATTCCAAGAACAAAGGAACCACGAATGTGGTTGTCCTTAAGACCACCCCTCTACCCATTATCAACTGATCTAACTCTTCCAATCCCCCAATAAAAATACCAAGAACCCAAACTGTAACACCTAGAAGCAATTTAATCTATTTTAGGAGTTATACGCTTTGATCTTAGAGAAATTGTTAAAGTCCAATATCATACATATTCCCCTGATCAAACCTCCACAATAAGTTTATTCCTCTCATCCTGTACCATGTTGGTAAAATAAGAAATAATTATGTGCCTTCCACCAAGTCATTGGACATGACATTAGTAGGTGTAATGCCTTCAAGAACATTATCCAAACTCTCATTGATAAGGGGTAACTTGTGTTATATAACCCCAATGTACCCCCAAACCAATCACTTGACATATTTAGACAACCCTTTCCCAACCACACTTATTCTACCAATGGTAAAAGAAAATAAGAATCTTCTCATACCCATGAGGCCCATATTGTCAATATGGTTCTTGGTGAACTTACTCTTGAGAAGACCATCAACTATATAACTTCTTCCCCCACTCCATTTAATGAGGTAGGGGAGTCACCAACCTCTCCTTTGATATGCACATCAAAAGAGGATACCCTTCCCACTTTATCATTTTTCTCAATCATACAACAATCCACTCTTACTCTAACAATCACACCTACGGAAGAAACCACTTTGCCTACACCTCTCACCAAGGAGTCACCCTCCCAAATATTGGAACCTTTTACTTAGGAAAAGGATGATGTAATTGTTCCTTCCCCTCAACCCATGAGTATATCCTTCAAATCCACTACCAGGGAATTCAGACCCATTTATAAACCTTTATCTAAACTAGTTAAAAAATTAGAACTCATATTTTATCCCATCCTAAATTAGGCCACCTTTTGGAAATAGCTTGGGTTCCCAATCATCTAATCCTCTTTGTTATAAAAACCTACCCTTTTCACTATCAAATCCACTATAAAACCAAGAAGGAATCCTCTTTGTTATAACAACCTACCATTTTCACTATCAAATCCACTATCAACACAACCCAACCATCAAATGCCTCTACCCATCAAATTTTCAGGATCTTGCTCCACCAACAGAGCACAATATGATTACCAAACCAAGCAACTTAATATGCGGAAATTAACCAGATTCACCAAGTAACTAGAATTCAGAATAACACATGATATGAGAGACAATACACAAATTGTATTAACACTTTATACAGAAAAGAATACAATAAAGAAGATGCCACTTCTTCTCCACCACCTTACAGAGGTTTCCCACACCTCAAGTGAACAGTAATTCTTCTCCCCAAAGCTCTCCCTCTCAGGTCCCAACACCCAACTCAAAATACAGAGTTGGTGTTCACCTCCTGTGCTCCACACACACCACAAGTGCTACACGCACTCCACAAGCACTCCACGTGCTCCACAAGTACTCAAGGTACTTCAAGTAGATCTCCCATGAACCTGCAATAACCTGCACTTCAACAGACCATACTTATGGAAGGAACTCCCTTGCCTTCCTCTTTGCTCTATCTGAGTACACACCTGTACTCCAAGTAGATCCTGCCTGATACTGCTCCCTGTTGTGTTGCTGTCTATATGATCCTACACACCTGCAAATCAAACACGGTTCTGCTCACCTGTGAACCTTGACCTTGCAAACACATACACCTGCAGATCAACGATCTTACTTACCATGTAGATCTCCTATATAGGCCATGCAACTGTGACCAAGATCCTACATACATGAAGAACCCTTGTCCTTGCCTCACCAAGTCCTTATGATTCTCCAACCAGTACCAAGCTTGGCACTGATAGGGAACTAGGAGGAACACCCTTACTCACTTCACACATAGAAGGAGCAAACTTTGCTCAACTCAAACTAGAACACTTTTCCAATACAACCATGAGTCTATTATATAGATCTCATCCAAACAATAATTAGACATCTAATTACAATAATTAGATCCACAGCTCTCAGTCTAAAAATAGCTCTAATCATGCAAACACTTGGTTCGTTAGCTAACTGCCCGTAATAAGCTCACAGTCGAACCACACAGGCGACCGACGTCGGTCCCTGTCTGCCTAGAGGTGACCGACGCCGGCCAACCCATGACCAACGTCAATTTCTTATCTTGGCTGTCCTGGCGACGTCGGCTGATCAGACCGACGCCGGTTTCCCTGACGCTTAGCAACCTTCAGCAACCCCTCCAATGGCCTTCTCCGTGTCTGCATCAGTGAAGCTTTTAGCTCCACACCCTAATAATCTCCCACTTGGAGATAAACAAATACACTATACCTGTACCTGTACTCTGTCTAATCTATTTCCTGGTTTGTATCCCTCTTCAAGATCAATCCTGAAGACAACCCACCACACATCCCATGGTGTACCTCCTATCATTCGAGTACCCTGCCACATCCGAACCTACAAATACATGTAGTGAAGTCCTGACCCTGCATAGCATGAATCCCTGCTGCCGGTCCCTCTCAAATACCTGAGAACCCACTTCCCTGAATTGGCTCCTAACTCTCTGATAGCTCCCACTGCATGGGAATACTCAGGTCTATACCAGACCTTATGTGATTTTGGACACTGTACCTGTCCAGCCCTTAGTGTGCTCTAGCACAGCACCTGAACCTCGCCAACACCTGATTCACATTAGCTCCCACTCGAGACAAAATCAACCTGTGATCTCCATGTCTCCCATGTCAAAGAATTCCGCTGCTCCAAACTCCTCATGACATGACACTGAACTAATCTTACCCTTAGCTCAGCAAAACCCTGTATGTACAATCCTGCTAGCAAAACATACCATCCACATATAGCAACAGAATGATGTCGCGACTCATCATCCACCTAGTAAGACAAACCACAGTAGTTACCCTGACATTGACTGAAGCCATGCTTCATCTTCCACCTGTCAAAACCTGTACCACTGTCCTGCAGCTTCTCAAGACCATATACCTGGTCCTCCGTCTCACGTATCCGTTCTCTCTATTCTTCTACTAAGGTATCCATTCATCTCTGTGCTTTCATACCTGCTGGCAACCCTACCAAAATGCACCTATTTAGTTCTCCTCCAAGGAATCACATCCTCATCCATGCCAAGCTCACACCTGTTTCCTGGATCCTTCCTGCTCTACAATCAGCAACATGTATAAAGAAGAGGAACAACGAATTTGAGGGCCTACTTACGTCTTATGTCCTCCGTATGGGTGTTTAAGACTCTTTGACAGCGTGCTGTCCACCCAAAATCCGTTACAGTGACCGACCTCGGTCACCCCATAGTCTGCATCTGACCGACGTCGGTTCCCATGCGTCTGTCCCTGACTACCAACCCTGCAGTGTCCCTGCTGCCGACGTCGGTCCTATGACTGACATCGGTCTTACATACTGTCGACGTCGGTTTCATGACCGACATCGGTCTTACCCTGCCCGACATCGCCGGCTTCGGTTTGCACATGACCAACATCGACACCTGTCTGTTCGACGTCGGTTCCTCCTGACCGACATCGGTACCTGTGTTCACCTGTGAGTGATGACTTTTTACCCGCGAGCTCCTTTGAATCAATACCCATGTCCAAACTGCCCTGCTCAGAAGTATCCAGCCACATCCACTGGGTTCTGTCCGCCATCTCCTCCATAAACACCAAGGCTTTCCAGTTCTTAAGCCTATCAAATATATCTGTCTTCCGCTTAAGAACATGCATCTCCTTCCTGCTCATGTGACCAAGCCTATGAAGCCACGTCTCTGCAACAAAAGAAGAATCAGTAATATAAACAAGTAGATAAAGGGTACCTATTTTCTTACCACCAGCTAATTCAAGTGCATCCACTGTGAGAGTTCTTGTGCATCTCTCATCACCCAATCTTTCTGAAGAAATTAGCCATATCTCCAAACCAGGGACCTGCATGACCTTCATCAACACCTGTGTGTTGGCTGCCTACAATTTCAGCTTCACTTCCCCTTTGCCAATTCTTTGGCAAGGCTCACCAGCTCCTCTACCTAAAACTGCATGGAAAGAGGCAACCGAATCTTTTATCCAAGATTCAACTTTATCCAAGAAACCTCCTAGAGCATCCTGTGCAACAACACCTGCTACATCTGCTTCTTCAGTCTCTTCATGCTGATCTGCTACCAACCAACAATAATCTTTTACCTGCTCTTTCTTTCCATAGGACCGTGAGTGACCATCTGTGCTTTTCAACTCCTCCATTCTTAGCTTACTTTCATCTGCCATTGCTCTACTCCCACTCAATCAGAAACCCCTGAGAGTGACCTGTAATCAAAACACACTACCCAAATCTAAACCAATCTGTTAGTATCCCAACCAAAAGTTCTGATACCACTTGTCAAGATCTTGCTCCACCAAAAGAGCACAATATGATTACCAAACCAAGCAACTTAATATGCGGAAATTAACCAGATTCACCAAGTAACTAGAATTCAGAATAACACATGATATGAGAGACAATACACAAATTGTATTAACACTTTATACAGAAAAGAATACAATAAAGAAGATGCCACTTCTTCTCCACCACCTTACAGAGGTTTCCCACACCTCAAGTGAATAGTAATTCTTCTCCCCAAAGCTCTCCCTCTCAGGTCCCAACACCCAACTCAAAATACAGAGTTGGTGTTCACCTCCTGTGCTCCACGCACACCACAAGTGCTACACGCACTCCACAAGCACTCCACGTGCTCCACAAGTACTCAAGGTACTTCAAGTAGATCTCCCATGAACCTGCAATAACCTGCACTTCAACAGACCATACTTATGGAAGGAACTCCCTTGCCTTCCTCTTTTCTCTATCTGAGTACACACCTGTACTCCAAGTAGATCCTGCCTGATACTGCTCCCTGTTGTGTTGCTGTCTATATGATCCTGCACACCTGCAAATCAAACACGGTTCTGCTCACCTGTGAACCTTGACCTTGCACACACATACACCTGCAGATCAACAATCTTACTTACCATGTAGATCTCCTATATAGGCCATGCAACTGTGACCAAGATCCTACATACATGAAGAACCCTTGTCCTTGCCTCACCAAGTCCTTATGATTCTCCAACCAGTACCAAGCTTGGCACTGATAGGGAACTAGGAGGAACACCCTTACTCACTTCACACACAGAAGGAGCAAACTTTTCTCAACTCAAACTAGAACACTTTTCCAATACAACCATGAGTCTATTATATAGATCTCATCCAAACAATAATTAGACATCTAATTACAATAATTAGATCCACAGCTCTCAGTCTAAAAATAGCTCTAATCATGCAAACACTTGGTTCGTTAGCTAACTACCCATAATAAGCTCGCAGTTGAACCACACAGGCGACCGACGTCGGTCCCTGTCTGCCTGGAGGTGACCGACGCCGGCCGACCCATGACCGACGTCGGTTTCTTATCTTGACTGTCCTACCGACGTCGGCTGATCAGACTGACGCCGGTTTCCCTGACGCTTAGCAACCTTTAGCAACCCCTCCAATGGCCTTCTCCATGTCTGCATCAGTGAAGCTTTTAGCTCCACACCCTAACACAAATCATAACAACACCACTAGAACCAAACTTTCCCAAAGTCACCAAATCAACTTCTACCATTATAGCCAAACCCACCAATAACCTTGGCACATTTACTACCCAAAACATTACTCACCCATAAATAAACTTGGACCTAAACCCTATAAACCTATCAAACTCACCCTAAGATAAGCCAACAAAGAAGGTAAAACCACTTAGGAGTCCAAAAAACAAAACTCTAACTTCCCTCTCCACTTTGCCTTCTATTTTAAGACCTCATCCCTCTACCTTAATCGAGAAGCCAGCCATCCCAATCAAAACCCAACCACCACTTTTGGTTACACAATCAATTTTACTTTCATCTAAACCTATTTTCACTAAGCCACCCATGGGCATACCTCTTATCTCCTAAATAGATATAAACAAACCTCTTATCTCCTGAACGTCTACCCCACCACCATAAAGCAATGATAGAAGCATTCAAATATATAGAGGTGAGGCTAGAAGACCCTCAACCTTTAGTAACCTTTATCAGATTTATTCACATTTTTAACCTTGTTACCTTCAAGGATTTATAAATACCCTTTATCCATCTAGATGACTGATATCCTCCTCTCTTCATTACCTCCTATATCAACTAGACCCACATCAAGAGGGTTATGATTGACATAGTAGCTAGTATCAACATCATCTCCTCTCATGCCTAAAAATAACTCAAATTACTCAAGAACATCATGTCAAAAACCTCAATAGTGCCCTGATCATTCAATGATTCAATGATCACAACTCTAAGAATTGTTGTCCTTCACATTCACCTAGGACCCCACACACTTCCTAAGATATTCTATGTATTAAAAGGAGAGTTATAGTAAAACATCTTATTGGGATGCCCTTGGATTTGTTTCATGGGTTGTGTGTCATCCAATCTACATCAATGAATCAAATTTGACCATGAAGGTTAAGTTTTTACCATACAAGCTGACTCGAGCCCTTTCACATCATGCAACATGACGTACCAACCCAATGACTCTCTCTTTCTTCCATCTAAAAAGCCTTCACTAGTAAAAGATGAGGCTACATCTTCTTCTACCACTGAAACATACACCATTTTATCCATTACTTCTATCAAAATCCCCATAATGGACCCTTTGGAATCATCATTTTAGCACCTTTCTTTGGGGGAGTATCCCCTTCTCACCCTTCATGCTTTCCCTACTCCCCAAAAGTATGAGAAACTTGACCACCAACCCAGTTATGAACTTAATATCATAACCATTATTCCTTTTAGGCCCTCAACTTGTCAAACCAAATTTATCTATGGGGGACTTGATAAACACCTTGACACTTCTACCACCTATTTTTCATCCAACCATTCACCTCTAATTTTTCCTATCTAGATAAACTATAATTTGCTAAAACATATCTCTATAGGTATGCTTGGAAGGGATTTGGCCTAGGTTAGTATGAACATAGGTCACATGAGTTGATTCCAATCAAAACCCAAAAATCTCATGAAAATCATGGCCTCAATTTTATGCCACTTAAACAACAAAGTAACCCACCTCCCTTTACCATCATTGACAAGGAAATTCCATCCTCACTGTCCATTCCATCATCAATAGTTGAGGATTCTAACATCATCCCCCTAAATTTTTGTCATCAACATGATCAACCTTAGAACCCTAACTTATGAAAAGGATGGGGTGATCATAACCATTCCTTTGACCCATTCTGAGATGATAGGAGATGATTATCCTACCATTAATACCATTTAGTGTTAGGATGATGATTCCATTCTCACATATCTTGGTGCTCCAGATTATTCTATCCACAAATATATTCCTCCTAAGACTGAAACCATGTTAAATAAATCAACCATGGATATCAACTTGGGAACTCTAATCAACCCATGCATTATCAAAATTAGTCAATCACTTAATTTCAAAGATCTTAGGGACTTCCCCTCCTTCCTATAAGACCACAACATAGCATTTGATTGGTCTTACAGTGACATGCCAAGAATTAATCCATCTATCACTATCCTCAACATAGTCACCAACTATGATGTTAAGCCCATTAGGCATAAACTTTGATAAATGCACCCTTGAATAACCCTCCTTGTCAAAGAAGAAATTCAAAGTCTCTTATCTGTCAATTTAATTCAACCCATTAAATAACCCTAATGGGTGTCAAACATCATGCCTATCACCAAAACCATAGGTGGACTTCACATTTGTGTGGACTTTCATGGCATTAACCTTGCTTACCTAAAGGATGACTTTTCTCTACCAAGCATTGACCATCTAGTTAATCTTACAACCAACCATGAGATGCTATCTCTCATGGATGGATTCTTAGGTTACAATTAGATCTTAATTACGCCAAAGATTAACACAAAACTAAATTCATCACCCCATAGAGAACTTTCTATTCTAGGGTCATCCATTTTAGACTAAATAACACTAGTGCAACCTACCAATGCGCTATGACCTAAATTTTTCATAGCATTATTCATAAACTCATATAAAATTATGTTGATGACCTTCTTGGAAAATCCAAATGTCATAAAGACCATTTAACCATCCTTACATATTATCTTTGAATGACTTATCCATTATTATGTCTGCATTTTTTAGGTCTTGTCAAGAAAGTTCCATGGCTTTATTGTATCCCTTCAGGGAATCAAATTTGATCTAGAAAAAATCAAAGCCATCCTTGACATGCCTCCTCCTACCCACCTCAAGTAACTCTACAGATTATAGGGGAAGCTCTAATCCATTAATCACTTTATCTCTCAATATTGGATCGATGCCTACCCTTCCATCACCTTCTAAAGAAGGATGTATATTTTAAGTGGAAAAACAACTATCAAAAATCATTTTATTCACTTTAAAATCACCTTTTGTCCCCACCTATCCTAACTCCTCCCAAGGAAGATCAAAATTTTACCTTTATATATCCACCACCAACCACTATTTATGGGTAATGCTTGCTCATCGGGATGAACAACATAAAGATCAAGTTGTCTACTACATTAGTTGCATGCTTGTAGAGTATGAGACTTGGTACACCCATACCAAGAAATTTTGCCTAGATTTGGTCTTTGTGGCCACCAAACTCCATCACTACCTTCTCAACCACAAGACCTATGTCCTAACCAATATTGACCCACTTAAGTATAAGCACTCCAAGCCATACCAAAATTAATGTGTGGCCAAGTTGCTCATGATCTTAGCTAAGTTTAACCTTGAATTTCTTCAATGGAAACTAATTAAATGGAAATTCATTGTCAAATAATTGGTTGAATCACCATTAGAAGATGATCAACCTCCTCTATAGTTCCCTGATGAGTCCATCATAACCCTTTATCAGGAAGACTTCACCTATCAAGTAACCATGTTATTCAATGGATAAAAGTGTCAACATGGTGGGGGAGCCAAAATTATCCTTACCCCCCTTCATGGTGAACCTATTTTTTTATCATTCAAGCTAAATTTTGAATGTACCAGAAATATGTTTGAGTATTAAGCCCTAGTTATAAGACTTCAAACTATCTTAGCCTTGGGAGTCAAAATGATCAACATCTTTAGTGACTCTCAACTAGTGGTCAATCAGATCAATGGATTTTACTAGTATAATAATGATTTTTTGCAATAGTATAAAAAATTAGCTAGCATATTCTTAGCCTCATTTGAATACTACCATATCCAAACCACCCCATGAACTTTGAACAAGTTTGCCAATATGATGGCTTCCCTCACCTCTCATATCTCATCTATACCCTCTGACTGTAAGCTATCTATCATTATCCATAGACTTACCCAACCGTCTTATGTCAAATCAGACTCTCCCACCATCTTTAATATGGAGGAGACCCAACTTAACCTTTGGTATTAGTAAACCTTTGACTATCTTAACCTTGAAATCATTCCTTTTTTTATTTCTAGGAATGCTAGAATAACATTTATTCAGAGTAACTCACATTATACCATACTAGGGGGAATTATTTATAAATGTATCTGTGATGGTCTCCTCTTAAACTACCTACATCATCATGAGGCCTCTCAAGATATCAAGGAAATGCATGATGGGATATGTTGTGGGGGACACTTTAGTTTCCTCATCATTACTAAATGCATCCTTCATTGTGCTTGTTACTAGCCTACCCTTAACCATGATTACCATGATTATGTGAAAAAGTGTGTTAAGTGTCAAGAAAACATCAATTTACATCATGTACCTAGCCACAATCTTAATGTATCCACATATTTTTGGCCCTTCTCATAATGGGTTCTAGACCTTATTGATGAATTTAACCCCTATTATTCACAACAACATCATTTTGTCATCACTGTAATTGAATATTTTACCAAATGGGTAGAGGCCATTCCTCTTGTCTCAACCAAATCCTAAAAGATTATCGACTTTATCAATCATCACATCATCTATAATTTTGGTGCTCCCCATAAAATTATCATTGATAATGGATTTTTTTTAAAAATAAACACATCTAAGGTATTTATGATGCATTCAACATCAAGTTGAGTTTCTCTTCACCCTATCATCCTGAAGCAAATGGATAGGTAGAAGTCTCTAAAAAAACTCTCAATAACATGCTAACTAAAATGGTTAATGCATCTAGTTGGGATTGGAACTTACATATCCCCTTCATCTTATGTAATATCATACTATCATTTGAACCCCTATGGGAGCTAAACCTTTCTCTCTAGTTTTTTGAGTAGAGATTTTCTTGCCTCTCAAAGTCAAAATTTCCTCTCTTTGCATATCTTTACAAGATCTCATCTTTGGGAGTGATTATTATCAAGAACATTTAGACTAACTTGAGCTACTTGATGAGCATCATTTAGTATCCCTTACTCACCTTTATGTCTATCAAGAGTGAGTCAATCACACTTATAACAAACACCTTAAATTATGAGAATTCAATATCAGAGACCTCATCTAAAAGGAGAATCAAAATGCCACCAATATGAAGAAAAGCAAGGAGGTAAAATTTTCTTTCAATTGGCTTGGAATTTATATCATAATGCACAAGTATAGATCAAGAGCTTACCAGTTATCCTCTCTTGAGGGAAACCTAGAGCCTATTCCCCTCAATGCTTCACATTGACATCATTTATTTTGTTAGAAAGGATAAAATTCACCTTTTATCTAACTTAAGCTCATCCCTATCTTTCAAACCACATTCATTTCCTTTTTTTAGGGGCAACTGATTAAAACTATATCATGTGATTATCCATCATAATCATATCCTAATCTTGAATAATGGGTACCATGGCTCTACCCATGGCATGATTCTCATGGTACTTTCTACCCCTTTCTTAGGATGGATTCCCATGGTCATTTTCACCTAAATCTCTTTCACACCTACTAAATCTTCTTGTACTTTTAGTTTTGACTTCATAAAAGGAAAACCTTTAAGCCTATATAATAAATTATATGTCAAGCAAAATCAAAAGCAAAGTCATAACTAGAAACAATCATGGTTCATTACTAGCATTCACAGACTACTCCCTTGAAGGTGGCTATCAAAAACATATCAAAATTGATCAAAGGTAGACTGCTCCCTTGAAGGATAGCTACCAGAAGCATTAAACAAAGAACACAAACTTAGACCACTCCCTTGAAAGATCATTGAGTAAAGCAGTTGTCAAAGTATATAAATTTCTTGGAAGCTTCTTACTTCAACAAATTTCCCAATTATCCCCAATGAAAAAAAAATAACAAAGGACCTATTATCAAAATCACACAAAAGCAAAATAATTTTGAAGCCATAATCAAATTTCACAAGTAGACTTCCTACATCAATCAATCTACACCTTATATGACATGGACTTATTTATATTAGTTCTTTGGTAACCTCTAGAAGATGCATACTAGTCTCACTAGAAGTTTCCATCTTCATCCATCCCCACTTTATAAACTATAAGCAAGGGATTAATGATCTTACTTGACATTACGTGATCAAGGCACCATTTTAACCTACTAAACGAAGGATAATGTGAAGCATTTGAAAGGATTATGTTCATTAATCCAATCCAACTTTATTTTTTTTAGTCCTTGCCAAAGAAGAAGCATTGTGCCCTCTTCTTATCCTCTCATACTAGTTGATATATTCACTTAGATGTTTGTCTCTTGATTATCTTCTCTTTCTAACTTCTAGTTTTGTTATTTAACTTACTTTATGTGCTTCACCTTAATTTAAACAAAATCACCATAATCATAAACAAATTCCATAATTTTATCATTAGCATAAACCATATCCATGAACATAATCATTACCATCAACATCATATTAACATCATAACATCCATGAACAAACAAAAAATAAATTATTTTTCACCACATGTCTAAATCTAACTGACAAAGAATATACTCATTAAATTTTAGCATGAACACCATAATCATATCAATGTCATAAACATGATCATCTCAAACATGACATTAAAACATCATCCTAGTCATCAAGAAACATCACATTATCATCATGATCACATGATATAACATCAATCCATAACAACCTCATCATATCAACATCATATCATTAGCCATCCATGAACAATCATCACTTAAACCATAATCTTGCCAAGAGCATCAACTATAAACATAACATTCATATCAAGACTAATACCATAAACATAATTATTACCATCATATAATCATATATAAGCAACATCACATGTACATAATCGTGAGCAATAAAACATGAACCATGACATGCTAAACCATAATCATTACCATCAACATCATATTAACATTAATGTCATCATGAACATAACTTAAAAATACATATCATCACATGCCTAGCTATGTAGGTCCACATCAACATCATCATGAGTATAGCCATAATCAATATAACATCACATCATAATCACCCATAACAACTATGAACCACAAACCATAAAAAAGGATCATATCTATAAATCATAAGTCTATAATCATAATCATCATTGTGTGTACAATCATGTACATGTATCTCTCAAAATAAATATAAATCTCACTTAACCAGCTCACACTCCAGTATCAAAAACCATATACATCAAAATACATAATGTCTCATATCAAACTACACCCATGGGGCACCACTACCTCCTGGTGCCTATTCTCTCGAGGTGCCTACCGGGTCACCTACAAATGTGACCCATTGACTCGGTGTTATTTTACCTACACCTCCTACCATCCTTGATTTGTACTCATCCTATTGGGGATCATTGGGGAAATTCTTAAATACTATGGCCTCATAATACCATAGCTCCTCCATAGTCACTACATATCTTTACATTGAGATAGTCCCTGCTAGTCCCCCTATTATTAGTACTCCACCTACTATCTATCAAAGATAATCTCTCTCCTATGTCACTAGAGATAACATAGATTTGGATTAACCTCTCTTACTTATGAAAGTAGCCAACTGACCTTGCACTACTACCAATGATGCCTATAATGCTATCATAGAAGCCTATGCCATGACTAGTGACACAAATGATTGGTCCCTTTGACCAATCATTGCCTATATACCTATGTTAGCCACTTATACATATGCTTATTGACCACCTCCACTAGTTGCGTTAACATCCATAGCTTGTCAGCCACCATCATCAGCACCAATATTGACTGCAATATATAGTGTCTGGTGCCATGTAGGGTAACCATCCACAATGCCTACATCATCTATCTCCAACCTCACTGGAAGCTCTTTATATTCATAAAATATATGTATTGGCTATGAATCAGGTAGTAAGAACTCTACATCCTCCCTCTTATACCTTGATAATACCTTAGGGATACCTTGTACCAATCTAAACTATTATTTTACCCTATCAAAAGGTATCAAATCTATCTCACCATCCCACCTACTTATATCCATCGATAGCTTTATAGGGATAGTTTGTGTCAGGCATAGTGTACCCATCCTAAAAACCTAACATATGGTCTCTAAATCACATCTCCAATAACCAAGGAATTTAGTAAACCTCTAAACCATTCTATATCATGAACCCTTCCACCTAGTTTTGATAGGGGAAAATTGTCTCTCCACATCATTAAACCTACCTAAAAGTCCATATGAGCATATCCCTCCCATGACAGCCCCATTAGTCATAACACCCAAATGTTCTCATACACCAAGTAATGCAGAACAAACCTATGTTGATATCATACTTCTTATGGGATCAAAATCCCCACATCTCCCTATAAATCTAAACCAATAGCACAGGTGCCCATGTGAACACTTTGTGACCCAAAAACTTCTCCACCAATACCCCTAACAACAAATAAGGTAACCTCCCACTATTTGAATTAGGCAATGCATAACACATCACCAATATCATAATCATGGTTAGAAAATTCTTCACATCTCTATCCCTATGGTATAATGGAGTATCATTGAAGCCTCCTACATGCCACCTCTCAAAATCAAAGTCATCCCCATACAATGGTTCCATGAACTCATCCCACTCATCTCTCTCTATGTGATATATTAGCTTTCATCATATAGGAAGTTTCATGATCTTATGTATATCCTTAGGCAAGATATTCATCTTACCTATCAAAAGTATAAAAGTGTTAGTGATAGGATCCCATCTTTTGATGAATGTGACTATCATAGTTGCATCCCATGGCACATGTTATAATGCATCATACCACTGAGAACTACATCCTCCATATGGACCCAACCATTAAAAATCATACCTTAATGAATCTCATCAAAGATCTAGGGAAACCAATCTCACATCTGGATCCTCTCTCATGCCTACAAGGTTTGATAACAAAAAAACCTTAGTTCACTGACACACTTTTCCTATGGACTATACCTTTTCACCTAATGATACCTATATAAACGACATCATTTTCTTGAGCCTACCCTACCTCATCTATCTCTTAAAACTTTGCCTAAATACACAATAATCATATGAACCCTCAAACCAATACTCACACCCTCTATCCTACAACATTCAACCAAACCTCACTCCTAATTCTAATATCTCAACATCCAACCATACCCTAAAAATTTAATATCTAACCTATGACATTCAATCCTACATCTTAGCCTTCAATGTTTTAAATTTAAATATAAATCATCAACCATAAAAATCCTTAAACGTTAAAAAAAATCAAAATAAATCCACATCTTATCGACCACCAATCATCATGGTGACTGCTAATGGTCAGGCGACCAACCTATAATGGTCACTTATTGACCATCAATGGTTGGTAATGACTATCGATGGTCACTATGGATGACTGCTAATAGAACAAACAAAACCTACCTTCCCATTTAAGCCACCCAAAGACCATAATCACATAAAACCTACTACCTATACCTATCTTACCTCCCCATCTATCATACCCTTACCAATTTCCATTTCACCCTCCAATTTTTACATTAAAAAAATTCTAATGAATGCTAATAGAACAAACAAAACCTACCTTCCCATTTAAGCCACCCAAAGACCATAATCACATAAAACCTACTACCTATACCTTTCTTACCTCCCCATCTATCACACCCTTACCAATTTCCATTTCACCCTCCAATTTTTACAATAAAACTCTCACAGCCTAAACCTAGGTCAATTGTACCACAAACCAAACTACATACCAAAAATAATAAATTCAAATTAAAATACATTTATCCAAATTCAAAACTACTCTATTAATTTAACATGATATTTACCTCATTACTCAAGCATCATTGAGTAACTCTAGGACCTAATACCTAGCCATACACCTTCCCCCATCTGCACTACATCCTCACTTAACTCAACCCTTTGTAAATGCTTGGTCCACCTCAATAATCTCAACCAATGAAACACTGGCAACCCATCACCATCTCTTCCACAAAATTCCAATGCTCTATCACTAAAATTCAAAATGATCAAATGAGTAATCCAAAGCCATGGAAGTTATTTTTTTCTCACCCTTTTAGGGCTAACACCCAAACATCAATGGTTAGGGTGACCAATGATGGTTACCATAAGTGTCAACCATAACTATTGATGGTTAGGGTATAAGGATCTTCACTCCAAATTAAAAAATTTCAAACCACCTTTAACTCTGTATCAAACCCAATGCCCACTAATGGAGATCATCTTCTCCACCAATATTGACCACCAACCTCATTACCTTTCCACTATCCCTTTGTGATGACCTTGCCTTGGGCCTTTTGACCACACAAACTACTTATCATGTTGAACAATTTTGGACTTGCTCCACCTTGTGCACACCCAATCAATTATTATTTTCTTAGGATTACTTCCTACCTTAGATACTTGTAACTAAACTCACCTTGTCTAGGAGACTTGAGTTTACAAGTCTAACCCAACCATCACATATGGTCACATGGTCCACTTATCACTTATCCTCATAGTACCAACCTTAATTTTTACTAACAATGGTAACCTAGTCAATGCACAATCTTGGCTATCGCACTTAGTCACACTTTGTGTATATGTTTTATGTTTTAGTTCCTAACCTATCAACTATAAACTCAACACCAACTTAATCACTTATCAAACCCACACCTAATTTTGTTTCACCTCATCAACTCTTAATTTGAGGGGGAACACCTCCTTTCATGCTCAGGAAAACCAAACTTTTAACCTACACTTCAATTTTGTTTTGTCATTTATTGATACAAACTATAGAACAAAAAGGGGGAAAATATAGACAATAAAAAACCATACACAATGGTTTTAGATGTAAAAATACCCCTAGACCTCCTTGGGACCCCCTAAGGACCATCTACCAACCCTTTGACTATAAACATGAGTCAAGTTAGTTGATTAGTTAACTAGCTCACTAACCCACCTTGACCAAACTTACCCTTTGACCCTCAAACATTGATGATCACCCTAACCATTGATAGCTAAGATTGACCACCGATGGTCAGGTTCCCACCACATGAATAGTCAAACTCTAATCAACTCTAGATTGCTTTTTTATATTTGGCTCATCTAATTCATGTGTGAGCCAATGCATGTGAAAGATAAATTTGAACTACTTGTTGAACATCTTGTTAACATATTTTTCTACCTATCCTTCCTATAAAGAGAGAGGAGGAGGTGAAAAGGATCCATATATAAAATTGGTCAATCATCTGTAACTATCAAGAGCTTCTCATATCATAATTTCTTTGACAAGTCATTTATTCTAGTGATCTAGTGAACCAATAAATGTGATAGTGTTTCCATCCATTGACCAACTACCAAGTACCATTGCTCTAAAAAAAATTTCTCAAACTCCATCAATTATTATATGAACCAACTACCTCAACAATTCATTAGATTAATAACCATCAAGCTAAGTATCTATTTTTAATCATTTAGTTACATTGTTTTTGTTTTGTAATCAACCTAGCCCAAACCCATCTCTCAAAATTTCATTCTATGACCTCATTAGAATATCCTTTTATTGACCAGATCTAAGCACAGTAATGATCGATGGTCAATCTAACCACTGAGGGTCTATACCAACCACCGATGGTTACCCCAACTATCGACGGTCACCCCAACCATCGATGGTCATTGTGTGATAAAATAACAATAAGTTATTTTCACTCAATAGACCTTAAAAAAATCTAACTTCCTTTCCCTCTACCTAATCATAGATCCTCACCCTATTTTTTGAACCATACCCAACCTACTTGGCATTAATATTAACCCACTTATTTCTATAATTAGTCAATTTTGTCTATTCTTTTATCAAGCACTTCTTGTACTTAATGTTAGTACCTTTTATTATTTATGTAAGTAATTTATCTTTCAATTTTTAAACTTAATTAATTAAAAGGTATGGATTGATATCCTCTTAGGAAGTGCATGCTTCCTAGATCTAACTCTGACTAGGCAATCTACCCAATTATCTATCTAACAAACCATTTTTTTTAGTGTTTTTATATCTAAAAGTCATTCCTCCTAAGCCAAATAAGAGTATCTACAACCATCTAGATTAACACATACACAACATATCTAGTTCTACTAACCATACCATTCTTGAGTTTTTTTAATCTTCCTTCTAAAGAACATAAGTGAAATTTCTCCAAAATACTCAGTCAACCATGCTTCAACTCTGTCACCGAAAATAGTTCCATTGAACTTAGGTAGGTTCATGTTTTTCATATCTTTAGCCAACTCTATAGCTACCTAAACTCTCATGTCTTGAGGGTTTTCATACTCAGTGGGATTCTCTTCAAGCACATCATGGTGTAATTCCTCTTCATTTCTATGAACTTCCTATTCTAGTTCTGAAATTTGATCCTTGGTTTCATTCATGGCTATGAGAATTTGATCCAACTTTGTTGCTTGTTTAGTGGCAAATCGATTAAAATCAAATAGAGGGATATTGTCATTGACAATTGAAGCACCCTCTTTATATGCTCTAGATTTCATAATTATCTTTTCCTATAAATAGAATGATATGAAAATATTAGTTAAATCATTAAGTCCTAGAGTTTGAGTCGTAGATATGATACCTTATATAACATCCCCACTGGGATCTACTTAGAAAAATGTGATTTTGTTTTAATTTAATAAATGTATTCTTTCATTATAATTCACCATGATAATCTAATTAGTGATCCAAAAATAACACACTATTCATGTTAACTATAAAATAATCATGTAACATCTATCTATCACTGATCACTATCATCATATGAAACAAAACATAATTGAAGACAAAAAGTAATTACAAATTTCCATCCATAGTTGGTAAAAACATGTAACCACTCTTATCATGGTAAAATGAGTAAATAATTATATCTCTTCAAAAATAATGTCTCAATAATAATAAATGCAATACAATATATAAGGTTCTATAGAGTGAATTATTTGGACTCTATCTATGGAAATCTCAAGTATAGTCTCCAAACAAGTACTATTTTGGGGAGAGATAGAATCATCTAAGTGCTTTTCCACACTAACCACAGAACATCGATTACACACATAATCCCCCATTAAGGAATGGTCCTTCCTTAAAAGATGAGTAGATAGTGATGGTGAAAGAATCTAGAGAGGCAAGATAGTACCTGTGTGCTATATGATTTTTAAAACATGAAGTGTACCATAATGAAATATGTTCTGACATGATATTAGAAAAAAAAGTAAATCATACATATGAAATGGTAATGTCTATCTAATATTACTTTGGCTAATGTTTTTAATAGTTATTTATCTCTAAGATTAGTTAAATTCATACATGCCACTTGATCATATTACCTTCATCTAGCATTGATGATGCTAGTAAGCTAGTGAGTCTGCCTGACTACTTACTTAGTACTAACAATGAGAGATTTGATTAATATAAATATAACTAATATATTCATATAGATTATTTCCTACTAGCAAGCCTAAAACATGCTAAACATAGGAATAATCAAAATGCATATATTTAGTCTGTCAAATGTATGAATGAATCTTCACTATATTATTTATCACATAAATAATAAGCATAACAAGTATAGCTTTTATCAATCTAGTATAATATATATTTACACTACATATTTCTAATTTTTTAAAGTAGATACAAATATATTGTACATTTTATGTCAAGCAATAATATTATAATCCATCGTTTTTATGTACACACTACTCATTTTCAACATCCAATCATAATAAAGAAAGTCATAATTCTCATGAAAACATAATATTTCATTTAAACAACTTGTTATATTTTTATTAGAATACATTCAAATAATTATATTTTCTTGTCCCTCATAATCCTATGACTTATTATTATTTATACAGATACATGCATACCTCTATATGTTGTATGTGTATATGAGTATTTAAGTCTTCATATCGATATTTTTCATTTGTACGAGCACTTGTTCATAAATATGTTCAGAATATGTACCACATATAAGTACCCAAGAATTATATAATTATTGTATATATTATCAATAGTCATTTACAATTATGATCATAATTGGTGTTGCCTTTCTATGTACACATCTATAATATTTTGTTTTTTAAAATAGTATTCACCTTGTATTTATCTATTAAAAAAATCCCCCCCCAACTCACATATAGTACTTGATAGAATCCAAATCTATCAATTGATGGTATCTGTAACAATTGACCATAACCATCCACATGTATATAACCTCACCAACCCATCATAAACCCAAGAATTACATTAGGCATCATAAGTAAAATGCATATTTTTATAACCAGTCCTTTATTAAATACTTGTTTTATAATTAATAACTTAGCATAGATGAGTACATATTACTAAATAAATTATCTCCATCTAACCCCCCTCAAAGACTAAACAATCCAACATAAGGGCTTTGACCAAAAGGAGAGTATGCCCCCTTCTGGGCTTATAAAAGGTGGTGGTTTTCCATAAACCTTACATAATTTTTCAAATTTTGTAATCCTGGGTTTTGAATTAATGATCAATATCAATAGTAAACTCAAACTTAATAATAAGCCTATACCTAGAGTACAACTTGATCAATACAAATGAAAGACCTATTTGCAATTTTTACCTATAATAAAAATTCTAATCTATAAAACAAATGACTAAATCATTTAAATAGACTGGCAATGCACCAATAGAAGTCTAAGTGAAGAATAGAAAGGTAGCATAATCCCATTTAAATGGCACCCTAACTCTGATTATAAATTTGTAAAAATAAACAAAAAGATAGATTTGTGATTTTACTAATAAAGCAACCTTAAAATAAAGATCTCTTCCATCCAAATGTTCATCCTTTCCCAAGGTAACATGGGGCATCCAAAAAGCTTTAGGAGGATTATTCTATTCCAAGAGCAAGTTCAAATCCTTAAACATCAACCTTACCAATTAAATTTTAATCATTTGGGTGTCCATAGCCATATTCAACGCATGATTAGTATATTGACAAGATTCCATGATTATTTATTACACAATTATAAAAAGGTCATAATATATGTATTAGGCTTCCTACAACAAGATGGTCCAATATGCCTAGAAATGTTAATTTCATCTCACTTTGCTTCCCTATCCAAATACTTTTATCACCGCTAATATTAACATATCCATTCATATGGACACTATAAGCCTTGGTACCAAAGGATGGAATAGTTGTGCTCTCTAATGAAAATAGTAACTTAGCTCCAAATGTTATGGCCATCAGGTTTAGGATGGATGGATATATCCAATGATATTCTTCTCAATAATGAAATGTAGAAACTCTACTTTTTTTCTCACTTCCTCAATTGCACATAAACACTTTGTCCATAAAGACTTGCAAGTTGAGGGGGGGTTGTTCTTGTAATTAATTAATTATATTTTCATGATGTGAGAACATTCCATCGTGTTGTCAATGAAAATGTATAGTATCTATATCATATGGAAATGGTCTTGGAGAGGGGGAAAATATATCAGATAGAGAGTTATCAATATATAGAATTTCTATTAAAATTCTTTCAACCATCTAATTGACTCCAACATCATATTTATTAAACTAAGCACAATACGTATTTACTATATATATACATTTATTACCATGACTTGTAACACAAAGTCATGTCGTACATAGATATATATTCATAGTTTATAAAACAAGAATACACATTTTTTTTCCTAAGTTAGAATAAATAACATCACCAACCTCTTGATAATACCCAACTGAAACCAGATTGTCTATACCTTTCTTCTTTTTTCTCTACTTACATCTCTTCTCCCTTTGCTTGAATCCTTTCTTCTCCACTTGTGTTGTCTCCTTCTCTCTTCTTCACACTTTTAATACTTCTCCCCACTTCTCCTCTTATCCTCCTTATGCCGCGCTCCTTTATTTATTTTTCTTATTGAATGTAATTATTCTTTTTTTAAATCTCCCATTTTCTATTTTTCTCCCAACTTTTATAAGAGCCCAAGATTTTCTTTAAATATTTTTGCCCTCCTTTAAATCTCAATTCTTCATTTTATGTTTTTTTCCTAATTATAATGTAATACATTTACTAATTATAACACACTTGTTTTATTTCCTTTATGAGGATTTTCCATTTATATCTTTTTTAACTTTATACTAACAATTAATTAATTAATCATTAAATTCAAATTTACACTATTAACAATACCTACGTTTATTTCATAGGTTAGTCTCAGGATAAAAATATAATGTTGTTACTAACTTAGTACAGGTGATTAAAATCATGAATTGATAATAATAAAACTAATATAAGGTTGATGATATATTTTTAACAATAATCAATATTTCAGACAACTAATATACCAATCCTGATAGTATTATAACAATGTAATCATAGAAGGTTAATTCCACATAATCATTAAACTGAGCTAAAACATAACTAACATGCATAAATAATTATCTAAATGTAAACAACATCAAAAACATATAGACGCTAGCCATTTAAACTATGCATATAATGTGTACTATTTAATGTGGCATGTACAAGGGTTCTAGTTGTTCATCTGTCATTCCCCAACACTTCTATCTACACCACCCTCTCTAATGATGCTCTCCCTTAATCATGATCTAAGGGATGAATCTCTCTTACATCAAACTCATGGCAAGAAGGTAGTTAGTCTATAGCATCATGACATATATCATAATATATTACTAAAATAACAAATCAAAATGTTCATCATTAATGGCTAACTCATAAAAATACCATAATGATATCAAATCAACATATAATTATCCCATTATAGCATAAAAATTATATCTTAATCAAATCAAATCAAATTATCAACAATAAAAATATATGGATAATCAAGTAAATTTGCTTAGTGATAAATTAGGATGTAACACTTTTAATGTTTATTACATTCTTTAGTGTTGTATGGATAGATTTTCGTAGTGTTGCATGTATTTTTTAAAAGTCAAAAAAGATTCGATGTAGAATATGGTGATGCCACATTGTCACAAAGTTGTGTAACTAATTATTTTATAATTAAGACATGTAGGGTGTGATGTGAATACACATGGTGAATTATTTCTACACAACATTTTGATAGATACTAAATATTTACAATGTTAATATAAGACTATTTGTGATTGTTTTGTAGAATTTTATGATTGTTATAATATAATCTTAATAAAAACTCCAATGTAATTTTTTAAATTCAATTAAGTCAAATTATTATTTTTATATAATGATTCAAGGTAATCTTTCTAAAAACTTTTTATGACAGCTTTTTTAAACACATCTTTCTAAAAACATCCTCAGATTAAGAAACATTAGATTATATATATATTATCTCTGTGATTAATAGATATATCAATGATTTCTAATAACAAATTCAACTATTTTTTGTAGGTAAATGTCATTATTTCAATAGTTAATTATTTTATGTATAATTATGTCATGTTTTAATAGTTAACTATATATTTTCATAGAACACTTAGACCCAAGTTGACATTGTTGGCACAAGTCAATCTTGAATCACCATAATTTGGTTAATGGATTGTGAATTCTTAGAATTTGAACTTGAGTTGGTATGGAAGGATCTCACATAATTTACCTATAAATATGTTACATATTTTTTTTCAATTGTTTAAAGCTATTTTTAGCTAAATATAATTAATGATGACAATGTCTATTTATTTTCATGATGCACTGAGATCAATGGCACATCAAATGACATTATTTATTTTCACGTAATAATCTCACTTTTCTCGCATGTTCTAATTATTTTTATATACAAATTAATATTCCTAGCAACACATATCCTTACATGAGACTTAGATTGGATTTAATTATTACAATACAGTTTTGATTTCTTCTCACATTTATGTTATTTGTTTATTTGATAGGGTTTTATATTTGATTTCATCTCATGTTGATTTTTTTTACTATAACATCTATGCATATTTCATTTGGATAGGGTGATCATGTGGACTTATTTTTAAAATGAACCAAACTTGTAGAGGGTAGAGTGTATCCAAGTAAGAGGATATTACATTACATAGATTTGGGAAGAGGATATTTTGTTGTCAGTGTTGACATAATATTAGATGGAAAAGTAAAATTTCCATATCAAATGGATGAATTTGAAACCTTGACAGATGTTGAGAATAAAGGATACTATGTTCCATGGGAAGAGAGTGAATTTTCAAAGCATAAATATTCATCTATTCCCCCAATTAATATTGATTACATTTTTAGTGACTCAGAGGATTATAGTGATATGGAAGTGGGATATTGTAGTGATGATAATGAAATCACCATCAATTATACAAGACATTAAGATAGAACTAATTTTTTTAATAGACAATGCCATTTCAAACATAAATGTTCTAGCAAAGATGATGACATAGTTTGATCTATTGTAACTCATGTTCTATAAGATCATAAAATTCATGAAGATAGATTGGAACCCTTGATGTTTGTTGTAATACTCAAAATATGGAAAATTTATGTTATGATTGTTCACACTTATTATAACTCAATCAATTGATAGCTTGGCTAATAAAACATTTTATTTTAAGCTAAATAAAAATCACCCTTAATGTAAATTTAAATTAAATAATCAATTGGATGGTATGTACCTTGTTCATAGTAGTGAACATAATTTGAATTTTAGGGGAACTGTTACGAATTTGATCCATTTATGCTCATTCACGAGTAAATATTTTGTAGAGAGAACAATTTAAAATGTACTTGAAGGAGATATGGTACAATTTAGGTGATTGGATGTCAATACCTTTGATGTGAAAATTGATAGATTAATCATCCATCATTTCAAATTAACACTCCTTATATGAAAGATCTCTCATACAATGGCTTGCCAGGAAATTGATTTACATAAATAATTCTCCTCTAAATGTTAGATTCAAACAAGTAACAAATGAGGTTGAGGTGAACATGTCAGATGAATTTGAAGAGCAATAACCCTATTTGGTATGTCCTATTTATTTTTATTCCACAATTTAAAATCATTCCAAAAAGGTGATAAAAAGACCCTACAATTCTAAAAAATGTAAATAATTGAATGCCCCTCTGGCTAGTTCCTCAAATCAAAATGTTGATAAGATAGAAATGGTCATTTTTTTAGATGAAGTGAAAAATGTGAAAAATCATTTTTTTAAATTTTAAAGTCTAAAAAATATTCCACTTGATTTAGTCACATTTTTATGGCACAAAACTAAAGCCATGAACAAAGAATACATACAAAATTTTGTGGTAGATTCATTAAAAACAAATTCTATATTTAATGTGGGTGATGAACCTACGGAGGTACATAAAATGATTTTTTTTTTGTGATGGATGTCTATCATAATACATGGCACAAATTTTATAGGTACCCAAGGAGAACCATCTATAATCATAAATTATATTATCTAAATGGAAATAGGCTTGAAATTATGGTAACACTGAGAAAGAGAAAGAAAGATCAAATACAGTTGTAATAATTACTTGCATATCAATAATTGTTGAGATAAATTATGATATTTCTCTACATTTAGATCATTTTTTAGGATAATATGGAATCTAATTTACTCAAAGGTTACTTCTTATATTCTATACCAATAATGTAATGCAAAAAAGTGTAATGAGGAGATGGAATTATTGAAAATTCCATTAGTGTTGAAACCAAATTTCAACAAGATAATGACCAAAATATTTAAATATGTTCTAGTTACAAATAAAAACTTATTCACTAAATTGGATGAGTTTACAAATCTATAAAAAAATGTAGATCCATCACTTGACCAACAATAATCTCAAATATTGAAGAGGAAAAAACATGGCACAACATATACATTTAAAGTTGTCATGCACATTACTAATCCCATATATTATAATTTACTAATCCCATATATTATAATTAGCAGAACAACTTCTAGGGTCCTTGATAAATGTGCATGATAAAAAGGTTAAAATGAAAATTTTCATACAAAGGATGGGCCAAAAATCAAAGCCAATAAGCAATGTTATGAACCTCCTAATTATTTTCATTGGTATGTTCACACATCGACACAATATTCGAGGATTTGGCCACTTTGTCCTACCATTTTTTGAACATTGAATAAACTACATAGTCACATCATTAAATTTATATCTCATGAATCTTGAACAAATCATCACTAATGAGTATGGGGATTTATTTTACAATTTTGGATCATCCAAACAACCATTGCATGATTCACTTATACAAAATGAAGTGCATGACAAATTTAAAGGGAACAAGGAAAACATTATCCATGATAAATAAATTAGTATTAATAATATGTAAACTACTTCATTCAAAACATATCCACCGATCCTCTACTTACAACTAGATAATATTTCGAATGACAATAAGAATTATACCTTATTCTCATTTGTATCAATGTTGATATCAAAAAGGTTATTCAACATCATGTATTTAAGATTCCTACTAGTGGGACACACACATGAGGATATATATGTGACTTCTATAATATTAAAAACATCACTATAAAAATTAGACATGTTTTCTTTACCAGATATCATGGCCACCTATATAACATGCCTAAATGGGTTAAATACATTCACTCCTTACTTAATAAGGAAGTTTAAAACTCCAAGTCCTTCATGGAGCCATACTTTTTATATGGAAACTTTAATATAGTGGGTATTAACAAATCAAATATGTTTAGGTTCCATGTTATGGATGACATACCAGTGATGGAATACAAAGCAATAATAAATAACATATATTGGTCTCGTCCAATCCTAATCTCACATACAAAGGATAATGGTGAACCAAATTTTCTTGAAGGATAGCCTCCTCTGGCAAATTTAAAATAAATCAAAGAAATGGATGATATAAAAATTATAATTAAGAAAACTATTAAAAATTGGAGGAAAAGTGCAATAGGTGGAGCTAGAGATCAATAGCTTCTAAAGATAATTTATTTGGAAAATGTTTTGTGTGCTTTTGATACATTATTTGTAAATTGTATTAGGATTTTGGATGTTAGTTATTTTCCACAAACAATAAATTACAATGAATCATATTACATAATAATAAGAGCCACATATTTTCATAAGAAAGACTACATTAATCATCATATCCCAAGCAATAATGATATTTATGTTGGGCCTATTTATGGAAGATATATATAAGCATTCAATCCATTGATGGATGTGTATGTGGGATAAATGTCTATAATATAAATAACAAATGAAAATTAAAATATATGGATGTGAAGGGTAGATGGGGTTATTCAGGGATATTTACCTTGAACCAAAAAGGGAGAATGTGGCTAAAAATGTGAGGATTAAATATTGGAAACCCTTAGGGAGAGAAGGTGGTGAAGTATTGTATCAATATGAATCTACACCTAATAAAAATAGATCAGATGAACAAAAAATAAATAAGACATTGATGTGGATAACATCATATGATTATGGACACCAAACAAAAATTCAAAAGGATAATAGATTAAGGCTCCTAAAAAAGGACATGAGGCCATTATTTCATAACTCTCACTACTTGAACAAGGTAAAAAATGCTAAGGTGAAATTACTAAGGTTCATGAATTAATACATGATATATTCTTAGCCTGGGATTTGGGTTTTTTGAAATTGATTTTCTAAAAAATGATCTAATAAATTACCTATACATTTATTCCTTAATTATTTGATTTGTATTGAAAATTAATTTTATTTGACTATATTCTATTGAAGGTTCTTAGCCCAAATTCTATTCAATCTTCTTATTATCAACCCATTAATGGGGCGATTATATTGTTTATCAAATATGAGTGTACGATACATATTTAATTCAGATTTATGTTTTCATAATTATTTAGAGCTAATAATATATTGTAATTAATGTTAAAGTATTATGCAATCAATTATTTTCAAACAATTTTCATTTACTAGAATTATTGTGCTTAATTCCATGGGATATTCACTACTATCTATTCAACATTATATGCTTTGGGGTTCACACTAAGTTTTTGATATGTGTTTTAAAAACACAAAAAAATATGGTGATGCAATCATGGGATGGTTATGATGCATTGAACTAAAAATAAATTATTTCCTATTTGTGTTTGGGTCATTAGGAATCCACATTGTCATGGAGTTCAATAGTTTTCTCAAGGTGGCATCTACAAGATGCACATATCCATTGAAACTTTTAGTCCACTTTATCTCTCCATATCTTTCACTTTTCACACTCACAATATGTTATCATACTAGGGATTAAATGTTAACTTTAAAATAGAAGAGTCATTTATGACCATGTTATCTAGTGGATTTCACAATTTAGATTGTGATTGGGTCTGTTAGTCATTAATATATCATGTAAATTATGGCATGAAACTAAAATCTTTGAATCCTAATTTAAAACATTTATGAGTAGCTGCACATTTTTAAAGACAAGAAAAAATCAATCAAGACATTGATTTGGATAGTGTTATTTGGGCATGGAGACCAAAAAATGGAAAGTAGGATTGATTAATATACCTATAAAAGGATATGAGGCTATTGAATCATACCTTGTACTACTTGAATAGGATAATGAATGCTTAAAGGTGAAACTATTGAAGGTTATAAACTACTATGTTATATCATCTTTCCCTAGAATACATGGGTTTTTTCAAATTTATATTCCAAATCATGATCCAATAAATTAACCTTACATTTATACTATTATTTAACGTTAAAGTGCTATGCAATCAATTATTTTAAAGCAATTTTCATTTACTAGAATTATTGTGCTTAATTCCATGGGATATTCACTACTATCTATTCAACATTATATGTTTTGGGGTTCACACTAAGTTTTTGATATGTGTTTTTTTTTTTAAAAAAAAAAATTGGTGATGCAATAATGGGATGGTTATGATGCATCGAACTAAAAAGAAATTATTTCCTATTTAAGTTTGGGTCATTAGGAATCCACATTGTCATGGAGGTTAATAGTTTTGTCAAGGTGGAATCTACAAGATCCACAGATCCATTGAAACTTTTAGTCCACTTTATCTCTCCATATGTTTCACTTTTTGTACTCATAATATGCTAACATACTAGGGATCAAATGTTAACTTTAAAATAAAAGGGGCCTTTATGACCATGTTATTTAGTGGATTTCACATAATTTAGATTATGATTGGGTCCGTTAGTCATGAATATATCATGTACATTCTGGCATGAAACTAAAATCTTTGAATCTTAATTTAAAACATTTTTGAGTAGCTACACATTTTCAAAGATAAGAAAAAAATAATCAAGACATTGATGTGGATAGTGTTATCTGGGCATGGAGACCAAAAAATGGAAAGGGGATATATTAATATACCTATAAAAGGACATGAGGCTATGGAATCATAATTTATAATACTTGAATAGGATAATGAATGCTTAAAGGTGGAAATATTTAAGGTTATAGACAAATATGTTATGTCATATTTCCCTAGGATACGTGGGTTTTTTCAAATTTATATTCCAAATAACATTCCAATAAATTGACCTTACACTTTTACTATTATTTAATATAAATTTAATATTGATATTTATTTCATTTAATTATTTTTCATACATTTCAAATACTTATATTAAGACCTTAATAATGTAATGGTATTATTTATTAAATACGTGTGGAAGATTAATATTTATTTATGAAAATTAGTTTTCATAATTGTTCAACTAATAAGAATATATTTTAATTAATGTTTAGTCATTTAATAATTTTTTAATATAAAAAGTAGAGTTATTGGCACTATTATACTTGATTTTATGAGAGATGTGATGGTATAAATGCACCATAAATTTTGGTGTTGACACTTTTTAGTGTGTGTGTTAAGTCTACAAGTTAAAAATATAGTTATGTAAGAAGGAGAGGGGTGTGAAGTGTTGAACTACAAGAACAATATTTCAAGTTTAGGTTTGAGTTTGAAAACTTTGAAATGAATTTATTCATAGTTCAAGGACCCATTGAACTTTAGCTTTACATTTTATTTACATCAATGGATTCCCTATAGAGAATAAATAAATATATAGTAGCTATCAGAATGGGATCACAGGGTCATAAAGTCATGGACTCTCTCGAAGCACATCTTAAATTTAAATTAAAATGGGCTTTCATGGACACATTAAAAATAAAAATAAATATAATATGTGGACTTTACATAAGTTATACTATGACTAGGTTCATTAGTTGTGAAGATATCATGTACTATGTGGCATGATAGTAAATGTGAGCCTTGATTTAAAACACATCATTGTGATATCTAAGTGATTAATTATTTCATATATCCTAGTACATAAAGTGTGAAATTTCAAAATTATGATTAGTATATGTGGTAAAAAATTTAGTTTTTAATGAACATGACCATTCTACACAAGATATAAATAATATGTTGCAAAAGATAGGAATAATATGAGCAACAAAGGTATATATTATTATCTAGTCTAGATTAGGCACATGCCCATTCTACATATTGAGATAAGAATAATGAACTCTAAACTTATAATATGAGAAATAGAGTCTTATTTTCTTGTTTAGACTTGTATAATGGACACATGCACATTTTACATAGGATAATAATATTAATGACGAGTATGTTTTACATTAAATGGACACTATCATGGGAAATGGAAATTGTCATCCAAAAATTGTACATGGTGATAGCAAGTATGTTTTATAAAAATAATATCTATAAATATTCCATGTCATGATGTGATTTTTTAATTTATGGTAAAATTAAGATAATTATTAAATATTATTACTAGTAGGTAATATTATGACAACTATGGGTCACATTATGTATTTTATCAAGGTCCATTGCATGTTATGCCCTTAACCATTGGTGTGTCTAAAGATATATATGGCCGAATTTGGCTTACATAGCTCTTTTATTTACTTGTTACATTTCTCTATGTTCTTAGATAAGTCAGCCTATGGAATAACCTTGGCTAAGTAGACTATATATAGAAGGTAGTGGTTAATCTTTAAGCATCATGTGTAAAGTATTCTACTAATAGTGCATTGTTGTGGAGGTTTCCCCCTCAAAATGGCTTTGCTATATTATCTAGTATTCTATTATAATATCAATTATCACTATGTAATATTTCATATTTTCTTATTCTATGAAATATAAAATCATTCTATGTGAATATCTAAGTAATTTCATTACAAGTGGTATCAGAGCTTCGATTTAGGCAAGTTTCCTATGACATTTATTTTTGGATCTAACAAGGCATGGCTTTTAGGAGAAGTGAAAACAAAAAACATAACTTACAATCTGGGAAGAATTAATTTTTTTCATCAGAATAGTATTGCTCGAAACACTTTTTTGAAAAAAGATATTTAAAAAAAAGTTTGAAATATTTTTTCCCCTTACACACTTGTAGTCATTGGATTCATCTCAATGAGATGATCACAATGGTGTATTCTATTGGTACACTTTGTTTTGGGGGGTCAAAACATTCCTAAGGTTTGTTTATGGTAGGTCCTTCAACTCGGGGAAGAAAAGGGGCACCAAAAACTCCTAAGACTCCTTCTGCTAATGAGATGGAATCTATAACTTCAGATTCGATGATTTCTTAACTTCAAGAGGACATAAAAAACTTGGTGAGGCATGATGAATTTTTTAAATTCCAAGATGATGTTTCAAGGATGTGCAGAGAGATTAATAGATTTCATAGTGAATTGCATCATATCACTATGTAATTGGCTGCCCTCACATCTTAATTTTAGCCTAACAATCTTCCATTTTAGCATTTAAATCCTCCTCTCAAAAACTCACATACTAGTATGAAACTAATGTTTCCAAAATTGGACATGTGTAAGTTTGATGGTAAGGATCCTCTCACTTGGATTAACCAAATTGAGAGTTTATTTGAGCTGCACCAAACCCCTAGTTCTTAGAGAGTGATGGTGGTGTCCTTGTATATAGACCCTGAGCAATTTATTTGGTATCTCTAGTTATGTTCTCAAAATAAAAAGAATGGTGATCTTGTTACATAGACTATTTTTATTGAGGAATTGACAACTCATTATTATAATAATGTCTCTAAGAGCTATTTTATCCAATTAGCTAAGCTATGGTAAACAAGACCTATGAAGGATTATATTCATCAATTTAAGAATCTCTCTTTAAAGGTGGAAAATATCACTGAGAAAAATTTGATAGATATATTTTTGGGTGGCTTCAAAGATAGCATCTAATACAAAATTTGAATGTTTATCCCATAATATGTATCAAAAGCTATCCTTAAGGCATGCATGATAGAAGAAAAAGAGATGGTCAAAAGGAAAAATTTCACTACTAGTCATGATCATAACTTTCCAGCACCATCATTTCAAAAACCCACTAGATTAACACAATGAAAAGTTGAGGAGAAGTGAGCCAAAGGGTTATGTTAGGTTGTGATAGAAAATGGAGCAAAGACCATCATTGTGCTGAAAAGAAGTTATGTTACATTGAAGGTGTCAATGATGATGAAGAGAATGTAGAAGTACATGATGAGGATGTAGAAGTTCCTGAAAAAGAATCTAAAGACTCTCAACCTACTATTTCATGCCATGTCCTATCAGGTATTATTACTCCACAAACTTTTAAGGTGATGGGTTTCCTTAAGAATAGAAGGTCACTATCTTGATTGATTCTGGGAGCACACATTATTTCATCCATAGTAAGTTAGCTGCTCATTTGAACTATTTCATTTATCTAGCTCAAAATTTTAGATTCTGATTGTAGATGGATGGTACTATCAATTGTTTAGGAAAATGTCATAGTATTAAGTTGGTTGTGCTAGACTACTTATTGGATTCTCTTATTTTTGATATTATGAGGGGTAGAGCTGATATTGTTCTAGGAATCTAGAGGCTCGCCACTTTGGGCACTATTGAGATGAATTTTCAAGAATTATTCATGCATTTTCATTTATAATAAAGTACATTTGAGCTAAGAGTATTAAAATCTAAATATCCCCAACTTGTTAGATCCCATCAAATGACAAATATTCTCTATAAGGGTGCTGAGGGATTTATAGCCCACTTATTTTCTATGGAAGTATAACCAACTCAACCATATCCACCTCTTGATCTATAACAAATAATTGATGCTCATTTTATTGTTTTTGGAGACATGCCAAAAGGACTTCCACCTAGCCGCACACATGATCATGCTATCACACTTATTCCTAGTAGTATACCACTCAACATTAGGCCATATAGGTATCCATATGCCCAAAAAAGTGAAATTGAAAATATGGTACAAGATATGTTAGATGCATGAATCATTCACCATAGCCAAAGTGAATACTCGTCACCAGTTGTCATGGTAAGAAAGAAAGATGACACTTGGAGGATGTGCCCTAATTATAGAGATGTCAAAAAGCACACTATCATAGATAAGTTTCCAATTCTTATCATTGATGATTTGCTAGATGAATTGAATGGTGCTCTTTATTTTACCAAGTTAGATCTATGTTTTTGGTATCATCAAATCAGGATCCATGATGAAGACATACCCAAAATTGATTTCAAGACTCATGAGGGCCATTATGAGTTTTTGGTTATGCCTTTTGGCCTAAGAAATACATCATCTAATTTTTAGAGTTTGATGAATACTATTTTTAAGTCATTTTTGGGAAATTTTTTTTTGGTATCTTTGATGATATCCTCATATATATTAAAAATTGGACAGACCATTTGCAACATGTGAAATAGGTACTCTCCATTTTGGACCAAAATAAATTGTATGTCAAACCTTCAAAATGTACTTTTGGGGCTGGTGAGGTTGAATATTTGGGTCATATGGTATCTTATGGAGTGAAAGTGGATCCTAAAAAAATCCAAGCAATGGTAGACTGGCCAATTCCTAAGACACTTAAGCAACTTCAGGGATTTTTGGGACTTAATAGTTATTACCAAAGATTTGTCAAAAATTATGGCAGTATTATAGCCCCACTTACCTCTTTGTTAAAGAAAGACTCCTTTTAGTGGACTGATGTAGCTACTCAGGCATTTGAACAATTGAAATTGGCTATGTGCACTACTCTAGTATTGGCCACTCCTAATTTTTCTAAGACTTTTGTGGTTGAATGTGATGCATCTGGGTATGGTATGGGTGATATACTCATGCAAGAAGGTAGACCACTGGCATTTGAAAGTCCTCAACTCAATGGTAAAAATAAGCATAAGCCCATCTATGAGAAGGAAATGATGGCCATTTTACATGTAGTCAAATAATGGAGACCTTATTTGATGGTCATCACTTTCAATTAAAAATTGATCATGATAGTCTTAAATATTTTTTAGAACAAAGGTTGTCATCTGAAGAACAATAGAAATGGGTAACTAAGATGCTAGGCTATGATTTTTAAATAGTCTAAAAAAATGTAAGGATAATGTGGTGACATATGCACTATCTAGAAAAGATGAATCAGTTGAGGCATTGCTATGTGCCATAACCATTTTGCTAGCAGATTGGCTAGAGGAAGCATAATCAGAATGGGAACATGATAGTACTACTCATGATTTGAATCAAAATCTTCATCAGGGTTTAAATGGATTTAAAAAAATCACTTGGAAAGCTAATGTATTATGGTACAAAAATAGATTATACCTATGTAAAAATTCTCTTCTTAAACCAAATTCCTTCAAGAACATCATGCAACTCCACTTAGGAGTCATTCAATATTTTTGAAAACCTATCACAAGATCAAGCAAGATTTTTTTTGGGAAGGTCTCAAGGGGGATGTCCAGAAATATGTGGCTGAATGTATGATCTATCAACAAAACAAAGGTGAAACCAACAAAACTCCAGGTCTATTATAGCCTTTATCTATCCCTAGCCAGCATTGGGAAGATGTCCCTATAGATTTCATTACAGGGTTACCAAGATCTAATGGTCAAAATGTTATCATGGTTATTTTAGATCATCTCAGTAAGTATGCTCATTTTTTCTCATTATCTCAACATTTTTTTATTATTACAGTAGCTACTATTTTTCTCAATACAATTTAAAAACTGCATGGGACTCCTAAGATCATTGTCAGTGATAGAGATCCCAATTTTACTAGTATTGGACTGAGTTATTTACATGTTTAGGCACTGAATTGGCTCATAGTTCATCTTATCATCCTCAATCTAATGGATGAATTGAGGTAGTCAACAAATGTCTGGAAGGATATCTCCATTGGTTTGTTTATGATAAACAAGATAAATGGGTTCATTGGCTGCCACTTGCTGAATGGTGGTATAATAATTCTATTCTTAGTTCTTCGAAAATGTCTCCTTTTGTGTCACTATATGGATACAAACCTCCATCCATCAATTCCACCTTGAAGTTCCATCCTAAGGTTTGTGTAGTTGAAAAACATATTCACCATCAATAGGAGGTCCTTGTAAGTTTGAATTAAAATTTAGTTATGGCCTAGAATCACATGAAGCAATAAGTAGATCAACATAGAAGTGAGAGGAATTTTGACATTGCTGATTGGGTCTTTATTTGATTATATACATAAAAATAGATGTCATTGATGCAATAAAAAAAGGATAACAAGCTATCCCTTAAGTATTGTGGGCCTTATCAGATCTTGCAAAAAATTGGCAGTGTGGCCTACAAGTTAGATTTTCCTTCATCCACTTACATACATCTAGTATTTCATGTATCATGCCTAAAAAAAGTCATTAGATAGAGATTTACCATTCAAATAGAATAACCAAAATTGGATGAGGAAGGTAAAGTTATTCTTGATCTTGAGGTGATCCTTCAATGACACACTAAGCAACTGTGTTCTAGAGTAATTAAAGAATACCTAATCAAATAGAATAATATTCCATGTGAAGATGCCACTTGGGAGGAAGAAGAATTTGTGTAGTAGCATCCAAAGTTGCCACATCATTGAGGAAAACATTTTTTTGAATGGGAAGGGCTTGTTATGCCCTTAACCATTGGTGTGTTTAGGGATATGTGTGGCCGACTTGGGCTTACATATAACTTTTTTATACTTGTTACATTTCTCTATGTTATTAGATAGGTCAGATTATGGAATAACCTTGGATAAGTGGACTATATATAGGACGTATTGGTTAGTCTTTAAGCAACATATGTGAAATATTCTACTAATAGTGCATTGTTGTGGAGGTTTCCCCCTCGAAGTGGCTGTGCTATATTATCCAATATTTTGTTTTGTTGTCAATTATCACTGTGTAATCTCTCATATTTTCTTATTCTATGAAATATAAAATCATTCTGTGCAAATATATAAGTAATTTAATTACATTGCAACTATTGGACCATGATCAACTACTAACCAATTCTGACTAAATATAAATTTAAAGGTGAAAAATTAGTTAAGATACAATTGGAATTTGATTATGCACTAGAATTTTGAATTTAATAATATTTATATTTGAATCCAATATCACACTAATTAAATCCAATAATAATGGTATTAAAATCCAACATCACACTATTAAAAGCCAATAATAACAATATAAAAATCTAATTTCAATAGTTATAAAACTAGAAATAAGGATACTATAAATCTAAATTCTTAAGAATATGTCCATATTCAATGAAATGATGGTTTTTCCTTGAATTGAAAAAAAATGTAATATAAATAATAAAATACCATTCCACATAACGTAATAATAACACTTTATTTAATGTAAAACTAAAATAATTTTATCTAATCTGAACTCTTTTATGTATTAAAAGAGATTTGAGGCAAGGCTTAGGTCTAATCAATTCCTTAGTTACCTAATAATAAATTAAATTTTTTTTTAACAAACATATGTTGTGGTTTTATGCATGTTTTTTATATTTCTATCTTAATTATTTTGCATTGATTTGATGGAATGGAAAATGTTTTTTAGTGGTGTAAATAATGAAATGTTGAAAAATTAATGTAAGAAAAGAAGAACACTTGTGGTCCCCATTAGATATTACTAACATATCAATTCCTAGTGATTGATAGTTTGATGTCATCTTCTAATAACACCATGTTAGACTTTATGAAACTTAATTTAACACTCCAATACTAGCATGATCCATCCTTGCAAGTCATTAGATCATGAAAAATGCATCTATTTCATACCATCCACCAACATCACCACAAAGCATATTAAGTCATTTGTTATGGATTTACATTTACAAGTAATGTCTTCTTTATCCAAGAAAATAGCCTAGTTCAATAAAATAAAATAAAATAAAATAAAAGTTAATAAATAAACAAACCTATCTCTTTATGATTCATGCAATTTTGTAATCACATACCAAATACATATGTGTTAGAAGTTTATGGGTTGAAATTGACACTATGGTAATAAAATCCTAACATGTTTCGTATTAGATTAATGAGGAAGGAACATTAAAATATTGAGAATCTAATTAGATTAATGATCACTAATTCCATTTTAATTTAAATTTGTATTTGTCTTATCATTCTCACTAATTAGAATAGTGAGAATATAATTATATCAATCCTACATCTTATTAGATTATTTTAGATTAATAGAGGGAGGAAATTATCCTAGTTGAAGCTTGTTCTCACCTTAGATGTAATTATTTATATTTCCATCTCATGCCCATATCCATTTTCATTTTCCATTGATCTTTTAAAGATATATTCTTAGCATATTATTTATAGATCATTTTAATGGGACACAAATTGGGGGCCCAGATTGTCAAGAGAAATCTATTAATGACTACATTTCTTTGATAGAATGTTATATCCCACAAACCATAAGTTGCATCGACCATCAAGCATTACCAAAAACTAAAATCACCTCTTCTACCATGAGACCAACCTGCATAATCTATGGGAACCATTATCGACCATCGACATCTGATTATGATCCACTACCATAATATTGATACTAGTGGCCATAACTGAACTCACATACCTAAGTTAAAATCAAAACTTGGTGGGATCGAATACATCCAAGTGACCCAACTAACTCAACCCCATGTCATTGAAATTCTTGTGTTAATTATTATTACCTACCCACTTCATAAATATATTTATATTTTATAAATGAAAAGTAATTGCAATACAAATATATATGGTATTATATATGAAAATTTCATTACAACTTATCAAGATTAAATTTGACACTCGATCTTACTTATCATTATTTTTTTGATGTTTATTATTTATTCAATATTACCCTTAAAATGTTAATATGTTTATTTTAATCTATTATAATTTTTTGTGGTTAATCTACCCTTAAAAATAGTATATTTAACATCTAAACCGGAAATACAATCATATTTCCATTAAACTTAGTCATTGATTACAAATTCTTAATCCTCCTTGTTTCGAAAACCTAGGCACAAGTAAAAGGAATGAAAAGATGTGAATCTAAAATAAAAAATGGACACATGAGAATTTAAATAAAAAATGGAAATAATGTGTTACAAAAAAAATAAAATGAACATTAATTGATAAGTGTCCACAAATTGATATTTGTATTTGAAGGGCCAAGCTTATATGGTTAAGGAGAGACTTTATGCAATACACTAAAAATACTCCTTCGTGTTTAAAAACATAAGATATTGTACAAGCGTGTATTTAAGAAGATCTTTCAACAAAGATGTAAAAATAACTTGAATTATATTTATGACATGTTAAATATTATTGAGATCATTAATGTTTACATTTATCCTATTAATATCCAAATTTATTATTGAATGAAATGTATTCATCTTTTTAATTCACTTGAATACCCAAAAAAAAAATCACTTGAATTAAATGGA
>JARHVA010000571.1:872500-955000 GCA_037957365.1 Torreya grandis | reverse complement strand
AATATGGATATTTATTTATAAGTAGAGTTGTTGTGAACAAACTCTAAATTGTGCCAAAGGAAATATCAAATTACAAAATAATTATAGCCAAGTGTACCATGGAAGTTAGATGAGACCATTCTCAAAGTGAAAATATGTACTACTATAATGTTTAACTACAAAAGTCTAGTCTTCATTACTTAATAATGACAAGCCTGACACACATTTACTATGCATGAATTGAGCACCCAAAAAGGTCTTAATTCACCATTATCTCACACTTTCATGTTATCATATGAGTCAACCCTTCCATTCTATTATTATACACCTACAAGATCTTCACTATTTATTTTAAACCTACCAAATATCTTACATAGATATTTATAGACTCTTAGATTAGTCCACCTATACATAGGTTATTTTTGATAGTATAATCATTATTTCTGGTCAATAAGGACTCAAGCTCTATAAAACCATTCCACTCCCAATAATCGATATTTTATAAAATCAAACCCATCGTCAGGGTCAACCTATAAGACTAGTATGTCAGTGTTGTGAGGAAAATTTCAAATGGATTGATATATAAAAAAACCAAGGAATCATTTCAAACACACTTTATATTTATCTTACATCTATCTATTACACAACTTTATACTATTTCACATTAATAAAATCTACCCTATTATACCCAATTTGCATACTATTCACTAGGAGTAGTCATAAGACAAGTCTGAAACACTCTATAGCCCAGTCAAATAAAACATTGTTAAGTAGCAAATCCAGTAATTAGTCCTATTCACATATCGAATGAGCACAATTTCACAATCACACTAGGTGGGATAATTACATGTGGATTGATTTTCCTCATAGTATTGGATACATAGGCAATGGAGAATCATCAAATGGGGGTGGTTGAGGTTAGCTTATCCTACTAAACTTATTCCATTTTTGTAAGTTTCTATCCCTCACAAAAACATATAGGGTTTTAAGGCAAAGGAGGTTGATTTATATCTATGTGTATCATCAGGATTTGAGATTGAAAATACAAAGCAAATAAACATAGTTTTAAGTTACTGTATAATCACTCTCTTGTATTTACATATAGGACAACTATGAACAATAGGTCATTTTTTACTTATAATATTAACCCAATCCTTCAAAACTGACCCAACACATGCAATAGATCTTAGTAACTAAGCCAAGCAAACAACATGTGTTATTATCTATATTCTCTACTTCTAGAACATAGTCATAATTAGATAGTCAACAATAAAATCTAAGTATCATGATCTTTTTAGTACTTTTTATATTTTTTACATGCCCTATCATATCAAAAGAATCAATTGTCAGTCAACTACATTCATACTTTATTTCTTGAATGCCATCTCTTATAATTTGAAATATATTTCAAAGTTATATCTTGATTAGATTAATATATCTCATTAATTTAAAATAGGTTAAAATATATCGGTGAATCAGAATACATAATTGAATAATGAAAAACCCTATATTTTCCTTTAGGACTTCATCCTTATAGGGTTTTAGATTTTAGCCTAAAGTCTTATTGTAACCTAGAGTCTTTAGGATTATTAAATTCCTTATTTTCTATACTATATTGACCCAGTTGACCTATTAGCTTTTCTACCTTCTATACACTATACTATATTGACCCAATTAACTTTGTATAGTTTTATAGTCCCTATTTCTTTACTATATGGACCTAGTCGACCCTATACAATTTTAGTCACCTCTTTGACCTTTGCTTTCTCATTTCTCTTATTTTCCCTTCATCATGGACTTTTTTTTGGATAATGACAATGAGTTATAGTCAATAGACATGATAAAATTTACCTTTCCAAATAGGGTCTCTCATAAACAGAGTAGGGGTCCTCTTTTGGATGATATTAATGTTCATATTTCCACTTGCATAATGATTTATGGGACACCTCCTCATACCTCTTTGTATCATAATCCTCTTTTCTCATTAGAATACCAACCTGAGTTAAAGTATACTCTTGAAATTCTTTTCCTTGTCTCTAAATTTCCTCAACATAGAGGAAAGGATCATTCTACCATTTACAAACTCATGATTAGTGGTCAAACCAAAGAGCCTCTTTCACCTGCTCCTACATTTAATAAATCATTTTTAGGTACCACTTTCTTTGGTTCTCAACCTTTTCCTTCAATTTTGACTCCTTCTTATGCCATGACATCTTCTTCTCTAACCTCTTCTACCTCCATGCCTAGTATCTCAACTAAAATCAAGGGTTTTACATCTAGTGGATGTCTCATAAGTTCCACCATTCTTAATCCTTCCACTAGTTCATTATTTGTTACCCAATGAAATCATGCTTTTAGTGTTTCTTCCTCTCAACCATTCACTAGTCCATCTTTTTCTTCACAAGCAAATTTTGTCGCTAGTGCCTCAAATTCTCACAATTCTTCTCAAGCTCATACCAACTCTAATAGTGGTAACTAAGCCACTAATACCAACACAAATGCCAATTATAATGCTTCTAATCTTAATCAATCACAACAACTTTTATTACAAACTCTCAATCAAATGAATACTTTTTAAGCTCATAACACAAATCAAATGATGAGAATGCAAAACCATCTTCTTAATCTTCAATCTCATCCACAACCAATAGCTTGGGGCACACATAATCAAAATGTTCCCCCTTATCCTCTTCAATATTATCAAGGCAATCTGATTCCTCAACCTCTTTTAGTCAATAAAACCATTAAACATCTACAAAATGAACCTCTCACTACTCAAATTGCAAACATTAATATAGGAGGCATAACACCTATAATTTCATATAATGGGTCAACCAATCCCACTCTTCACCTCAAAAATATTTGGAAATATCTACAAGGATTGGGACAAATTAAACACCTTTGTTGCTACCAAGATCCTAGCCAAAACTCTCATGGGTGATGCCTTAGATTGGTATAATCAACTTAGAGCTCATTTCATTTATAGTTTGAAGGACTTAGTAGATGCTTTAGTTCAAGAATTCCATAATAATGATCTTCTTTAAAACACTTTGGCCCATTTCATTAATTGTAAACAACATGAGAATGACACTCCCCAAGCCTTTGTCAATATATTGAAGACTTTGTCAAACATATGTGAACATAAGATGGTGGATGATAATCTTTTTCATCTCTTTACAAACATTCTCTTTCCTAAACTTCAATATTGAGTCCACACTCTCTCCACATACCTTGGAGGAGGTTATTGACCAAGCTAAAAGACAAGATTTCCTAATGCATCAATTCAAGCCACCCTAGCCTTCTATGAGTCCTCATCTATTACTTAAGGAAAAAACTGTAATATCACTAATGATGGTGTTACCAATTCTTATGACACCATTCACAATGTTTAAGCTGTAGTTACTAACCCTTCTTCATAACTAGATCCTTCTTATCAACAATATACTAATCCTCATTTTTCTTCACCTAATAACATCAATGTTCACAAACCTCTATCCTTATTTAAATTGGTTAAGTGTTTTTCCAAGCCTCTTCCACAAGAACTTGACCCTACCTATCCAATGAAATCATGATATGATCCAAACAGGTTTTTTTGGTTTCATTCTAGTTAGGGTTATTATCATGAGACCTATAGACAACTTTAATAGTTAGTTGTGGATTTTCTTCTTGGACCTAATTTAGATCATGATTCCATTATCCATAAGCATCAACAAGCCTATGAGAATGCTTTAAAGTACTATAAATCAAATGACAAAACTCAAGCCTTAAATCAAGAAAATTCTCATTTAGCTATCTATAAGGATCCTTTACCTAATAATCAACCTATCCAAGAAAATCAAGACAAGCCCACCCCTTCCACCAATAACATAGAAAGTCTTATTGAACCAACTTCTAAATAAAATGTGGTTAGCATGAATAATATACAAAGGATGGTGGCTTTCATTGATTCCCAACCTATCTACACTCCTCCTTCCCATAAGATGTATTGTGTTATCCAGGATTCTTCTACAACTCATTTAAATGTGTTTGGGCAAGAAGATCTTATCACTTTTGACGATCCATTTTTTTATTCTCCCTTGGATAACATATCCCATTCTATTTTTACCACTCTTCCATCACCTTCCAATGCTAATTATAATCAAACTTCTACTAACCCTTCTTCTTCTCCTTCTTAAAATCAACTTAAAATAACTAGTTCATCATCTCAACATGATTTACCACGTTGTTCTAAACCTTCTTCTTTTTTTAATAAAAAACAATTCTAATGTACTTCGGCTCTTCCTTTCGAGGACCTCCTTAACCATTACGCACGTATATATAATAACCTTGTTATGGTTTATGATGAGTGGGATCCCATTACAGATCTCACTAATCTACCATCCCATATTCCATTTCTTGAGCTTATGAGGACTTCCCCATATCATATAAACTATGTCATGTAACTCCTATTTGAGATGATTGTCTTTCATCCTCCCCTCATATGAAGGGAAACAACTTTATCTAGTTTTGAATATAGTATTTTACAAAAATGTGAAGAGATGTCTATCAACATTGAGGAAACTATAGACACTTCTCTTTCTCTATGATTTCCTAATGCATCTATGATTCTCGATGAGATTATGCTTCATGAAAATGATCCTCCCTTATTTATTAGCATCCAAATTAGTGATATCCAAGCTAAGCATGCATTGATTGATTAGGGTTTTTGTACCTATGTGGCTTCTCTTGATTTAATTAAGACTATTACATATGTTTAATGCCATCTCAAGTCTACATGTAGCACATGCCAAGGATATGATAGAAGGCAAATGTCTCCTCTAGGTTGTGTGTGGTTTCCCATTACCATCCCCCTTGTCAACATATATGTGAAGGTGATGATCTTTAACTTTCCTCTTTATTATAACATCTTGCTTGGTAGGCCATGGACTCACTGTATGAGAGCTATCACTTATTTTAGCTACCAATGCATTAAATTCCCTCATAATGGATCCATTTACAGGATTCAAGGTGACACTAACCCTTATAATTTTGAATAATTCCAAGATCTTGGTGTCTTCAAGATTCCTACTCTTGAAGCTTTGCCAAATATTCCATTTTATGAGTCTCAACATCTCAACATTGCTATTAATTCAACCCATAGTTACAATGGGTATACTGAGCTCATTGGTAACATTCTTCCTAATATTTTAGATTACAATGATGATGAGACAAATGAGATTAACTTAAAGTTCAAAAATTTTGATCTCTCACCTCATCTCATCTTATAGCTTCTTGCTTCCTTGAAGCCTCATTCTTTCAAACCTCCTTGTGATGACATTTCATAGTCTTTACCAGGACTAGGCATTTTATTCACCATGCTTCATCAGATGAAAAGGTTATCCCTACCTATGTCATTGATCTTCACACCCTAGATTATGATGATGGTTATTCCTTAGATGATCCATTATTAGGTGGTCTTGTACAAGGCCATGATGTTGTGATTATCTTTTATTGTTCTTATTTACTTAAGTATTTTCATGCATCTCATCATATTCATTCATTTATAATTCCTAATTTTTGCATTTTCCCCTTTATCATAAGGTAGAGATGGTGTCAACACCTCCAATTTTTGAAGATACACATAGGACTATGCTCATGAATCATGTTATGACTAGGGCTTACCATTTTATTAGGTACCCTGACCCTTACCCCTGAGGTTAGTGAAAATCTCCTTAGACATTATGTATATCCCACTCCTCCCTTAGTAGATCTACTATAGTTGAGCCTCTTCACATGCATGTTAAATTTGATCCTATTTTTGATCCTATTATTACTAATCCTACCCCTATTTTTAATGCTATCAATCCTTCTATTCAGTCTAGTTCCCTTCCTTCCTCATCATCACCCTCCCTTGGTGATGGTTTACTTCCCTTGCCTAAGATGGATCCTCTGCCCACCAAATAGGTTGATGAGTATTGCTTGGATTCTTCCACTCCTACTTTACCTCCTTCCATGAGTGATTCTACTAAAACCACTCACAAGCATATTTGTTGATTCCATAAGATAGATAACCATTTTTCCACCCATTGTCACAAGTTATGGTAATATCTTTATACCTTGTGTCCTTCTTCCCCATAATTAGATAAAGCCATACCTCCCTCAAAGTTACTTCCTAAATATTTTCCCAAGTATGGTGAGGCATATTTTTTATGTCATCTCTATGATACCCATCACACTAATCATTATAGCATCCTATAACAGCATCTCAAATATCACCTTGTATCCATTCTCAAACCTTCTACTACTCCTCCCATAGGTCATTCCCACAAGAAGGATCATCCTTCTTCTCTCATGAATCCACCTCTAGTGGTTCCATCCCTTCCTATGGTCCTTTCACCATTTTTTTGGCTCCACCTATGATCCCTTCACCTATGGACTCTCCCTCAACTATGTATCCTTATCCATCAATGAGTCATTCACTTGTGGATCCTTTATTGATGATTCTTTCTCCTCTCATAGATTCTTCTCCCACACATTCTCATAATCAGCCTTTGCATAATTTTCTTCCTCAACATGATCCTTTAAGAATTCCTACTTTCTCAATTAAGGAGATTAGAAAAGAAATATTTGCTCAGTATTACTTGAATATTAATGAAACCTTAGCAATAGATTGATTATAATTTCATAGAGACTTATCCAATGTATTGGATAATGTGTGTGGATCAGTTTACTAGTATTTATGAGCACATGCATGGTGCTTTCACATTTTCTATTAGATTGGATGTGTGCTTCAATATTATTTCTATCTATTATATGATTTGACACTATGTCAAATTTTTACTTATCTTATATCATTATTTATTCCTTATTGTACTATATCTTGTTTATATTTTGTATTTTGCATATGATTGTATTTTATCTATCATTACTTCCCTTCCCTTTTCCCTAGATTTTTTATAAAAACTCTCTTCCTTATATCTTTATAATTATTTTGCTTTCTTATCCTTATTTTTCACTAATAATTTTTCATGGTGATTTGGTTATACTTACCCTATTCCCCTTGGTTATTATTTGCCTTTACCATGTGATTACTTAGCGAATAATATATTTTAGTACTATATTCTTACATCAGTCCACTTTGGATCTCCTTTTTCCCTTCTACCTTTTTTTCAAACTAAACATATACACAGTTGAGACTTGAAATCAGATGGTAGTTCATTGTCAAGCCTAAGTGTCTTAGTCAGTATTTGTCTTTGGTTACTTGGCTTCCTTTAGCCTTAGCCTATAACTTATTCATGTGTATCACTATCTCTCTCATGATTGGTCATTCCAACTCCATATGTAGGAATAATATTTAAAAGACATCAAAATAAAGTTAAAATCCAATCATTTAAACAAAAGGAAAAATTATTTTTAAAAGTTTAATCACACTAAAATACATGATTCAAAGCACATCTCTTTCTTTTAGTTGAATCTCAAACTCTAAAGTCGGATTCATGGTAGAGTCGAGGTCATTTGGGATGTGATAGGCCAATAGATTAGAAGAGGATAATAATAATAATAATAATAATAATAATAATAATAATAATAATAATAATAATAATAATAATAATAATAATAATCTTTTAGTACTACCTACTTTCTCACGTAAATACCCAATCTTCACAGTAGATCGATGGCTTTGTAAGGGGTCTTGAAGAGTGGGGAACACATCATGGGAAGGTAGGTCCATTTTTTTTTCTTGTATCAATATAACTTAATGAGTTGATCTTAGTAGCATTCTTATTCTCCTATAAATCTTTGTTTCTATAGAGAACAAGTTTCCTTTGTACATAGATGACCACTAGTCACTTAGTATCTTCTCATGTTATTAGTATGCATCTTGCCTCCTAAGGTCTTCTCATAAGATGCCTAAGTCTTTCCTTTTACACTACCTTTTTCAATTCTTATTTCTCTTATATTTCCTCTTGAGAAATATTATCTTGTCTATTGATCACTCCACTTAGTATTTCATTTATGAGTTGATTTGTAAGACCATAAATAGGACCTGACCATCCTCACAAATTACCATCTTTTCCTTCCTATTACCCACATCCTTGATTACTCGATTATTCCTATTTATTCCACCCCAATGATGTTCTCTTTATTAAGTTGCATTGTAAGACTATGGATAGGACCTGACCCTTCTCAAAAAAAAATTCCAATACCCAAGTCACCATCCAAATTACATGTGTCAAATTTGAGATAATATTCGATCGATTATGAAGTTACATGTCATTTTACATGCTTCCCATCTTCATTTATAATGTTTTATGCTTACTTAATTTTTTTTCACCTTTTTTATCTTCGTATTTTATGAGTGCATGTAAGATTTCAACCATTTCTTGAATTTCTCACACTTACCATCGTGAATTAGTGTGATCAATTTAAGGCTAATATTTTAGAAAATTTGTTTTTCTTTCATGCTTCCCAACCTGGTTTAGTATGACTTATTGTCTTAATTAATTTTTTATTACCATTTTTGCCTTTTTACATACCTTCCATTTTATTACTTAGTTTTTCATACTTCCCAATGTGATATTAGTAAGCTTTTACTTGTTTTAATTTGGTGAAAGCATGTTTCACATTAGTTTAAAAACAAATTCCTCTTCACCGTCTTGTTTTGCCATTTCTTGGTTCTTTATACTTAGTCATTTTTTGTTATTACACATTTCCCTACTTGAAATCATGTGTAGTAAATTTTATTGATTGATTATATTTTTCCAAGTCCTTTTTGCTTGTTTCTTATTAACCATGCATGTGTCTATTATAATTCTAGAAAATAAACCACATCTCATATATTTCCTATAGCATATATAATAAATCTAAATACATGTGATAGAAATAAATTTATCTTAAGCATCCACAACCTCAACCATAATAAACAACTAGAATAAACCATGATTATAACATACACATCCAACAAAAATATACCAAAATGATCTATATATATATATGCATACATACATATATATATATATATACATATATACATACATATATATATATATACATATATACATATATATATATATATATATATATATATATATATATATATATATATATATATATATATATATATTCTCATGAGTTTGATATAAAAAATGCAACCAAACAATGCCCTATCTCTATGGTTGGGTCCCATCCTATCTACCTCATACCCTAGCCACACTACCTATTGAGTCTTTGGTTTGACTCCTCTAAATAATACATTGTAAGGTAGCCATCTAAGATCTCAATCCCTATACCTATCCATGTAGGTGTGCTTCTTACATCTATGACTCCACTAGTTGGGTTTATCTCTCTATCATTTGTGTTATTATATCTAGTTGCATAGCTCTCTCATTTATTAGGGCCTATCATGTTTTTAACTCCCCTACACCCATCAATGCTAGTGGCTATGTCCTCTTTCTATGCCTATATCATGGGTTTGTATGGCTACAGATTCTCATCCAAGATGTCATGAAGTGATCCCATCACCAAGGACCCTCATTTCTCCTCATCCTCACATACACCTACAAAATCACACAAGATGGATATTAGATCACTATTTTATCTCATAATATCTATCTTTCTTCCAAACAAAATATAAGAAATAATTTAGCTATCTCTTTTTACTTATCTATGTTTTGGCTACTATATTCTCTCCATTTGTGTGACCTCCTAGCACACTCTCCCCATCTTCATGACCTCCTAGCACCTCATTTATAAGCCACCTCCTTAGATCAAACTCAGATATCATGGCTCATGTTAGTCTTAAAATATGTCTTAGTGATCTATCTATCATCTCCTTTAGCTCACCTATGGGGTCATCTAGGATTTTAATATTCTCCACTCTCTCCTCTACCTCCTACCTCCATTGACACCATATCCTTAGTGTTCACTACTCATCTTAATGTGGATATGTTTGTGGTATATATATTATATCTACCTCTACATCCCTATCTTCCTACTTAGCTCTTCATCATGCCCAACCAGTCCATGGTCTCTCTCAACATGGCCTCAGTGCTAGTTTGACTACTATTGGCCCCAGTCCTCTCCTCCCCTATGGCTCCCTCACATGCTGAGCCCATTAATTGGGAATTAATTTCAATGTTATCAAATGAGGTAGAACAATTTTCCCTAGCACTTTCACCACTAGATGTGGCTCTTTCCACCAAAAATAGTGTCTAATAACCTCTATCCTCTCTATCTCTAGTATAATTATGTCCCAACTCACCCATGTAGCTACTATATGCTTGTATGGCTACCATATGATATCTACAAATCTCACTAAATATAGTGTTGGCATGTGGGGCATGACCCATGCTACTTAGTCCTTCCATATTTATACCTAAGGTGACTTGTCATCAACCATATGGGGAAACCTAGCTGGTTGATATATAAGAAACCTCTCATCAATCTAAGTTGTTAGCAATATGATCAATTCCATGGTCATCTACCCTCTGACTAACATCTCATACATATCATGTACTATCTATACCTAGATGATTTATCCTAGGTCATATAAAACTCACTCCTCCAAAATCACCCTACTCAAGGCTACCATGAATAGTGATACCATACTATCTAAATTATGGCATAGCTCCTAATGTGTCACAAGGTATATAATATCCTTTTGAATTTCTATAATCTATGATGTATAGACATCACACCTACATAGTAATATCATCTGTAAGCCTGTAGTCCCCATGGCTAAGGCTCTCTCTCCTCTAGACTATTTGGTATACATAAGGTCATCTACGCTCCTAATATATGTATCCATAAGATGGAATGGACATCCTCTAGCATGATTTCCACCTTTACTATATCCCCATCCACCTCTCATCTAAAGGTGTTAGTCAATTATTCCCAATAGCTAAGGAACATGACTAATAGGTTAACATTGAGGGGGATCTAACACATCTCTATTATCTTGCCTAGACTTATGGATCCTAAACTAGACCTATCTCCATCTAAAGACCTATCTAACAATTTTTGATAACCATGCCACATCCATAAGTCTCAAAAACATCCATCATCCCTACACCCAAGAAACAACAAAGGATGTATCAATTCTTTCATGTCATGTATAGTCATAATGCTTTCTTTAATACATTATTTTTACATTTTAAATCAAAACAATCCTAAAATTACTTTATATTATTTTATTTAGCTTAATTTTATCCTTCTTGGTCCTTCTTGATCTTGGTCATTTTAGGCCAGTCTAGCCCTCTTTCATCCTTTTGCATGTTTTTTCGTATCATTATAGCCCTTTAGTCAAACTAGTTGACCAAAATTTCACTATTTTTTGCTTGGTTGAATCAAATCTGAGTCAACCCCATTATTTTCCCCTCCATGGTGTTTAGTTTCCATTCTGGACCTTTCAGACCACCTGGTAACTCCAAACTAGGCCTTAAGCCTATAGATTGTATAGGGTCGACCCATACCTACTGGATTAGAATTGTGGATTCTGCTTATTTTCTAGCCTACTAGGTTGACTAGGTTGACCCAATTATTTTTACCTATAGTCTCCTTACATTTTTTTTAAAAAGTGCAAATTTATTGATTTTTGCCTAAACCCTCCAAGTCCATTTCCTTTCTTCCTATTTTTATCCTTAGAATCTAATTTTTCCTCATTTTGACATCTAGAAATGCTTAAAATTCAAAATTAATAATAACACACTTAATTCAATAACAATTTCAAAAACTAGTTTGAGATTCTTAATTGCATACCTGTAGTACACCTATTGCCACCTTTGGAGCCTCTCCCTGTTTAGCATGTTGTCTCTTCAACATCCCAGCTTATTTTTTTTCCAAATCTCTTTTTCCCTTTTTTCATAATTCAAAATAACAAATGACTTGTCTTTTCTCATATTTAAAAACACTTTTCAAAATTCAAATCTTTAAATTATTGTCCTACATATTCCTTTTTTTTTACTTCTATCTTTGTTTCTGCTCATTTGTTTTACAAATCATAAAATGTGTTAGATTCATGGTGACATAAAGATTATTTTCCACTACCATATGTCTATTTTTCAAAAAAATTAATTTTTGGCTATTTTTTGCACTAACTTCTATAAGTTTGTCTAGTATTCTCTATATTGGACACCTTCACATTTTCTTACATTCTACTTCTTTATCTACGACACTAAGGTAAATTAAAGGTATGTATTTTTCAATTCAATCCTTTCATTTATCTTATTTCATGCTTATTTCACCTTATATAGCATCAACATTGTGTGTTATCATGTTCTATCCCAAAGCACCATCCTGTGTCACACTAATGTCACATGTGATGATACTTGAGTGGGGCATATGTATACACATAATATTTTCAAATTTTTATTGATTACTAACACTTTTTATCTTGTAAGAACCTACTGAGTCTTAATCTATCTAAGTGCATACCTTAAAAGGAGCACCAAGAAAGGGGTGGGTAGACCATTGATGCTTCATAAGATTATTTTCACTTTTACCACATACCATATACACACATTTCTCCTAAAACCATTAAACCTAATCTTATTTTTTATTCCTACCTCCTCCACTCTTTTTCCTCTTTTTATCCTTCTTTTCTTGCCTTAACACACTTTTGGATAGTTTCCTGTACTGGGCCGATTGGGTAAACCCAATACAAGTTTAGGGGTATTTTTCACTTTTTTAGCTTGTTAGCCTTTTAGCTAACCTAACTCAGGCCTAGTGATTTGTCCTTGAAAACACACTGGGTTGACTGGGTGGACCCTATATAGCTGATGTTCCCAAGAGGAACTAGAGCAATATCTACCTATATATACAAGCTCATTTCCCACCATTTTGAAAATATAATAATTAAGAGCAAATAAGTGCAAGGAAACACCTCCTTATTGACCATTATAATTGAGGAATAAAGATTAGGGTTTCATACTTTCTTTGAAGATATGGATTTTATCTTGTGGAGAATTATTTTGGATGCTTAGTTAGGTTGTGTAGCCTAGAGCTGATTTATCTTGGTTATACTTACATACCACAATAATCTGTTGAAAATCACCTTGGCCAAGGGAAAGATTGAGGCTCAGTGGATTCATCTTCAAAGGTAAGTATTCTTAACTTTATTTCTCCTTTCTCAGAGTAGATAGATAATGTATTTGTATTCTTCTCCCATGTATTAGGATTTAATATACATTGACATGAGTATATGTCTTCTAATAGATGTTTAGTTTATTTATTTTTTTATTATTTATAAAACCCACTTTATGCCACAAGATTTGATGTGCACTAGATTATATTTAATTTCTTGTCATTATAATAAGTGAAATGTTTTCAACCTTAGGACTCCATTAGGGTTTTTGTGTGATTGTGTTAGACTATAGGATTTGGAACCCTTCTTCACGTGATGTTTTATGACAAATGATCCCCTAATTGGGTCTAGAAAATCCCCATATTGGTCATGCTCTTTTTTAATAAGTGTATCCCCATTCAAAAGGGTAGGTATGCTATATCTTCTCTGAGGTAAGATTTATTTATAGACATGATGCATTTTTTATTACATACAGACATCTCTACTTAGACATTTCCAATTACATTACACAATTTCATTTTCATATGCATTTAATACACATGGGTGGGCAATGATGGAGTCATAGTTTACTTGAGTTCTTGAGCCACCTACTTGAGAGGGTTGAACACACCATCAGTCCAATCTAATTTATTCCTATGTCATGATCCACCAAGTAGGGGTGGGTAATGATGGATTCAAAACAAGATTGAGTTATTAAGCCACCAACACATGGGGATTAATAAATCCATAAGCTCAGGCCAAGCTATTCACTGATTGATCACTATATACATGTACACACATAGGTTTTCACTATATTTATGCATTGGTTCATGTACCTAGTGAGGTGTATTCATTGCTTTCCTCTCTCTTTCTCAGTTTTATCTCTTTGATTATTTTTACATCTTTTACTCACTTTTGTAATTTCTTTTGATATCTCTTAAGTAAAGACTGATATATACATGTATCATTTTTATGATATATAATAGAACATGCTTCACATAATTAGATCTAGATTCATGAGCTTTACCTCTTAGGTAAGTCGAGGTACACTTCTTTATTCATTATCCTAGTCATTTTACTTTGTTTCATTTATAGAATAAAGGGGGGGATTTAATCACCTAAAAATGACACTTAAGTGCTAAGAGTGCTACTTGAGATTAATTATCCTTTACTTAGTCCTAGACTTATTTTATGTCCTATTTTCACACTTATTTATCCTTCATGTAGGCCACAAGCATCCCTAAAGTCATCCCAGGCCCTCATTCTTACATACTAGTCTTTCATCCCTTAAGTTATGCGACCTAGATAGTAGTTGTTATCACTTGAATGCACCCAATGAGGAGATGGGACAAAATTATCCTCACTCAATTCAAATAATGGAACCATGTCAGGGCTATGTTAATCCCTATTAGAGGGTGGATATCTACATTAGGGGCTAGCTCCCCTTGATGCACCATTTAAGCTCATATTTATATCACTAACAACTTAGGGGGTGATGAAAATGGTTAGAAAAATTGAAATTAAACCTATTATTTTATAGGTGATGCACCAAAATATTTTCTCTACGCATACCTTCAACATACACTTGAAACTAAGGACAAGTAGCACATACACTTCATTCAATATTAATTTTTCCTCTCACATCAATGCTTCAAATTGGGGTCTTGAGGATGAAATGGGATGGGAGGGACTAAAAAATAGGAATTATAAGACACTCTATTTATTATCATACTCATTTACACCTACATTCTCTTCAAATACTTCTTGTTGACTTGCAAGAAGGAAATCACAATACATTAGGTACTAACGGAATCAACATGTGAAGGTAAATGGAAATTACACTTGCACAAGACTAATACCAAGTATGTACACTTAATGAAATATTTTAATGAGGTAAAATACTTGTATTTATTGATTTAAGGTAAAAATTTGGTAGGGCTTCACCATACCTAGGCAGAGAGATCCATATAATGCCAAAATGGCTAGAATTTATAGAAAAATTAGGAAGGTAGAGAGAAGGGAAGTCCAAGAGTCACTTGGACATGTGGAAGAGAGGTGGCTTGATATATGCCATGTCATAGTGTATACTTGTCCAAAAAAAGTCATAAAGATAGTGAAAAGTGGCATAAAACTACCAATTTGACATAAGAAACTACCCACCTTGTGGTTGGTCTAAGCAAGAGGGTTAAAAACAAGTCCCCACATGCATTAGATTGATCCTTGACCATCCCTATTCTTGTGGAAATGGAAAATTGTTAATTTTAGTTTCCAAAAGGCTCCTTTCCATGCACCTTCTCCACTTGGCATTGAAAACTCCTCAATTTTCATAACTGATCCATTCATAAGAGGGAATGACACTTGTCAAAATCTCCCATACCATCAATTTCAAGAAAAAAACCTTTAAAAGCTCTCCCTAATTGATTTTCACCACTTTCCCAAGTGTTCACTATTCTATCTCATTAGATTGGCTGAAAGTGTGAGTCTGGTTAGGACACTTAGTGTCTAATTCAGAAGATGAGATGAATTTTTAGATTTATCTCAAGTGTAGGGTTTCCTTCAAAAACTTATTTCATCCTCAAACTCCTCCTGTAACTTGAACACCACTCAAAATGGCCAAAACAAGCTTGGTTTTCCCCTATTACATACAATTTCATAAAATAAAATCACATGTGTGAGATCCTCTAATATTACTCTACAACCTCTAGGTGGTTTCATGGCAATCCCCTTGCATTTAGATGCTCAAAATTTTCCCTCTCCAATCGGATCCTTGTGAGGGTTTTGAGTGATCTAGACTCTTAACCTTTGTTCATAACCACTTCACATTGGGTCTCCCTCCAAATTACACTAAAGGCTCCTCAAGGACCCTCTATAACTCTCTTGAATACCTCCAAGTCCCATTCATTAGTTCATGAAAGTTATGAACATTTTAACTTGGCCATTTTAGCCATTTCTTGCATTTTGTGAGGGGTTTGGTGTATTCCCAACCAAAAATGGATTCCTGATGAGTTCATTTACAAACCAAAAGTTCATAAACCTCTTTATTCATCCTTAAACATTCTTAAATCATTGTAATTTTTCATCACTAGCCAAGAATGATAATGTCACCTGCTTAGAGACTGGGTTTAGACCTTATCAATAGGTTTATCTACACTTTTAGGTTCAAAAGACCTAATTTGATGTAATTCCTAAATCTAGTGACTTTTTAAACCTCTAATATACTTCTCCACTTATAAAATAAATCATTTGTATTCTTTTTAAGGTTATACTTTGAAAAGACCTTCCACTTGGAGCTACATTTGCACGTTGCCTTACTACCCTGCCTGTAAACCTTCTTATCCAAGTCACCTCGTTCGATCTCCAATATCTCATAATGTTATATAATTTTTATTTGGGTGTGTAAAAAGTATTAAAATCATCTTTATGGTGATCATATCTTTTATTTCATGCTTTTGGTCTCTTTTCCTCAAAATTATCCCCTTATGTAGGGCAAAAGTGACCCTCTTGTAAGACCAAATAGAGGATATGTGCCTTACTTAATCATAGAAATAAAACATATTATAATGTTCCTAAGGTCATATGTATACTCCCTACCAAATTTTAATTCTAAATTCTAAGGATAGAGCTTCCAAAAGATTCAAAACCCAAGATTGGGTTTTCATAGTCACACTATGTACATGGTATAGGGTATTTGACTGAGTTGTTTGCCTAGAGAATTTGCCTATAGGTAAGTGGTCCTGTAATGTTCCTTTAATGTTTTTGGATTATCATTAAATTCATTTTATGTTTTTAATCAACCTTATTGAGTTTGAGACCTTCTCTCTTTCCTAGAGTAGTTAAAACCATACCTTGTTTAAGCTCTAAAAGGATCCTATTTGACTGTGACAGTGGGCAGGGGATATTTTATTAAAATCATTTATAGTATCATGTTTACTAGGGTATATTAAATCATATAATCCATTTTATATCTCACTTTCATTTTTCAATGTGAGTCACTCCTACAAATCTGGCACCTTAGCCTGCTAAACCCTCTAATTTCTCACTATCTTCTTTGGATTGAGACAGTCCAGGACCCTACCTTTAGGTGAGTTTCACCTCTCCAAAGTCCATAAAAACCATTTTTGTATTTCTCTCATTATAAAATCTTAATTTCACCCATTTTAATACTTTAACTACTCTCAAAAGACACTTTTTACTCTTGACTATCACCAACCTTCAAACTGTGACTGTGGATGCCCATTTTCTCATGGCTGTAGGTTGTCAAGATAGGTTTTTGACATAAAAGTGTACATAAAAATATATTTTTACCTCCATAACATAAATTCACATCATTTTATCTCATTACATGCTCCACTTGAGCTTCAAAAACCACCCTACTCCAAACTAAGTTCAATCTTCAATATCTTTGACTATATGTGCATGTTTTTACCCCTATAGGTTACACTTTGATAGATGTTTAGCTCTAAATTATATGTAAGTCATCTATTTTAAATCCTATATTAAAATATTTTCATCATTTAATATTATTATTTTCATGGTTTTATCTTAATACACCACTTTTTACCCCTGTCTGGGACTAAGCTCCAATTCTAGGTTGTAAGTGTTTATTTTACCATGGTTGTAGGTTGTCAAGATGGTTGATAACCCACACAAGGTGTTTATAAGGTATTTTTTCATCTAATTACCAACATCCACCATCACATGATTCACTTTTGTTCTTATATTCACTATAAATATCACCTCACCTTGACTGTTACCAATCTCCATACCATGATTATGGGTGGATGTGTTCTTAAGCTTGTATGTTGTTTTGGAGACATTTGAAGCATATTAGTAGTGTATACAAATTTTTCATATTGTACTTATATTTTAATATATTCCCACTAGTATCTAGTTCATCATGGATTCCTAAACATCATCTTTTGTTCACAAACCCTCAAATACTACCTTCACTACCTACCCTGCTCAGTGTATGGATAGGGGATAGGCCTAATAGGTCCTTTGGCATAGTCATTGCATCTTCCATGAATGAGTGATCAATTTTGAATTTTAATTTACCTTGATGTGTTACATATTTCAATAATAGTACTAGGCCTAATCAAATACCTTGTAGGCAAAATACTCATCAAGGATCCTATAGACAACACTTGATTTTTAGTGCCTTTTTGCCATTTTGAAAGGTTTTAAAAAATTTCATGATCTTTACCCATTGAAGATAAAACTTGTAATGTTGGTTTCTGATTTATAGTACTATAAGGTAGGAAAAATAAGAATTCTCAAAACCAAAACTAGCTTAACCTTATGAAAACCAATAAAAACCCCTGGGAACTCTATTTAGGATGTTTAGGGACTGAGGAACAAAACTCAATTACCTTCTTCATTTGCAATTATCTACCTTCCATGACTTAGTGAAGGAATTAGGTTACATAAATGAAATTCATATTCATAGGTATTTGAGAGGAGATTCCCAAAACCATCTCACATTCGTTGATGCTCCCCTGCCTCTTGTGTACAGACCTCCTACAGGCTAGACTGTGTTGTAATGGACATTAAATGGAAACAATAGAGAAGATGCACAATTTGGGAATTTTAATAAATATTTTGATATTAAAACATTTTAATGAAATAAAATAGATATATAACCTTGTATAATCCCTCATGTTGGTATGGATAACTATCCAACAACATCTATAGGTGCACTCTTTTTGAGAAGAAGGCATAATTCTAACCCAAAGTGGAAAATAAGCCTAGAGAAGGCTTCCTTGCATTATTAATGAATTTAAAACCAAATAAAGGATGGAAAACCTAAAAACCACCTTGAAAATCATGTGTAAACCTATGCAAAACATAGAATCATCAGACCAAAACAAGAAAAATGAATAAGAATGCAAACAGTGACCCCATCTTCAATGTAATTTCCCAAAAAGCTACTTGGATTGTTAGAGATTGTTCATAGAGGAGGATAAACAAAAATTTAAACTTATTTTTATGTATGTGGAGTAGACTTATATCCATATCTACCCCCAAAATCATTTCCTCCAACTTCAATTGTATGGCTCATGGTGAGCACTTGAATTTGAACCTTCTTTGTATGGCAAGAGGAGAAAATGAGAAAATAAGTTTTAGAAGAATATTTTTGAATTATCCTTGAAGTAAAAACGTTTAAATTAGTGTGGGAAGGTTAATAGTTTCTCTTCTCATGTTTTTGGCTGATTATGGACTTGGGAAGTCCATACAAGTGCCCAAAATCTCCTATTTTTGAGGGAAAACTGCTCTTTCTTGATCAACTTACCAAATTTTAGTTAGGGATAGATACTACAAACTCCTTAGAAAAAATTTCATGTGATATGACTTTTTTACACTTTCACACTTCGCAAAAATCTGTACAAATCATTAAATGTACTTAAAATGGCCTCTAAATGACCCAAAAATGATAAATAGACATAAGGGACTAATAACCAAAGGTAGTATAACATGAAATGACATTAATTGACCCTTTAAACACTTTATAACATCCATTTAAATCCCTCATAAACCCAAAACTCAATTTTTTGCCTATAGGTACCCTAATTTGACTAGAAAATCAAATTTGGTCAGCAATTTGGTAACTCATGGGGGTAGTATGCCTATTATACTAACTAGACTAGTAGCCTTATTAGTCTATTAGGTTTAGGAGTCATATAAGGACTGAAACAAGTAAGATATTTGACCATTGACTCAAACCTTGATCAACAAGACAACCATTGACTACTTCAAACACACAAAGGAAAGATACACACAACAAGGACTAAAGCAAGTAAACTTGTGCTAATTAGCACTTAGGGAAAATAAACACAATAGAAAGTAAATAATTATGTACATAAATCTTCCTCATACTTCCCTTCTTGGATCAAAAGGGAAGTAGCGTAGGTCTCCTTCCTACTAGATGAGTGAGGATGCCAAGCATGTTTCTTCTTAGATGGGGTCTTGGATGACTCTTGTCTTCTCTTTGCTCTTTGATTTTGCACACCATTCAATGGAGTCATCTCCCATGTATTTTTAAGGTAGGTTAGGTCCTCTTGAACCTCAAATCATGCTACAAATTTTTGTCCCTTTATCTTGTCATGACAAGTCTATAAATCCATATATGGGATAGCTTGTTGTAATTCCACCTCTCCTTGAAGAATTTGATCATCATCATCCATTCTCATAATCTCTTCAAACTCCTCAAGGAGCAATGTATCAGACCTACTTTGGATTATTTCTTGTTTACATTCTTCATGGAAGTTTTTGGAGGTAGATGCATGTGTGGATGTGGGAACAAACTCTAAATCACTTTCAAAGGGCCTAAAATCATCATAGATTACTCTAGTATGATCTAGGCTTTCTTCATGATGTCTCTCTTCAACATTTATTTGTCTTATCTCACCTTGGTATTTCTTGTCTATGAGCTTGGCCTTTTCCTCCTCCTCATACTTTTGGAACATTTGCATGTAAATCTACCACATGTCCTCCCTTTTAGACACATCTTCTTGTTTGTCATGACTAGTCAGCTCCAAGGGATTTGTAGGTTATTTGAGATCCTCCACTTCATTACATATGCTCTCAATTTTTTTCCATAGGTCATCATCCTTTGGTTGGCTTGCATCATGAGAAGAATAGACAAAAAGGGCCATTTCTTCCTCTTTCTTAGAGTCCAAGAGAACTTATTTTAAGACATCTTTTCCAACACAAGGGAAATCTTCCTTCATAGCCTCACAACCTGATCCTTTCTCACCATCATTTATCTCTTCTCCATCTTCAATCCAATCTGAGATTTCAATTTCATCCTCCTCTTAGTGACATCTGTTGGGTGAATATTTTGTCAGCCAGTTAACTGGTGACAAAAATAGTTCCTATCACCACAGCATAGGGAGATCAGTCGACCAGATGTGCAGGTTTACTACATCAGCAAGGGACAAATCTCTCCTCTCATCAAGGGGAGGTTCCCTATAGATATGCAGGAGATGTAGGAGGCTATATACTATGTGTGTGTGTGTGTGTGTGTGTGTGTGTGTGTGTGTGTGTGTGTGTGTGTGTGTGTGTGTGTGTGTGTATGCAGAAAGTAAGACACAGGGGGTAGGATAAACCATCCATCTCTCTTATTTTAGAGATGATGTTGACAAATAGAAGAGAAATACTGGGTGATGGGGAAGGTGCTTCTCTTCTTTCAGAAGTAACTTTCAGCCAAGAGCCAAATTTCTTCCTAAATAGTAGAAATCCTGATGAAGAGATAGAAGGAACTTCTCTTCTTTCAGAAGTGTTTGTTTTTACAGGCAACAGGAATCTTTATGGTAATAGGTAACCAAAGGTGAAAAGTAACCAATAGCCTAAAATGTAGCACAAAGTCTCCACCTCGACTGCCCAAAGAGTATATCACAAAGGATAATGGGGGCACAAAGTCTCCCTAGAATCCTCAACACAAAAAGCAAAGGAAAACACAGACTGAAATCAATTGTGAAAGCACAAAGTCTTCTCACAGTTGGTTTTATGACACTTCTTTGTTACCTTTACTAATTATGTGCACCAAATTAAATGAATAAGGACACCTTCAGATGACACAAGTTAGAACATCACAAAGTCTAGAAAAAACCTGCTTTCTCATTCAAATAATAAGGAAAATGAAATTACAACCTGAACTCAAAGTCTCAGTCTTCTTTCAAAATGGGCAGAGTTTTGTTCTTGTAAAAAAAATGAGAAGTCTCTTCTCAACAAATGAGAGATTACAATATATAGCACCCCAAGGAAGACTTGGGCGCTTATTTTTCATATGTCAGCCCATGCTGTGCATTCAATGCCTTGAAGGCATTTTCAGGTTTATCAAAGGACTACATTGAAAATAGGGTAGCTATCTTAACTATGGCATGCCATTTCATCCCATATGTCTTCTCCCAAGTCTGGATCATCTGGTCTGTCCCCTCTGATGTCTGTGCAGCCATCCATTCATCTTTACTTCATGGAAAAAAATAGGCCATGTCCTTGGTTTGGTGCACTTAGAAGTCTACTCGATCCACTGTTTCATCTACTGGAAATAACTCTTTTAAAGATATTTTTGATCCTTTGGTCTCACTCCTCCCTTCACTGCTTAAGCGCTTCTTTGCTCTGTATAGCCCTTCTTGCCTAAGTCTTTGAGGGGGTCCTTTCTACGTCTTTGACAAGTAGCAAGCTCTGCTGTCATGAAACTCATTAGAAACTCATGGAAAATGGATTCCACGACATGTTTTGCCTGAGCAACTCCAAAAGAGGAACACAGATGCAAACACTTGTCATGTTCGCTGCGCTTGTCTTTTTCCCTCAGGCACTTTTCCATGGGCTTTTCTCTTCAGTCAGGCTTTTCCAGCTTTGTCTCTTCCTACTACAATTTGAGCTATTAGGCTATCTTTCTAGCCAGTCACTTGGTTCTTCCTTTGAGTTCTATGCTTTATTTGAATTTCAATGGATATTCCCTTACCTTAAATTTGATGTCTACGGGGACGTCATTGGTTGACTATTGCTTGAACCATGTCTTTGAACCAAAACGTTGAACCAATTGGTTGAACCAAAAATAGTTCAAGCTGATGGTTCAATTAAATGAACCACCTGAGTGAAATAAAGCTTTGAACCACTTGGTTGAACTGAGCCCGTTCCTTTAGTTGAACCCACCGTTGAACCACCTATTTGCTGCTTCTCTCTTTGACAGAGGCTACCTTTGAACCTTTGAACCATGTTGAACCATTGAACTTTGAACTCATTGAACCTATTGGTTCAATAGTTCAATGGTTCATTCTTCGTTATTTGGCAAAGTCCTTTGTTCTTTTGCACCAAGTGCATTGAACCAAACCTGGAAACCACTGAGTGCTAGAAACTTGTTCTTTTGACTGAACTTGCCTATAGATGCTTTTTTAACCTGTTGAACCTGTGAATCCCCAATATGGAAAAAGCTTAAAAATGAGGAATTTGAAAGATCAGAACAAATTTTGAGAAGGAAGAGAGAAATTTTGGTTCGTAGGTTGTCCCAAAAATGAGTGGCATTTTTCGGGGACAATAGCTGGCTCCACTTGGGGAACTACCTTCAGTTGTAAAAATCGATTGAAAGGAGTAGAGTCCAGAATCTCCAGTGCCTTATAAGTGTGCCATTGGGCCACGGAGTCATGCTACCCAAGAAAAAAGGTACCAAAAATGAAAACGAAAAGCACAAAACAAAGCAAGAGACTTTACAAATATACATATATACAGGGGGGCTCATCTGACACTTCAAGAGTTGAAGTGCTTCAGATGTTGCCCATTATAACGCAGAGAGAAGAGAGTGCCATCTTGATATTTCAATAGGAAATTTTTTTTACCGTTGAGCTAATGAATATTAAAAGGGCCCCTCCATAGGGAATCAAACTTTCCATGCATCCCCTTTGGTTCTCTTCTCTTGTCCCACAGCAGGACTTGATCTCCAATCTGGAAATCACGATTCTTTATTTTTTGGTCAAAGAGCTTCTTCACCAGACTTTGATGGCGGCAATCTTGTCCACCACTGTAGTTCTCTGCTCATTCAGCTTAGCAAGGTACATGATCCTCTTCTCAAATGAGCTCTCATACGTTTGATCCTCAATTGCCCTAGCCAATTTTAATGCTGGCAATTCCAAGGTGATTGGTATCTCAGCATTGACACCATACAAAATTTGGAAGGGAGACATACCAATTGCTATTTTTGGTGTAATCCTATCTACCCACAGAGCATCAACCAATGACTTATGCCAAGTTCTTTGGTTGTCATCCACTAGCTTCTTGATGATAGTTACTAAATTTCTATTGCTTGACTCAGCCTGTCCATTCCCTTGTGGAAAGTAATTAGAGGAGTGGGAGAGTGTAATTCCATAGCTGAAGCAGAATTAAGTAATCTTTTGAGAAGTGAAATAGGCCATGTTGTCAATGACAATTTTGACTGGGACTCCAAACTTGGACATGATGTTCTCTTTGAGGAAATTGCATACTACTTCAAAAGTAACATGTTTAGTTGGAACTGCTTCCACCCATTTAGTGAAGTAGTTTGTCACTGTAAGGACATAATCATGTCCAATGCTTGATGGTGGGTTTATAACACCAATAAAGTCAATTCCCCATTACTAGAAAGGCTCTTCAATGACCACTAGTTTGAAAGGCAGAGCAGCTAGCTTGGGCCTTCCAACGAATTGCTGGCACAGTTCACATCCCCTGACCCACTTGTATCTATCTCGAAGAGAGTCGGCCAATAATACCTGGCTCATAGGATCTTGTGGGTAGTCACAGGGGCAAAAAAATGTCCTCCACAAGCTGAATTGTGGAAAGACTTCAGAAGGCAACTTTGCTGCTCCTTGTCCACACAACAAAGGACCGTTCCATTAAGGCTTCTCTTGAACAGGCCATTGTCCCAGAGGACAAAATTAGCTACTTTTAGCTTGATGATTCTCCTTTCTTTATAAGATAGGTTCACAGGACATTCACCATAAGTGAGGAAATGAGCAATCCCTGAGTACCACTCATTTGTGGTGGAGACAAAGAGGACTGTTGGTGTGTCATCTTCATCCACTTCTGGTTCTTCATGCTTTTTTCCACTTGGCTTGTTATCAGTAATTTGTTGGCATAGCCCTTTTCCCCATACCAGCTTTGTTGGCTTGATGATCAGATCAAACTCTTGGATCTTTGCAACCCAATTGCCTCTTTTCATCCCAAACTCCTGCTGAGTCAGTATAGATTTCACTATGGTGTCGGGGACCAAGGCAATAATGTGAGAATTGAGGATGTAGAAATGAAAATGCTTCATGGCCTTCACCACTACATAAGCATGATTTTCCATAGTTTAGTATTTTATCTCATGAGATTTGAGAGGGCAGCTCATGAAGGAAATGAGAGATTCCATGCCTTCTTTATTTTGTTGAACCAAGATTGCTAAAAGCATATGTTCTGAAGCATAGCTGTAAATGGTGAATTCTTCGTTATAGTCTGGACAAACTAGAATTGGGGCATGGGCAATGGCAGCCTTTATATCTTAAAAAGTCAAATTGCATTCTTTAGTCTAGCTGAAGGTGGGCTTTCCTTTCATCATGTTTACAATGTGCCTGGTCTTCTCAGCAAATTTGGGGATGAATCTCCGTAAGAAATTCACCTTTCTAAAGAAAGAGTGAATAGAAGTCTTGCTTGTGGGCAAGGAAAGTTCTTGAATAGACTTGACTCGATCTGAGTCAATGTTTATGCCTCCTTTAGACACAATGTGTCCGAGAAGTTTCCCCTCTGTTACTCTGAAAATTGACTTCTTGGGGTTTAAGGAAATGCCATTCTGGCAGTAGCGTTCCAGCACTTGCCATAAATGGTTCACATGATCTGGGTGATGCTTAGAGAAGACAATCAAGTAATCAAGATAAACTATGATGAACTTACCCATCTCATCCTTGAAGGCAAGGTCCATTACTCTTTGGAAGGTGGCGCCAACATTTATTAAACTAAAAGGCATCCTTTTATATGCAAATGTGCCCCAAGGTGTGGTGAAAGCAGTCTTATGTTGGTTTGCTTTACCAACTTTGACTTGATTATATCCTAAGAAGCCATCAAGCATTGATAACATCTCTGACCCTGTCACTATCTGCAGCACTTGATCCATGATTGGCAAAGGATAATTATCCTTCAAGGATGCGTGATTCAAATTTCTAAAATCCACACAAAGGTGAATTTCACCATTTTTTTTTCTTATAGGCACTATATTGGTGATCCATATGGAATGATGGATTGGGAAGATTATCCTAGCATTTAGCATTTTTTGTATCTCAGATAAAATAATACCTAAGGATTTTGGATTATAATGCCTGGTCTTTTGCTTGTAAGGTGTTGAATTAGCCTTGAGAGGAATGTTGTGTCAGATTTCACCAGGCTGGAGTGATTTCAAATCAACGTATGAATATGTTAGGACATCCATGTATTCATTGAGCAAAGAGGTGAACTTGGAACACTTTGCAAGGGTACAACATTTCTCAATGTTCACCATCTTGAGGTCTTCCTTGGTTCCCAGATTTATTTGATCAAATCCCTGAGATGAGCTTGAATCTGTTGGTTATTGTCTAATAAATCTATCATGCTTATCAAATAGCTTCTCAGGGGAAACCAGGCCTTTAGGGATCTTATTCCCTTTTAGTTTCAAGAACTCCTCACCTATGTTTGCATTCTATTCAGGAGCTATTTCATACTTTTGAGATTCACTGCCTTCAAAATATAGACGTTCAAAGCTATCTCTTTGCTCCAAGAAGGAAATGATGTGGCTATCATTGTTAAATACTTGCTAATGACTGGAATTGTCAGGTATGCTTGGCCAAAAGACCAGCTCAATTGTGTACTTATCTCCTTTGACATTTGGCTGGGGGACCAAGAGAGTAGCTGAAATAGCCAATGCATCCACCCAGTCATTGAACTCTCTGGGAGCTGCAGAGATGCTGAAAGCATCAAAGTCTTCAAGCTGGTCCCAGACTAGATTGCGGTAATGGCGCAATCTTTCATTCTTGGTTTGATATAGGTTCCTCACCTGACAAGCCACTAGTTCAGCATCTCCTTTAGCATGAAGGAGCTTGATGCCTTTGTCCTGAGCGGCTCTCAATCTAGGTAGTAGAGACTCATATTCAGTTGTATTATTCGTGTTGCTGAATTGAAATTTATAAGATGAGGGAAAAATATCTCCTTGAGGAAATATTAACACCACCCCAGATCCTGAACTAGTGGAAGAGCAGCTGCCATCAAATTCAATAATCCATACCTCATTTGATCCCGATTTCCTTTTGGGTTCTTCTTCATCTGGTGGTGGAGAAACTTTTACACTTGCTTGATGCTCAACCAATTTCTCTATTGTTCCAACTGATTGCATTTCCAGGCTGTCATCAGTAGGAGCTTCATCAGATGTATCATGAACTCCATCCGTGTATAGAATGTAGTTACCCATGTTTGAAGATTCAAATAGAATTTGGGATTTAGGTGTTGAGGTCTGGGTAACAACATATTTTGATTCCTTCTCAGGGAGCAGTCTCTTCATAACACCCTTGACTGGAATTCTCACCTCAGATAAATCCATGTTAAATTCACCATTGACATCTCTACAAAATTTTCACCCAAGAAGGATGCCATATGATGCTAGGATGTCTGCTACCAAAATAGTCATCTTGATTCTTTTATCAAGAAATGCAGCAAATGCAAATTTGGCATCTTTAATTTGTCCCAGCAAAGGCACTTGCTTGTTCTCCATGGAGAAGCATCTACCAAAAGTTTTGGTCTATGTGAGATCAAGGGATTCGACCACTTTAGTAGGCATGACATTGTCTAAAGCTCCAGAGTCAATGATGCAATTATTCAGCTAATGTCCATTTATTAGTAATGAGACATAAAAAGGTTCAGTCCTGCCAGGAGCAGAAGAGGGAGCGGTGACAAGATTGTTCCTGGTGGGTGCATTCCTAGCAGCATCATGCATCATTTTGGGAATTTCTTGCTTAACAGGGATGTCCTTATTTCTAACATAGTGAATTAGTCTGTCCAATTGCTCAGGATGGGACTGCAGAAATTCAAATTCTGACATTTGAATTTTGGTTCTCTTTATATGGTCAATGATATCAAATGTCTGGAACGAGCCAGGAATAGAGGATGGGAGTTCATCCTTTTGATTTTTTAAAGGGGGAGGACTAAACTTTGAAATTAAAGTGGAAGGCGTATGGACATTTGGGCTATTTACCTCTTTTGAAATCGCCGAGTCCTTTGGTTAGAGAGGAAGAGTAGATCCCCACTTAGCAATTGAAACTGTTGGTTGAGGTCACTCCCCTACTTTGTCCTTATCAGCTTATTGAGTTGATTGATTTCTGGATCAAGTGAATATAGCATATGACCCTTCAGTTGCATTACCTTCACGCCTGGGTTCATTCTGATAATTTAGGAAACCAATATGGGAGTTGCTAGCTAATTCTTCGTCTTCCTCAGTGAATAAATTAGCATCATCTTCAGAATTTAACTCAGGCTGGGATGAGAAATCCACTTTAGCTTCTAGATATCTGACTGTCAAGTTGTTTGGAGGTGCTTCAAGGGCGAGGTTCCTCTGTGGAGGGGGAAGGTGATTTTGCTATACCTGATTCCTTGTAGCATTGCCTTGGTACACCTAATTCTAAAATGTCCTCCTGGGCATATCTCTGTATGTGGGGGCAAATGACATTCCTTGTGACATTTGCTTTCTGAGAGCTAGCATTTGATTTGCTAGCTTTTATACCATCAAGTCAGTGGTGATTGCAGGTGAATACTCAGAGTATGAAGAGGATTTACCTTTCTTAGGGTCTCTCCTTATCTTTTTAGCCAAGATAAGGTTATCCTCCACTTCAGTGGCTAGGTCTTGAGCTTCAGCCAAGTCTATTTGGCTAGCATGCCTCAACAGGAAACTCATTTCAGGAAGCTGCGAGTTGATGAAGAAACATTTGAGGTTCTAAGGTGTTGGTTGGGAAATTGTAGGAATCTTGTTCCTCAGCTTGTCGAACCTGGCAATGAAGTCCCTCATAGGCTCCTGGGGCTCCTTCTTCATCTAAGTGAGCTGGGCTAACAAGGCATGTGCATCCTTTGTAGGCTTAAACCTTACTTCAAATTTGGCTTTGAGTGTCCCAGTCAGTCACTGACCTGGCTTGTAGGTGATAGAACTAGTCAGTAGCAGCACCTTGTAGTGTTTCCACAAACATCTTGACTGCTATATCTTCATGCTCTACTCCAATCATGCCACAGGCTATGCTGAAGGCCACGATGTGTTCATCGGGGTGAACTTTCCCATCATCAAGGAATTTGGGGAAATTCTTCCTCGAGCTACGTGGAAGCTCATGTAGAGGTGGAGTAAGGTTGAGTGGACCAAAAGAGTTACCCCAAGGGCCCCGAGCTGCCATGATTGGATTATGGAAAGTGGGGGTAACAAATCTGGGTGTAGTATTTATAGGTAGGGATCTATTAACAGTAGGAAAAGAAGCTCTACCTTGTGTTGGTGACCCAATAAGGTTAGGAGGAAGAATCCTAGATCGTTGGAGGAAAGGTGGTGGAGGAAACAGATCAAAATTGTTCTGTTGTGCCAACTCAAACACAGGGTCAAAAGCACCCTTAGATTTCTAGCTTCTTGTGTAGCATGGAGTTGTCAAATTTAAAACAAAAGAAAGGAAAAGGGCTATTCCTACTTCAGCCTAGAGCTTGAATCTTCAAACTGCTTGTCTTTCCCAATGGATCTAGTTTGTAGACTAGATGATGAAATGGATATGGAGGATGGAGGGAGACAATAAGGCTATAATGATAGTGGGTAAGACCTAGATGGGAGTCGCCAGACTCTATAATGGATAAGGTGATAATGATAATGGGTAAGACACAGGTGATGTTTCAATCTGAAACTTGAGGTTCCAAATTGCATAAAATTATTGTGTTCCTAGTGGATCTGGTTTGCAGACCAGATGATGAAATGGATATGGAGGATGGAGGGAGATAATAAGGCTATAATGATAGTGGGTAAGACCCAAATGGGAGTCACCAGACTTTATAATGGAAAAGGTGATAATGATAATGGGTAAGACACAGGTGATGTTTCAATCTGAAACTTGAGGTTCCAAATTGCACAAAATTACTGTGTCCCCAGTGGAGTCACCAAAAATTATTGGGTGAATATTTTGTCGGCCAGCTAACTGGTGACCAAAATAGTTCATATCACTATAGCATAGGGAGATTAGTCGGCTAGATGTGTAGGTTTATTGCATCAACAGGGGACAAATCTCTCCTCTCATCAAGGGGAGGTTCCCTATAGATATGTAGGAGATGTAGGAGGCTATATATATATATATATATATATATATATATATATATAGATATATATATATATATATATATATATATATATATATATATATATATATGCAGAAAGTAAGACACAGGGGGTAGGATAAACCATCCATCTCTCTTCTTTTAGAGATGATGCTGACAAATAGAAGAGAAATACTGGGTGATGGGGAAGGTGCTTCTCTTCTTTCAGAAGTAACTTTTAGCCAAGAGCCAGATTCCTTCCTAAATAGTAGAAATCTTGATGAAGCAACAGAAGGCACTTCTCTTCTTTCAAAAGTACTTGTTCTTGCAGGCAACACGAATCTTTCTGGTAATAGGTAACCAAAGGTGCAGAGTAACCAACAACCTGAAATGTAGTGCAAAGTCTCCACCTCGACTGCACAAAGAGTATATCACAAAGGATAATGGGGGCACAAAGTCTCCCTAGAATCCTCAACACAAAAAGGAAAGGAAAACACAGACTGAAATCAATTGTGAAAGCACAAAGTCTTCTCACAGTTGGTTTCAGGACACTTCTTTGTTACCTTTACTAATTTTGTGCACCAAATTAAATGAATAAGGACACCTTCAGATGACAAAAGTTAGAATAGCATAAATTCTAGAAAAAACTTGCTTTCTCATTCAAATAACAAGGAAAATGAAATTACAACTTGAGCTCAAAGTCTCAGTCTTCTTCTTTCAAAATGGGCAGAGTTTCATTCTTGTAAAAAAAATGAGAAGTCTCTTCTCAACAAATAAGAGATTATAATATATAGTGCCCCAAGAAAGACTTGGGTGCTTGTTTTTCATATGTTGGCCCATTCTATGCATTCAATGCCTTGGCATTTTTAGGTTTATCAAAGGACTACATTGAAAATAGGGCAACTATCTTAACTATGGCGTGTCATTTCATCCCATATGTCTTCTCTCAAGTCTGGATCATCTGGTCTATCCCCTCTGATGTCTGCATAGCCATCCATTCATCTTTACTTCATGGAAGAAAATAGGTCGTGTCCTTGGTTTGGTGTACTTAGAAGTCTACTTGATCCACTATTTCATCTACTAAAAATAACTCTTTCAAAGATATTTCTGATCCTTTGGCTCCTTCATTCACTACTTAAGCACTTATTTGCTCTTTATATCCCTTCTTGCCTAAGTCTTCGGGGGGGGGCGGGGGGAGGGGGGGGTGGTCCTTTTTGCATCTTTGACAAGTAGCAAGCTCCGCTATCATGAAACTCATTAGAAACTCATAGAAAATGGAGTCCATGACACGTTTTGCCTAAGCAACTCCAAAAGGGGAACACAGACGCAAATACTTGTCATGTTCGTTGTGCTTGTCTTTTTCCCTTAGGCACTTTTTCGCGGGCTTTTCTCCTTAGTCAAGCTTTTCTAGCTTTATCTCTTCTTGCTAAAATTTGAGCTATCATGCTATCTTTCCAGCGAGTCACTTGGTTATTCCTTTGAGTTCTATGCTTTATTTGAATTTCAATAGATATTCCCTTACCTTAAATTTGATGTCTACGGGGACTTCATTGGTTGACTGTTGCTTGAACCATGTCTTTGAACCAAAATGTTGAACCAATCAGTTGAACCAAAAATGGTTCAATTGAATGAACCACTCGAGCGAAATAAAGCGTTGAACCGCTTGGTTGAACCGAGCCCATTCCTTTGGTTGAACCCGCCGTTGAACCACCTATTTGCTACTTCTCTCTTTGATAGAGGCTGCCTTTGAACCTTTGAACCATGTTGAACCATTGAACTTTAAACTCGTTGAACCTATTGGTTCAATGGTTCAATGGTTCATTCTTCGTTATTTGGCAAAGTCCTTTGTTCTTTTGCACCAAGCACGTTGAACCAAACTTGGAAACCACTGAGTGCTGGAAACTTGTTCTTTTGACTAAACTTGCCTGTAGAAGCTTTTTTAACCTATTGAACCTGTGAATCCCCTTTATGGAAAAAGCTTAAAAATGAGGAATTTGAAAGCTTAGAACAAATTTTGAGAAGGGAAGAGAGAAATTTTGGTCCATAGGTTGTCCCAAAAATGAGTGGCATTTTTCGGGGACAACAACATCAACCTTAGGCATTTCAAAAATAAAGAGTTTAGCCAAAGGGCATTCCTAAGTGGTAATACAATTTTCAAAATTAGGATGGGAAATTTGGCTAGTTATAAGGGATGGAAGGATAGTTTCAAAATATTCTTGAGGAGGGGTGGGAGGGATTTGAATGGTTCCAAATGTTTTTTCTCTAACAACTTCTCCACTTAAGCATGATTTGCTCCTTCATGAGTTACCATCGCATCCTTCCATCTTGGGAAGGTGGGTTTAAGGGTATTTTCATGTAGTTAAGGGGCTGATGAAGGGGAGAAATATATATCTAGGAAACTTGGAGTTTCTTTGGGATTGGTAACTTCATTTTAGGATGGAGGAGTAGGTCCAGATGACTCACTTTCAGTTTCCATGATAGGTTTCATCCACATCTAATTTGCCAACTCAATTTTCCTTTCAAGGTGAGCCTCAAAACTTAATTTTTCTTATTCACAATATTCCATAAGTTTACTATCCTACTCCATCATTATATCTTCTTTTTCTTGACTAATTTCCTATATGGGTTTCTAAGAGGAGAACTGTTGGGGAAAGGACAAGGAATTTGGAACACCTTGAGGCTGCCAAGATGGAGGTTGTTCATAAGTTCTTAAGCTTTTTTCTAGATGGAAGATCAAACCACAAACATCAATCATATAATTAGAAAGACATGGCCAACTAGATTTCTCTATAGGAATCCAATCCCTTTTTACTTTCTCCAAAGCTTCCCTCACACTCTTGATACAAACACTAGGAATATTTTGACCACAACCACACCTAGTATCAAGGTTTAACATATAGTTTTGATAATCAAGGAGGTTTATTTTGAAACTAATAATGGAATGGCTTGAATAGGAGCTAGGTAAGCTAGATGGAGCACACATTTTATTAGGCTGGTCATTGAAAACATATGCTTGATGAGGATCATGACAAAACTAGAAAAGAACTTGCTCATAGCTAGGAGGAAAAGGCAAAGCTAGACGTAACTCTTCAAATTGTGTCAAAACATGCTCAAACTCATAATTATCCATGAGTTACTTCAAAAAAAGATTATGAAACAATAAAATACTTTCAATAGGTATACCTAGACTACTAAACTAGTAGATATGAACTTGTATTCACCATTGGTGCTTAGTGAATTGCCTCCAAAGGCTAGTGTCTTGAGGAAAACACCAAAACTCCTCAAGGAATGGACTTAATAGTCTGACCGTACATGCCAAAAACTATTTTCACTTGAAAACACCCAATGAGTAGATGTGAAAAACTTATCCTCACTCAATTTGAATAATGGAACCACGCTAGGGATGTGGGTATCCCTATTGGAGGGTGGATCTCTAGATTAAGGTCTAGCTCCCCTTGATGTGCCATTTAAGCTCATATTCCTATTAATAATAACTTAGGGGGGATGAAAAGGGTTATAATAACTTAAAGTAAACCTATTATACTATAAGTTATGTACTAAAATATTTTCTCTACTCATACCTTCAACATACACTTGAAACTAAGGACAAGTAACACATACACTTCATTCAACATCAATTTCTCCTCTCACATCAGTGCTTCAACATGGGGTCATGAGGATGACATGGGATAGGAGGAAATAATAGGAATTATAATAAACTTTATTTATTATCCTACTTATTCACACCTTCATTCTCTTCAAACAATTCTTGTTGACCTATAAGAAGGAAATCACAATACAATAGGTACTAACGGAATCATCATGTAAAACTAAATGGAAATTACACTTGCACAAGACTAATAGTAATAATTTACACTTAATGTAATATTTTAATGAGGTAAAACACTTTTATTTATTGATTCAAGGTAAAATTTTGGTATGGCTTCACCATACACAGGCAAAGAGATCCATACAATGCCAAAATGGCTAGAATTTATAGAAGAATTGGGAAGGTAGAGATAAGGGAAGTCCAAGAGTCACTTGGACATGTGTTAATCTGATATAATCATTTAAAATTGCATGTATAATAGAGTTGGGTTGATTTATTCCATTTCATAGTGTATACTTGTCCAAAAAAAGTCATAAAGATAGTGAAAATTGATTTATTCCATTTCATAGTGTATACTTGTCCAAAAAAATTCATAAAGATAGTGAAAAGTGGCACAAAATTGCCAATTTGACATAAGAAACTGCCCACCTGAGTTGCCTTCCAAAAATGCACTTATCACTAAAAAAGGTTAGGTATGATGGTTAGTCTGAGAAAAATGGTTACAAAAAATTCTCCACATTCATTTTATTGATATCTAACTATCCCTATTCTTTTGGGCATGCAAATTCATCACTGGAAGTTTCTGAAAGGCTCCTTTCCATGTACCTTCTCCACTTGGCATCCAAAACTCCTAAATTTTCATAATTTATCCATGAAAAAGAGGGAATTACACTTTTAAAAGTCTCCCATACCATTATTTTCAAAAAAAAAACATTTAAAAGGTATCCCTAGTTGATTTTCACCACTTTCCTAAGTGTTCACTATTCTAGCTCACTAGACTACCTGAAAGTGTGAGTCTAGTTAGGACACTTAGTGTATAATTCAGAAGATGAGATGAATTTTTGAAGTTATCTCAAGTGTAGGGATTCCTTCCAAAACTTGTTTCATCATCTAACTCCTCTTTCAGCTTTTACACCACTCAAAATGTCCAAAACAAACTTGGTTTTCCCCTATTCCATATAATTCCATACAATAAAATCACACGTGTGAGATCCTCTAAGATTCCTTTACAAATTCCAAGGGGTTTCATGTCAATAAACTTGCATTTAGATTTTCAAAATGCTCCCTCTCTCAAATCATGTCTTTGTGAGGGTTTTACAAGGGTTTTGGGTGACCTGGACTCTTAACCTTTGTTCATATCCATTTCACATTGTTTCTCCCTCAAAATTATACTAAAGGATCCTTAATGACCCTCTATAACTCTCCTAAATTCCTCTAGGTCCCATGCATCAGTTCATGAAAGTTATGAACATTTCAACTTGGATATTTGAGCCATTTCCTACATTCTATTAGGGGTTTGGTGTATTCCCAGCCAAAAATGGCTTCTTGATGAGTTCCTCTATAAACCAAAAGTTCACACACCTCTATATGCATCCTCAAAACATTATTCAATCACTGTAATGGTTCTTCACTAGCCAAGAATGATAATGTCACCAGCTTAGAGACTGGGTCTAGACCTTGTCAATAGATCTATCTACACTTTTAGGTTCAAAAGAGAAAATTTGAATGGATACCTAGATACAATGACTTTGGGAACCTAAAATATACTTCTCCACTCATGAAATAAATCATTTGTATGAATGGTAAGGTTAGACTTTGAAAAGGCCTTCCACTTAGAGCTAGATTTGCACATTGTCTTATTGCCCCTGCCTATATACCTTCTAGTCCAAGTCACCTCATTAAATCTACAATATAATAACATGTTAAATAATGTTTATTTGGGTGTGTAAAAAATATTCCAATGATCTTGAGGGTGATCAGATATTCTAGTTCATGCTTTTGGTCCCTTTTCCTCAAAACTAAAGTGACCCTCCGCTAAGACCAAATAGAAGATATGTGCCTTGATTTATCACATAGATAAAACATATTATAATTTTCCCTAGATCATAGGGATTATCCCTACCAAATTTAATTCCATATTCTAAGGATAGATCCTCTAAAATATTCAAAACTCGAGACCAGGTTTTCACAGTCACACTTTGTGTAGGGTATAGGGTATTTGACTGAGTTGTTTGCCTAGGGAATTTTCCTATAGAGAAATGGTCCTATAATGTTAATTTAATGTTTTTGGATTATAATTAGCTTCATTTTATGTTTTTATTTCACCTTATTGATTTTTATACCTTCTCTCTTTCTTAGAGTATTCAAAACCATACCTTGCTTAAGCTCTAAAAGGACCCTATTTTACTATGACAATGGGTAGGGGATATTTTCTTCAAATCATTTCTAGTATCATGTTTACCAAGGTATATAAAATCATATAATACATTTTATATCTCACTTTAATTTTCCAATGTGAGCCACTCCTATAAATATAGCGCCTTGGCCTGCTAAACCCTCCAATTTCTCACTATCTTCTTTGGACTGAAACAGTCTAAGATCCTACTTGTAGGTGATTTTCACCTATCTAAAGTCCATAAAAACCATTTTTTATTTATCTCATAATACCATCTTCATTTCACCCATTTTAATACTTCAAATGGTCTCAAAAAACCCTTTTTACTCTTGACTATCACCAACCTTCAAACTGTGACTGTAGATGCCCATTTTGTCATGGATGTAGTTTGTCAATGTGGGTTCTTGACTTCAAAGTGTAAATACAAACCTTTTTTTCCCTCCGTAACATCAAGTCACATAATTTTACCTCATTAAATTCTTCACTTGAGATTTAAAACCCATCCTACTCCAAATTGAGTTAAATCTTAAATATCTTTGACTGTATGTACATGCTTTTAGCCCTATAAGTTGCATTTTGATAGATGTTTAGCTCTAAATTATATGTAACTCATATGGTTTCACTCCTATATTCAACCATTAGCATCATTCCATATGCTTATGTTCATGGTTTTATTTTAATATACCACTTTTTACCCCTGTTTGGGACTAAGCTCCAATTCTAGGTTGTAGGTGCCCATTTTGCCATGGTTGTAGGTTTTCAAGATGGTTGATAACCCCCACAAGATGTGTAAAAGGTATTTGGGCATATCCTTACCAACATACACCATAAAATTAGTCACTTGGATTCTTATATTCTCTATAAATATCACCTCACCTTGATTTTTACCAATCTCCATACCATGACTATGGGTAGATGTGTTCCTAGGCTTGTAGGTTGTTTTGGAGACATTTGAAGCATATTAGTAGTGTATACAACTTTTTTAGATTATACTTAGCTTTTGAGATATTACCAATAGGACCTAGTTCATCATGGATTCCTAAACATCATCTTTTGTTATCAAACCCTCAAATACTACCTTCACTACCTACCTTGCTCAGTGTACAGACAGGGGATAGGCCTGATAGGTCCTTTGACATAGTCATTGCCTCTTCCATGAATGAGTGCTCAATTTTTATTATTAATTTGATTTTAAGTGTTCCCTCTTGTAATAATAGGCCTGGGCCTAATCAAATACCTTGTATGGTAAACACTCATCAAAGATCTTGTAGGCAACACTATTAATTTTTAGTGCCTTTTTACTATTTTAAAAGGTCTGAAAACATGCATGATATTTACCCATTAAAGATCAAACTTGGTATGTTGTTTAATAATTTATAGGAATATAAGGTAGGCATAACAATAATCCTCAAAACCAAAACTAGCTTCACCTTATGAAAACCAAAAAAAAACCCTGGGAACTCTATTTAGGATGTTTAGGGACTAAGGAACAAAACTCAGTTACCTTCTTCATTTGTAATTCTCTACCTTCCATGACTTAGTGAAGGAATTAGGTTACATAAATCAAAGTTATATGCATATGGATTTGAGAGGATATTCCTAAAACCATCTCCATTCCTTAATTCTCCCTTGCCTCCTGTGTACGGACCTCCTATAGGCTAGACTGTGTTACAATGGACATTGAATGGAAATAATGGAGAGGATGCACAATTTAGGCCTTTTGAGAAGGATTATGACATTAAAACATGTTCATGACATCCAAGAGATACATAACCTTGTCTAATCCCTCATGTTGTCATCGATAACTATCCAACAACATCTGTAGGTGTACTCTTTTTGAGAAGAAGGTACAATTCTAAACCAAAGTGGAAAATAAGCCTAGAGAAGGCTTCCTTGCATTATTAATACATTTCAAAAAAAATTAAGGATGTAAAAACTACAATAAAACCTTGAAAATCATGTGGAAACCTTTGAAAAACATGGAATCATTAGACCAAAATAAGAAAAATGAAGAAGAATGCAAATAATGACCCCCTCTTCAATGTAATTTCCCAAAAAGCTACCTGGATTGTTAATGATTATTCATATAGTAGGATTCACTAAATTTAAAATTATTATAATCTATGCATATTATAATTATATCCCTATCTAGACACAAAAGCATTTCCTCCAACTTCAACTGTGCGGCTCATGGTGAGCACTTGAAGTTGAACATTCTTTGTATGCCAAGAGGAGAGAATGAGAAAATAAGTTTCAGAAGAATATTTTTTCATTATCCTTGAATTAAAATTGTGTAAATTATTTTGGGAAGGTGAAGAGTTTTTCTTCTCACGTTTTTGGTTGATGATGGACTTGGGAAGTTTGTACAAGTGCCCAAAAACTCCTATTTTTGAGGGAAAACTAGTCTTTCTTGATCAACCTACCAAATTTCAATAAGGGATAGATAATATAGACTCCTTAGGACACATGGAATGTGATATTATTTTTTGAAACTTGCACACTTCCCAAAAATCTACACAAAGCATTAAGTGCACTTAAAATGACATCTAAATGACCCAAAAATGATAAATAGACCTATGAGACTAATAACCAAAGGTAGTATAACATGAAATGACATTAATTAACCCTTGAAACAATTTATAATATCCATTTAAATCCAATATATACCCAAAACTCAATTTTTTGCCTATAGGTGCCCTAATTTGACTAGAAAGTCAAATTTGCTCAACAGTAGCACCATAAAAGGGACAATAGTGACACATGGTGCTAGTGTCCTAATTTTGGTACTATTGTCCTTTCCTTAATTTTTCCATAAACAAATATATTTTCAAATCTTAGACCACATATGATCAAACTAAACATCTTTTACTACCCACACAATCACTAGAATTATATATATATATATATATATATATATATATATACATGACTTTTATTTCTCTAACCACTAGATGGAAATCAGATGCAAATTACTCATTAAAACTTAGAATAAGTTGTGCATAATTAAGGTTATCAATTCCTATTATGACCTAATTCTACATACAACCATATAAGACATCCCTAAGCTTAGATTACTTGGATTTATAATCTCAAGCACATTCAAATCACTTAGTTTTATAATCATACTATCTTCACTTGCACTTATACTAGTGCTTATGGGGTGAGAACTATATCGAGCTTGATACCTCTTCAGAGTATTGTTATGTAGTAAAATCTCATCACAATAGGATATTGAATATGTCCAACCTACCCCACTAACAATACACTTTATTAATTATATCAACTAGATGCCCTATCAATATGAAGGATTAAGGTTTGCTCATAAAATCAATCAAAATATATCACCTATAGGGTTTCAGAACTTATGCATGTAAGCACATGCTTGATATACCCAGACATAGGCATACTTAGAAGCTCAAAATAGTTCTACATAGAGGACACTACCACCAAAACAAGGACACTAGTACCACATGGATATACTATCCAATTAGGTTGATGCTATTTATAAGGAGTTTTGACACTTGGATTTTATTTATGACACTTAGACTAGACTTTTCCTCAATTTTCATCCTCTAGATCATTTATCTTAATCATTTTCTATCTATTTTATTATTTACATTATTTATTAATATTTTTAGAAAGGTCAAATTTATTTAATTATGTAATAGATTAGTGGTTGTATTTATTGCATATTTCTACCCTAATTTAATACTCATCTCTTTAATAACATAGGATTTACATTTATCTAAGTTCTCAAAGGTTAAAACAACTTTAATCATCTAGCTCATTTAGGATATTTTATACATAATTTTTATCCTTCTTTGCCTGACTTATCTTATTAACAACTCAATTATTTACAAAACATTACATATTTTTATTTTCTCACTCACTAGCATCTTGATATACTACTAGTTATCTCAACCAATGACTCTACTTAGGTTACAACTTAGCTCTTGTTTATGAATCACATATTATCATGCATACTTTTCATGTTTATTTCCTAGCTTTGTGGATTGCATGTACTCTCTCTTTGTCATTGAGAAAGTTTGAATGTGACTTTTGTGTGTGGATATAAACCTTCATTCTCTATTTATATGGGTTTGAGTAAATTTTAATAACTCTTTGTGTGTGTATTTTATGTGTATTCAAACATTTAAAATTGTCCTTCTATGTGGTTATAATTTTTCATTTCTTGCTTCTATGCATATGAGGAAATATTAACATGTCATTGTGAGTGATTTTGCTTATGTGAGTTACATTTGAACATGTCCCTTCTATGTGTCCCCTTGTATTTGTATTACATTATTTGTGTGCTTTATATGTACTCTTTTATTGTGTGCATCATGGTCATGACACCTTACTTGGTTCTTTTCTCATATTTTAATTCCATGATGGATATTATGCATTCTTTTCTAAGTAGTTCTATTCAGCATTACATACTTAGTTTGATCACTTATCTATGTGCCTAAATGCTAACATTTATCTAGACACTCATGATATGAATGCTTGTTCATAAACATGTCTCACATTACTACTATGCTTAGTTTATCTATATGATGATGAAATGGTTTTACATGTTATCATTATTACTTAGATTTACATATTTTTGTCATAATATTATTTATTTCACAACCTCAATAACTCACCTCAAAAAATTTGGCATTTAGAGATGTTTTTATTAGAGACTAGACCTCCCAGATAAGCACACAAATATAATTTTATATTTATTACACACTTAGCATAATTTCAATCTCATAAAATGCACATAAATTTATTTTAGATAGGATCATATTTTTAGACAATAGAGCATTTCTCTCTTTTCCTTCCCACTATTATTGTCCAAATGAGTAAGAAACAAGAATTTTGAAAATTTATCAGAATCTTAGTTTACCTAGTATAGTATGCAATATTTTTACAATTGACATTTCCAAAATTATTGAGTTTTATCTCATATTTACTCAATTTGGGGGCATCATGTGTGACATGTTATTCTATCTTAATGGGGGTTAGTTGAAAACAAAATGAATTTGATCATATAAACTTTAATCATTGATGCCAATGTTATTCTATGTTAACACAAGTTTTCTCATGAACATAGGTGTCATTATTCAATTTTAGAATTTATATGCACTAGATATTAGTTTGGGGTCATGTGTGTGGCATATGTCTTCCTCATTACTCAGTTTCACACTAGTTCCAAAGATGAAATTGAAAATCCATGTCATTCTCCATGTTGTATAAATTAGACATAGATTATAATCAAAATTTTCACTATTTTGCACCTTTTAGCACCATAATTGAATGTTATTTTATCTACAATGGTTGGTTTATTATGTACACTAGTGTTTGCACAAGTATTTAAACTCATTTTTCACAATAATAATCTATCATGATTCATACAAGGATTCTAAACTACTTCATTAATTTAGGTATGGGATGATAGATTCAAACACACCTTGAGTTCTTAATCATAATTGTGTATTGATGAGAAATGGGGCATGCACAGTTCAATCCAAGCTATTCAATGAAAATTAAATCTCTAAGGGTCCTACCCTCTATAGTTACTAGTTTTACACCAGTAATAAATAATGGTTTGCATACCTAATCAGGTGTATTTGGCCCTTGTCATTCTCTAGTTTCTTTTCTTTTTAATTTTTATATTTAGCTTAAGTAAATATTGATATCACATATGTTTCATTAAAATTTTACATGGAGAATGATGAACATTCCATATAGATTATTATATCTAATACAAAGTGTCCACAAGTGTTACCTTTTGGTTATATATTACATTGCAATTAATAATTAAGGTATTATCTAAGTAAGTAATGAGTGAAATTGTCCTTTTTTGTATGAGATAAATTATTGATTCTTTATCTTTTTATTGTGTCTAACTTGGATGAAATTAGCACAATTTTGTATATAGAAATACATCCCTATGACAGGATCATTTTGAGAAGACATCAAACAATTTTGATAACACTTTTTGTCAAACATTTTGAAGATTTGTTGAAGAACACATAGAGATCCAAATATTTGTAGCTCTGAATATGATCCAAAGGTGCTTTGAAAATGCTTCACAAACACTTTGAATATCTATATAGAGTGCTCCAAAGATGTCCAGGTGTTATCCAAAGATGTTTAACTAGATCCTACAAATCAAGATAGTAACTCCAAAGATATATATTAAATATATATAGACTTTCCATATTTAGATATCTTATTGTAGACATTACTATTCATAGTAATGATCTAAAATGATCTGGATATATTTGTATTTATTTGTAAAACTAGACACAATACCTTTAGATCTATATTAGTTATTTTATATCTATTGTTAGTTGAGTCAGTTTTAATGCTTTGCTATAAGTGTGGGATCTAATTCTTAGATATTTTATTTTAAATAAGCAGATTTGGTTGTTTAGATTACCAAATTTTGTATTATGTAATATATTTGAAGTTACTATCATGTAGCTCAAGATAGTAACACTAAATATATATATTATATATAGAGACTTTCCATATTTAGATATCTTATTTTAGACATTAATATTCATAGTAATGGTGTGAAATAATCTAGATATATTTTTATTTTTATTTTGTAAAACCAAATGTTTCTATGCAAAATTGCTTTCTACATTCAAAGAAGAAATAAGAAACTAAAAGAAATGGTCAAGGCTAGAAGATACCTGATAAAGTCGTGCGCACCGAAATCAGACGTTGGAAGATTCTCCTCTTTGGCTGTGGAGGAATGACACCTGCGAAGAAAAGAGACTGAAACACGAAAAAATGTTAGTCAAAGATATGGTGGGCTGTCAGGTGAACACCCGATCCCAGAAGTACGAAGACTTCCTAGAAGGATATCAACCCACTGATAAAAAAACAAAATATTAGACGAAAGTAGATAATAAAAGATAAAATGACAGAAATAAATGACAGAAAATAAAGTGCGTACTTGATATGCAACACTTTTCTGCACAGTCGCCGGCATCGGTCACTGTGGTGCTGGCGTCGGTCAGGGAAGGTGCCGGCATCGGTCAAACTGCCGGCGTCGGTCGGGGTAGGGACCGGCGTCGGTCGGGGCAGGTTTTGGACAGAGTCTACGCGAGTTGCAGAAGGTCTGGGAGAGTTGGGTCAGGGTCTTGACAGGGTCGGGACAGGGTTTGATGGAGTCGAGACAAAGTCAGGGCAGAGTCTAGGTAAGGTTTTGGACAGATTCTAGGCAGGGTTTTGGACAGGTCCTAGTCAGGATAAGGTCGAGTCTAAACAGGCTCTGGGGATTTGCAGAAGGTCGAGTCTAGACAGAATATAGAGTATGGAAATAACAAGAAAGCAATAACTAAAAATAAAAATAAACAGATGAGGATACTTACCTGTCACAGTGCGAAGACATGATTGACGTTGTTGAAGTTGTCTGTGCAGTGCCGGATTGAAGCGAATGCAGATTGGTTGATGCCGGAGTTGGTTGATCGCGAGAGTGTTGATTGCAAGGGTCTGTGAATGTCAGAGTTTAGAGGTTGATTGATTGATTGATCTGAATGGTTGATTGATCTATTGATTAATTGATTAGCCTTTCGAATGGTTGGCGGACGCTAATGAAGGCGAGGGACGGTTCGAGAGACGGTTCGATAACCGTTCAGAAAACTGATTGGGAACCGAATGATAATTGAAAATGGATAACGGTAAGGTGACTGACGTCAGCAGGATTGCCGATGTCAGCTGATAAGTGACCGACGTCGGCGACATCGGTCGGGTAAAGACCGTCATTGACAGATGCACAATGGGGATAGAGTCTAGCTTTAGCTCTGTGCTCATTTTTACATGCTGCCAGGGTCAAGGCTAATGGAAAAAGTGATCGACAAGGGTTAAATAGGCGAAGAAGAATAAGATGGGGAATGACCAAGGGAGTCGACACGATTTCGGTGTCTACATTTGCCCCTTTTTGTCTTGTTGGTTGTTCTGGATGAACTGCAAGACAAAAATAGGAGTGATTGCCCCAGGTGAGGGATAAGGTTGATTTCATCTTGTTGGTTGTTCGAATGAACTACAAGACAAAAATAGGTAGTGGATTGCCCTGATTATGGATAAGGTATTCCCCCTCAAAGCAGGAGTCGAGGGAAGGGAACTGGGAATCGGGTGCTGATTTGATAAAGAGTGGATGAAAAAAGGGTGAGGGTGAACGCTGTAAAAGGCATGATTGCACGCATAACACTGCACGAGATGATGAGGTCAAATTGTCGCAGGTCAAGGGTCGAGGAGTGCCAAAATTGAAATAACCAGGCCCCAGCATTTAGTCATCTGCTGATTGGGTTATTCAATCGAAGCTGAAGCTCCAAATGGGTCGTCGCATTCTAGGTATCCCGGGCTCAGGAAGTGCTCCTAGAAACACGAAAAAGTCACAAGTAGTGTGGATCAACCGTCTTGCGATCCTATACTTGTGAGGGTCCAAAAAGGGCTGCGCACAATTCTGCTAACCAGTCATGAGGTAGCATATATGCAAAAATAACCAAGGCAACAGTGTCTTGGAAGTGGTCAAGGTCGGAGGAGATAGGTATGATCTCCAATGGTTGGTGGTCGAGGGGAGGAATGGATGAAAGGATGTGGCCGAGCTAACCTCAGAAGACCCCGTGGCAACTGAGTGCTGCCTACATAGCCCTGGTCATAGGGCCTCAGGCCAATGTAGTTCTCCTGAGAAGGGAGGGAGGGTCAAAGGGATAAAATTGGTCGTGGTCAAGGGCAAGGTTATGGTTAAAAGAAGGAAAGAAGGTTTGTCCATCAGAGAGACGAACAAACGAGGGTAGTCAAGCTAACACCAAAAGACAGTGGTGTCATCTGAGTGCTGCCTACATAGCCCTGGTGGAAGGGCCTCAGACCAATGTAGTTCAGACAAAGGGTCTGAGTGGTAGACAGGTGGTCAAAAATGGTTGATAGATTGGTCTTGGTTATGAGGAAATGATGAGGAGAAAAGATGTTGCAGCCTTTTCTAAATGGTGTATTCTGCAACATTGGTTGAGAGGTCTTTCATCCCTGGCAATATTCCATATTCGTGATGGATGTATGCTAAAAATGAATTGAGGTTTATTTATGCTTCAGCAAGTATTGGTTTATGCTTAACATAAATTGTGTCGGGTCGATAGTTTCCATGTGTATTGGTGTCCATAGAAACTAGGGTGAATAGGCTATGGGAGTGGTCTAAAAAGAGAGTTGAGCTGAGTCGAGTGACAAGTGATGAAGGCGAATGTGACCAAAGTGCAGAAAAAGTGAAAAGCATATTGCTCTTTCATTGACAAGGACCAAAAAGATAGCATAGATAGGGGTTATGAGAACCAAGAGCCCCATTCATGCGTGACGTCGTTGACCATAGTGATGTTAGAGTGGTAATCGAATCACTTTGACATTAAAGTGAGCTCAAAGTCCCTTGAGCAGGTGATAGGAGGAGGAAAGAGGGTAACCCATTTTAAGAGCAGAGATAACTATGCCCCTTTTTATAGGAGACCCTGAGACAACTATAAGTCAAGTCCATGACTTTTTTTTTTTTTTTTGAGGTTCAGACTGATCAATGCGGGAAGCCTGCATAGAGATGTCATTTGCTTGGTGGTCAGTTGTGAAGCTGATCAATGCGGGAAGCTTTTAAAATAGTGTTGTTTATTGCCAGATTAGTCATAGCCATCCTTCAAGAGAGTGGTCTAGATCTTTGTTTAATATAAGGGCTTTTGAATAGCTGTCCTTCGAGGGAGCAGTCTATTAATTACAGCAATAATAGTACAGCTGTCCTTCGAGGGAGCATTCTGCCTTTTGATTTTGATATTGATATAGTGACCATGGATATTGTAACATCTTGATTTGTTTTTATAGAAATGTGAGTCATGGACAAGATTATAGAAGGTCAAGGGCTCCCTTTTATTAGGACAAAGCATCCATACATCATAAAAGGGTTATAGGAATTTGTTAAGAGGAATAGGGTTGAAAGGAAGTAGGATTAAGAGGACAGGGATTGCTCAAGGGACGAGCTCAAGTTAAGTGTCAAGTGGACGAATACTCGACTAGCAGTAGAATGGTCGTAGATGCAATGCATTAAGAGGCTCAGGTTCTGGGCATCCATCAAGAGAAGACAGATGATAAGTCCCTGATCCATACTTGTGCGTGATAATAAAAGGTCCAAGCCAATTAGGAGCAAACTTGCCTCATTTACTTCGCTCCATATTGGTCACGTGTTGATTCTCTTTGAGGACGAGGTCTCCGATGTTGAAATCTCGTTCTCGCAGATTTTTGTCACAGGCGTGCTTGATGCGATGTTGATAGACATGGAGATGATTAAGGGCAGCAAGGTGGCATTCGTCAAGTAACTCAAGTTGAGCTAAGCGATCTTGACGAAATTCATCATTGGAAAGGATATCATGTAGAGAAATGCGAAGAGACGGGATCTGTACTTCGAGAGGTAAGACAGCCTCTGTTTTGTACACGAGAGAGAAAGGGGTAGCACCCATGGAGGTTCGGATGCTAGTGCGGTAAGCCCACAAAGCGAAGGGAATGTGAATGTGCCAATCCCTGCCTGTGTCACTGACCACTTTCATGAGAATTTTGGTGAGAATTTTGTTGGAAGCCTCAGCCTGCCCATTTGCTTGTGGGTAGTAAGGCGAAGAGAAACTGAGTTTGATGCCGAATGAGTCGCATAGCTTTTGGACAGTCTTGTTTTTGAAGGACTTGCCGTTATCAGTGATGATTTTATGAGGGACACCAAAATGACAGATGATGTGGGTGGTGATGAAGTCAACGATCTTGTCGGATTTTGTGGAGATGAGAGGAATGGCTTCCACCCACTTGGTGAAATATTCAGTGGCTGTGATGATGGATTGATGACGAAGAGACGAATGAGGGTTAATCTCACCGATGAGATCTAAACCCCACTGAGAAAAAGGCCGGAAATCCTAAGCAATTTTTAAGGCGTGACTGGGGAGATGAAGCAAGTTAGAGTGCTGCTGACACTTGATGCAACGCCGAACATAGTCACTACAGTCTTGATGAAGGGTAGGCCAATAATAGCCCAAACGAAGGATGCGCTTGGCAACCGAATTCCCACTAAAATGTCTGCCACAAATCCCATCGTGGACTTGCTAAATGGCTTGAGATGCTTCAGTGGAGGTGAGACAACGAAGAAAGAGGCCGTCGAAGCCGCGCTTATAGAGAAGACCCCCTAGCATGGTATAGCGAGCAGTACGCTTGATAAAAGCTCATCATGCATTACTAGAGAGGTTGGGAGGAATGACAGAGAGAGATAAGAAGTCTACAAGTTGCTCATACCAAGCATCTTGTGGGTTAGGGTCGATAGTGTTGACATGATAAATGTGAGAAGAGATATATGAAGGCAACGGCACACGATGCACCGTGACAAAAAGTCTGGATGCAGATGAGGAAGATGGGATATGTGAAGCGAGAGAAGCCATGGTGTCAGCAAACTTATTTGTGGATCGAGGAATAGTCTGCAGGAGGAAGTGGTCGAAAGATGCAAGGAGAATGTCAGCACGGTTTTTGTACCTTTGCAAAATTTCATTTTTACAGAGGTATGAACCGTTGACCTAATTGACGACGAGCTGCGAGTCACCGAAGATGTTAATGGACTTGATGCTAAGAGAGAGGGCGGTCTGAAGTCCCAAAATTAAGGCCTCAAATTTAGCCATATTATTGGTACAATCAAAGTCGAGTTTAAAAGACAGAGGCATGGGCTCCCCTTCGAGTGGGATGAGAATGACCCCAGCACCCCCACCTAGTTGACATTTGGATCCGTCAAAGAACATAGTCATCTGATAGGTGGTGTCGTCGGAGGAAAGCGCAGCGATAGACTCGTTAGGGAACTCACACTGTGAAGGTTGATTGTCAGGAAGAGGGGCATCTACTAGTTGATCAGCGATGGTTTGCCCCTTGATAGATTTCTATTGGATGAATTCGAGATCAAACTCAGCAAGCAGCATGAGCCACCGAGCCATACGTTGATTCTGATATGGCTTGGAGTGCATATACTTGAGAGGGTCGGTATGGGTGATGACAAATTTTTTGTGACTAAGAAGATAGTGGCGAAGCTTAGTAGCAGCAAAGACTAACGCCAAACAGAGTTTCTCGATATGGGTATACCGAGTTTCATAGTTGACCAGTGTTCGGTTGATATAATAAATGGCTTGCTCACGATGATACTCGTCTCGATGCACGATCATGGCACCTAACGAATGGTGAGTGGCTGAGATATAAAGGTAGAAGGGTTGGTCATCTTTAGGTGGAATGAGGACTGGTGGAGAGACTAGATAGCGTTTTAAGGCTTCAAAAGCCTCTTGACAGTCCTTATCCCATGTAAAAGAGACGTTCTTCTTAAGGAGATGATGAAAAGGTTGGCAGCGGTCAGAAAGCTGTGAGATGAAGCGACGAATGGACTGGAGTCTGCCTTGCAAACTGCGAAGCTGCTTGAGATTGGTCGGGGGAGGCATTTCAAGGATAGCGCGAATCTTGGCGGGATCTATCTCGATGCCACGGAAGGAAATGATGAAGCCGAGAATCTTGTCAGAGAGGACCCCAAAGACACATTTCTTGGGGTTAAGACGAACATTGTACTGAAGAAGATGAGAAAAGATGATTTTGAGAATGGTTAGATGGTCATAGTGAAGTTTGGACTTGACGAGCAGGTCATCCACATAGTCCTCCATGATTTTGTGGAGGAGATCGTGGAAAATGTAGGTCATGGCACGCTAATAAGTGGCACCTGCGTTCTTCAAGCCAAAAGGCATGACTCGATAGCAGAAAGTCCCCCATGAGGTAATGAAAGTGGTCTTGGGCTGATCTTTCGGAGCAATCAGGATTTGATTGTATCCTGAAAACCCGTCCATAAGAGATAGCATCTCATGGTCGGCCGTAAGATCAACAAGCTGGTCAATGTTAGGAAGAGGAAAGTCATCTTTAGGAGAGGCTAGATTAAGGTCACGATAGTCTGTGCAGATCCGAATCCCCCTAGTTGCCTTGGTGACTGGGATGATGTTAGAGACCCACTGTGGATAATCGATGGGCTGGATGAAGGAGACAGAAAGGAGGCGCTGAAGCTCCTCTTTGACAAGGAGGGCAACGCGAGGATGCATCTTTTGAAGCTTTTGCCTGACAGGCTTAGCCTCTGGTTTGGTGACAATGTTATGGGTAACGATGGTGGGGTCGATGCCAGGCATATCACTGTAAGTCCAGGCAAAGGCCTTGCTATGGTCGGAGAGGAAATGGGTATAGTCAAGCTGCTCTTGAATGTCTAAAGATTGGCCAATCTTTAAGACATAAGGAACATCAGAAGAAGGAAGGTTGATGTCAATGGTTGATTCATTTAACATAACCTGGGTCTCAGAAGGGAGGGAGCGCTGGATGAAAGAATCATCAGCACCCATGTAAGAAAGAATGGTGTCATCGTCAACGCAGTGAACAGTGTGAATGGTTGCCGACTCATCTTCGATCATGCTGGGAAAAATGAGAGGGAGAGAATTGGACACCCCATTGAGCTGATAAGTCAAGGGGTCCAGGCGGATGGTGTCTATGAAAAAAAAAACTAGGAGGAATGGAAACCACTGACTCTGTAGGTGAAGGGGGTGAAACAGGCGAGTGTGGAGGAGATTGGTCAATGATTGGTTCAGGACAAAGGTCTACAGGGTCTTGAGTGGGGTCGTGATATCCCAGACCATACCGTTTCTTGGTGTCGTCATCATTGAGCAGTTGGATAGGCTGATGGGAGCCCTGCTCATAGCGTTCGAAACCAAAACCCTTCCATGTACACCTGTGAAGGTAAGTATGTGCAAAGGCGGGGTTGCCAAGAAATGAGAAATCTAATGTGAAAGGTTGAGGTGAAGAAAGAGGATTACCGTCAGTAGGAGCTTGATTAAGCCCCCCATAGACGAGGTTGGTGTGGAGGTGAGGGGGACCATAAGGTATGATCATCCCGATCCGATGGTTGTAGCTGGGGCTGTGATGAAGGCGTCCATACTCTTGTGGAGTTTGGAACATGTCTAAAGCTAGCAAGCGATACTCTCCCAATGAAAGTCTTTGGAAGACGTCTTCCATGGGGTCTGTGGTTGTCGCTTAAAGGGGAGGTGTAAGGGTGATCGCCTGTTGCGAACTGGTCGAAGCTTCCGCGGATGGAGGCGGTGCCAGGGTTGATGGCTTGATAGGAATGAGGACATCATTTGGACGGTAGGTGGTGTTGCATGTTTTGAAGGGCGAAGGGTCAGCGAGAATGGTGTGGACTTGTCCGTCATGCTCAAACTTCACACAACGGTGCAGGGTGGAGGGGACACAGGTCATGGCACGGATCCAGGGTCCGCCCAGCAAGATGTTGTATTGAAACTCTCCTTCGATGATGTAGAAGAGCTCTGGGACTGTGCGTGGACCAACGCGAATATGAAGGATGACTGTGCCAATGGTCATGGTAGTAGTGTCATTAAAAGAGTGCAAGATTGTATCAGTTTTGGAGACGCAATTCTTGGGAAGAGCCAACTGATCAAAGGCATGGGTGGAGATGATGTTAATGCTAGCGCCCCCATCGATCATAACGCGTTTAATGCGTGTCTGATCGATATAGGCAGTGATGAAGAGGGCAGCGTCCTGATCTTTCGTGTTGGATGTAGGAATCTCAGAATCGCTGAATGTGATGGAGGCAATAGGGGCTAAGGAGTGGACAAGGGCAGCAAGTGGCTGGGGATCTTCGGGTTGGACCTCCGCTGCCTGCAGGGCTTGGATGAGGGCCTGACGATGTTGGGGTGAGGTTTGGATGAGATCGTAGAGGGACATCTTCACAGGCGTCTGGTGAAGCTGTTTCAACATGGAGTCGTGGATTGGTCCGGAAGAAGAAGAAGAAGAAGAGGGTTGAGGCGCACCAAGGATAGAAATCTTAGGCTTAGGTGGTTGAGGTGGATTAACAAAAGGGTAGGTCCAAGGAATGGCGGCTTTTTCTTTTGCCTTGTCCTTCTGTGACCTAGTGGTGATGTGAATGGCATTGATTTCAAAGATGGGAGGTGAAGGTGATGAAGGAGTTGTAACCGGTTGATGAGATGTGGATGGGTTTGAAGAGGTTGAAGGGTTATGAGAAGGAGTCAGGGGTCGGTCGAAAGTGTCCTCAAAGAGAAGAGTGTCTTTCTCCAGATAACGGCGAATGACAGCCTTGAGGGCACAGCAAGTCTCGGTGTCGTGTCCTGGTGTATGATGATATAAACAAATCTTTGTGTCGTCGAACTAGGAGGGTTTAGACCCGAGAGGTTAGAAGGGCTTGATGGGTGGAAGAGTTATGCTAGAAGTTTGCAAAATTCGTTGCAAGATCAAAGAGTATGAGCCCACTAAAGGGTCTGTGCTCATCGATGTATGCGATGTCGGTGACTTTTTCTTGGGCGAAATTGGAGGGGGTTTTCGTACCACCTTCTGAGTTGATGGTGCGATGATAGGCGGAGACGGTACACTCTTCATGAGAGGCATCACCCTTTTGGGAGAGGGTAGGCTAGCGGTAGGTAAAGAAAGCAAAGGAGGCAACCGGTTTTGATTAGAGGTTGAAGTGGGAAGGACTCTGGTTAAGGTTGAAGGATGTAGGCCCAAAATGGAGGGCAATGGTGACGGAAGAGGAGGCGTTTGCCTCTGTGGTTTGGCAGTCTTTTGTGATTTGGGTTGAAGACTACTATTGGTTGAAGTTTGGTTTAAGTCCACCTTCACTTGTGGATGAGTGAGGTTGGAGACGGGGCGAACGCCAAGTGTTTTGATAGGTTTAGGCGGAGTAGATGAGGGTTTTGGTTTTGATGAAGTTGATGAAGATGTAGACGGTTTGGAAGTGGAGATCTGATTTTTATTGATAGTCTTAGGAGGTTCTACCATGGGAAGATTAGCAGTATGAGATGAGAGGGTACGGGCTTGTTGAAGAGCTGTGAGACGGTCCCATAATCCCTGATGTTCCACTTTCCTAGAAGGGAGAAGTTCGAGTCTCTCCACTAGTCAGGAAAATGGCTGAGAAGATGCGGGATGAGGTTTAGGCTCTTGAGAAGACGTCGACGGTTGTGGGACAAAAGGTATGGTAGTTTTGGCCCCAAAGCATGGTGAAGTCGTGATAGGTTCATGTTTGGTTGGAGACGAAGGAGAGATGGGTTCTTCCCTGGGTGGAGAAGAAACTGGTGAATGAAGCTCCTCAAGCAGGTAAAGGACAGGGATGATAGTGCCCTCCACTTGCGATCGAGGAGTAGGAAAGGTTGGGTCCTCCATGGGCAGCAAGAAGGAAGATGGTGAAACTAGCGATGCTGGTAAGGTCAAGGCATCCTCCAAAATGAGAGAAGTTGACGGAGAACTAACTGGAGAAAGAGGTTCGTCCACATGTGATGGACTGATGGATGAACTCACCTCTTGGGGTTGGTTAGAAATGAGGGGTGAGACCGTATTGACTGTTTGAATATTATGTTCGTGGGTATTGTCAGTCAAGGTCTGGATGTTGTTTTGGGTTGGTGGATGATTAGGGAATGGTTGTTTGAAGATATCGATACCCTGATTAGGAGGGGCATTAGGATTGTCGAGGATGAGGTCACCCTTTTCCAACATGTCTTGGATTATGTTTTTAAGGGTTTTACAGTTGCCCGTGTCATGACCTTTAACACGGTGGTAGTGGCAGAAGTCATTTTCCCTATACCACGCAGGGATGGCGCGTGAGGGATCAAATTGTGGTGGTGGTCAGATCTGAGGGAGATTGAGGGCCCCTTGTTTGATGAGTTTTTCTAGCACAGACGCGTATGATTCTCCAAGTGGAGTAAACTGTCGCTGTATGTATCTCTGGTAAAATTGGCGAGTGGTGCTCATAGATGTGGATGGTTCAGGTTGATTAGTTGAAGGTGAAGAAGAAGAAGATCTAACAACCACAGCATTTACTGAAGCTTTAGATTTAGGATTGGATGAGGAAGGCTTAGAAGAGGGGTCATTGGTTTTGGAGTTGGGATTCTTACTCCACAACTTGACTTTATTCTCCTCGACGGCACGTAACTCAAGTTTACGAGCCATCGTGAAGGCTTCATCAAAAGTGCGGAAGGTCTAAACCCTCAAGGTAGAAGAAATATGTTTAGCGCAGGCTTGAGAGAAAAGTTCAATAAGCTCAGGCTGAGGTAAGGAAAATAAAATTTGATTGATAAGGCCCCTCCACCGAGCGATGAAATCAGCAATGGATTCATCCTCAAATTGGCGGATAGAATAGAGGTCTGTGATGGAGACCTTCTTGGTGATATTGATGGAGAAATGATCGAGGAAGAGCTGGGCCAGCTGAGTGAACGTGAAGATGGAATGGCTGGGAAGAGAGCTGTACCAGTCAAGTGCAGCACCCAAGAGAGACATGGGAAACGTGCGTAAGAGCAACGCATCGTCATGGGCGATAAGGTAACAGGCGTGTCTAAATGCCCGTAAGTGTTTTTGTGGGTCTTCCTTGCTTTGGAAATGAGAAAACTTAGGAAGTTCCCACTGGCTGGGATATGGTCTGATGGGGACAGAAGGATGGATGGGCTCGTTACAGATTTGTTCGTATGAGAGAGTGTTACGTGAGCCGAAAACAGAAGTCTCTAGGTTGGACATTTTATCCATCAGCATCTTGATAATATCTACTGACGGATTGGTGGGTGGAATGCCTCCTAGATTGTAAGGCGCTTGAAAGAGGTTGGAAGAGATATACGACGTAGTCGGTTGTACCAATAAGGGCGCAACATACAGATGACTAGTCGTAGGGACAGAAGAGGTGACTAAGGATGGTTGGATAGAAGGCATGGCTAGGTTTGATGTTGTCATGGGAGGTTGGTTAGAGGTAACATGGGCCAATGGATAGGTAGCCACCCTAGTGTTGATAGGAGTAAGGGTGGGCGGAATAGAGATGACCAAGTTTTGAAAGGGGGTAGAAAGTGGTTGAGTGGGCTGAGATTGATAGGGGGCCGAAACCCCGGTGAAAGTGGGCCCAACGATGGAAGGAGAGGCCACACTTGGATGGTTGGTAAAAGGTTGGTCATTGGTTGAGGCAACAGCCTAGGTATCTAAGGGTTGGACTACGGACGCTGTTGATATGACCACAGTCTCGAGGAGAGAAGTTGGCATTCCATAAATTGGATTGCCCAAGGGGTCTCGCGTTCGGCTATTCGTGAGATAGTGTTGCAAGGCTTTTACGTTGAGGTCCAAGAATCGTGTGAAATCTTGGTCCCCTTCTGGGATAATAGGCGTTTGGGTCGGAGATGGTCTGGTAGGAGTTCTTTCAGTTTCTGAGTTGAACTCCATTATAGGGCTGGTTATAGGCGGGGTAGATGGAAGAGGATGATGCCTCGCGTGATCGACTAGAGCCTTGGCTTGGCTACGAGTCAGAACCATTCAAGGCAAGGAAGAATGTCCTCACAAGCTCAAACAAGCAGATAAGAACCAAAAAGATGAAGACACAAGCAGATCCTAAAACCCTAGAAGTAAATTATTAGGATTATAGTGGCTTATGCCTTAGAATGTGTGTAGAGGAAGATTGGCTTTGTGAGTCGGGTCCTAGAAGAAGCAGTCTATGGATGGTTTCGGGTTTTGTTATGGTGCTCAAGAAATCTGTGTTAGCTTTTGTACAGGCCTGGTGCTAAGGAGCAAGCTCCCCTCACTTCACGATTCCAGTGGTTAGCTGGTTTCGCTTAGCCAAAATATACTTCCACTAGAGTTTATCCTCCGCCAGAGAACGGAGTGGGCTTCCCCCTTGGTGATGAAATCCAAGTAGGGTCACCGGGACGGGTAAGGTATCCGCTGGCGGATGAAATCCTAGTCGGGCCTTGTCTCAAGTAAGTTTTATGTTTGTTTTGTGCAGGTGGTTTGGTCGTGTAACATCAAGTGATCTAGATTAATTCAATATGCGGTTTAATTACTATGTGTGGTCTAAAAGATGCAGGCAAACAGAAATGAATGCAAAGTGTTTTAATGCCCAAGTCGAAATGTTTGTTCGTATGAAAACGAACAGAGAAAGAGTTGAAGAATATGAGTTTTAGCTAGTCTAGAAGTGCAAGAAAGAAAGAAATGTTCGTTTTAGTCCTGCTTATGATGTCGTTTAAGAAGAGACGAAAGGAGGCAAAAAGGAAGGAACTTAATGCACCTATATGAACGAAAGAAAGAAAGAACCCAAGGAAGGCCCTAGGGTCCCACCGGGCGTGCCAGAATGTTTCTATGCAAAATTGCTTTCTACATTCAAAGAAGAAATAAGAAACTAAAAGAAATGGTCAAGGCTAGAAGATACCTGATAAAGTCATGCGCACCAAAATCAAACGTTGGAAGATTCTCCTCTTTGGCTATGGAGGAATGACACCTGCGAAGAAAAGAGACTGAAACATGAAAAAACGTTAGTCAAAGATATGGTGGGCTGTCAGGCGAACGCCTGATCCCGAAAGTACGAAGACTTCCTAGAAGGATATCAACCCACTGATAAAAAAGTAGAATATTGGATGAAAGTAGATAATAAAAGATAAAATGACAGAAATAAATGACAGAAAATAAAGTGCGTACCTGATATGCAGCACTTTTCTGCACAGTCGCCGGCGTCGATCACTGTGGTGCCGGCGTCGGTCAGGGAAGGTGCCGGCGTCGGTCAAACTGCCGGCGTCGGTCGGGGTAGGGACCGGCGTCGATCAGGGCAGGTTCTGGACAGAGTCTACGCGAGTTGCAGAAGGTCTGGGAGAGTCGGGACAGGGTCTTGACAGGGTCGGGACAGGGTTTGATGGAGTCGAGACAAAGTCAGGGCAGAGTCTAGGTAAGGTTTTGGACAGATTCTAGGCAGGGTTTTGGATAGGTCATAGTCAGGATAAGGTCGAGTATAAACAGGCTCTGGGGATTTGCAGAAGGTTGAGTCTGGACAGAATATAGATTATGGAAATAACAAGAAAGCAATAACCAAAAATAAAAATAAACAGATGAGGATACTTACCTGTCACAGTGCGAAGACATGATTGACGTTGTTGAAGTTGTCTGTGTAGTGCCGGATTGAAGCGAATGCAGATTGGTTGATGCCGGAGTTGGTTGATCGTGAAAGTGTTAATTGCAAGGGTCTGTGAATTTCAGAGTTTGGAGGTTGATTGATTGATTGATCCGAATGGTTGATTGATCGATTGATTAATTGATTAGCCTTTCGAATGGTTGGTGGACGCTGATGAAGGCGAGGGACGGTTCGAGAGACGGTTCGATAACTGTTCAGGAAACCGATTGGGAATCGAATGATAACTGAAAATGGATAACGATAAGGTGACCGACGTCGGTAGGATTGCCGACGTCGGCCGATAAGTGATCGACGTCGGCGACATCGATCGGGTAAAGACCGTCGTCGGCAGATGCACAATGGGGATAGAGTCTAGCTTTAGCTCTGTGCTCATTTTTACATGCTGCCAGGGTCAAGGCTAATGGAAAAAGTGATCGACAAGGGTTAAATAGGAGAAGAAGAATAAGATGGGGAATGACCAAGGGAGTCGACACGATTTCGGTGTCTACACCAAATACAATTTCTTCAAATCTATGTTATTTATTTTCTATTTATTGTTAGTTGAGTTAGTTCTAATGCTTCCCTATAAGCGTTGGATCTAATTCCTAGATCTTATATTTTGAATAAAGGGATTTGATTGTTTAGATCACCATATTTTTTATTCTATGAATAATAATTGAGATATGCTTTAAATACAGGTCTCCTTCTCATTATAGATAGTTAGTTAATGAATCTATGAAGGAATAGATAATGATAAAAAAAAATTAGAAGCATTCTAGCATAATTTTGTGTATTTGTATATGTTCTTTTGATAATGAAATAAAGTTCAACATTTCTTTTCATTATTGAGTAAATTTTTTCCTATTTTGAGGACGGAGCAAGGGCCCACTTCTCTATAAAGATCAAGATAAAATTGGTATTATAGTTATAGTTTAGAAGTATTTATTTAATTTAGGTAAAATTTATTTATTACAAAGTGAGATTTCCTTTTGAACACAAGTGTGTTTTCCTTTCAAAATAAAGTGTGAATTTCCTTTTAATGCAAGTGTGTTTCCATTTAATGCAAAAGGATGTTTAAATTCAATATAATTGATTTTTATTTATTAAAGAGTGTCTTTCAATTTAATAGGAAGTGAAGTTGTTTACTTCATCTCCATATTTAGAATTTATTAGGGGTAGTTTAAGTGATAATAGATAACATTATCACATTCTAAAATATCACATTGTCCTAACTATCTAGACAAGTCAAGTGAGGACATCATAATGTCTTATGATAGATGTTTAAATTTTGGCTGTTGATGGTGTGAATTAAGGAATACTTTTTTACAACATATAATTAGGATCTTATTTGTTGTCTTTAGGATTTAGATATCATAGTAAAGTAAACCCCCCAAATAGTGAACTATAAAACTCAAATACCCTATAGTCTCATTGCATATAGATTTAGACACTGGCCCTAGTATAAAATGACAATAATCCATTGATTGGTTAAATGAGAGGTATACCAATAGCCTATCATTTTTGATGCCATTGACAGAGACCTCATCAATAAGTGTTAGTGAGATATTGTATTAGAGTTATATGGGGAAAATTCAAAAACATTCATAAAACTCAAAAACAAAAAAAAAACAATCTAGGACTCTTTATATTTATGAACTTCCTAAGAAATTTTCAAAGATGGTTCATCTCTAAAGGATCCCAAATAAAACAATAAAAAGAGAGGATCTTACCGTTGTTGAAAAGATCAGGAAGTGAAAGAAAGGCAATTGAAATCCATATAAATTTTTTTATGATTTTTGTCTTGAACAAGGTTCATCCTCAAAAATATATCTTACAAGCATAATCCTATTTAGGAATTCTTCTCCTACAAGGAGAATTCTCCTTAAAATCCCCTTTCTAGAATAGTTGGATTTGATCCACAAGCTCTAAAAGAAAAATATCTAATCAACAATGAATATTCTCCTCCTGAGATAGACCATAGGTTGAGCACCCAAAAAGAGAATTTATATTAGATTGATAACCAAAGTTGGGATGAAGATATAGAAGATGAACATGTACATGTAGAAAACCCTGATTGATAGCCCCAATAGGACATAAATTTTTCCTATCTAGTCGGCTTAGATTTTGATGATAGAACTTCTATGAAAACTATCTCACCATCCATTTTACCTACTTTTAGAGTTAAATCCTTAGAGGATATAGATCAGTTCCTCTTTAAATTTTAGGTTCTCTACCAAACATATGACTATGTCATAGACAATCAAAAATTAAAGTTATTCCCATCTACACTAAAGGATGCAATCATGGGATGGTTTATGTGCCTTGAGGTTAAATCCATATCTAGTTGGAATGAAATGGAAACTACATTTCTAGATAAATATCAGGATTATTTTAGAGTCATAATGAAAGGAAGACTTTTTCAAGATCAAACAAAATGAAGATGAAACCTTAGAAGATTACCTTGATATGTTTATATTTACCCATAAATGGAGTGGTTACCAACTTGTTGAGTAGGTTATCAAGACAATATTTATTAAAGGTTTAGATTATGATGCACATGAAGATTTGAACTTAATAAAAAAGGGTGGCATTAACAAGTTAACCTTCCATTAGATTTTAGCATTATGTACTAACTACTCTATAATAAGACCTAGCATAAGGAAATCAAGGTTAGGAAAATCACTTGAAGTTGGTCAATTAATGGATGAATTTGATACTTTAAAAATAGATATTTTAGTACAATTGGCATATATATTATATGGCCTCAAATAAAAATTCAATGCTATCATGCTAAACAATTATCAACATATTGTCCTAGATGTAAACTCAAACATATAGTAAAAAATTGTCCCTTAGACAAAATATAGGTATGTGGTATTTATGATCTATAACATGTCACAACAAATTTAAAACATATTTTTACCATGAGAAACCAAGTAAAATAAACATTACATATAGTTGAGGAAATGAAATTTATCCAAATACAAGGAAACTAGTACTCTTAACCTCAAAATCAATTTGGTCAAAGATTTCCTCCCAATCAATGGATGGCACCATGGGTTAGACAAATCACACCACTAATTTGGGGACCACCAAAACCATAAATATGGTTTAATCAATAATGGATGCCACAAATGTAGGAAATGCTTCAAAATTCTTCATAACCCTAGGCACAATAGTGAAACCAACAACCACATTGGGTACATAAGTCACCACCTCAATGGAAAAATAAAAAATATCAGGCACAAATAAGGTTTTGTCCACAACAAACCTTGATGCCTTCACAACCTTAACCACCACCAATTGAGTAGTAGGTTAACCAACCAGATTTACCTTCCCAATTGAGCTAATCAAGAAAGTAATGTTGTAAGTGGTTCAGTTGAATGTAATAATATTCAACTCAAATTAAGGAAGGTAGTAGGAGATTCACCCATTACCATAACTAAAATTATCAATGATCAAAACACTCCTAAGCCACCTGTAGTCCAAGAACCAACTAAAGAAAAGGTAGAAGCCACAACCACACCAACCATAAGTCAATATCCCCTTATTGTTCCATTTCTTGAGAGACTTGAGGAAGAAAAACCTAGGGAAAATTATGAATTGATGCATGAATTAAAAGAGATGAAGATAAAAATTCCACTGTTAAGAAACATTAAATATATTTCGAAGTTGAATCAAATCATTAAAGGATTGTGCATGAAAGCACTGAAAAGTAAGAAATAATATTCTAAAATAATTCAGGTAACCATCAAAATTATTGATTCACCAACAAGAAACATACTTGTTCCTAAATATGGAGATCATGGTAGTCCTATCATGACTATGATAATTAATAACAAGTCCATTCCAAATGTGCTTGTAGATCTAGGTGCTTCCTTCAACATAATGACTGTCAACATAGTAGAGTCTTTATCTCTCATGGGGCTTCAGCCTACCACTAAAATATTACAAATGGCATATCAATCCACTATTACCCCTGAAGGAACCATAGAGAATATACAAGTTACCATATAATCCTAGGAATATCCTATGGATTTCACAATCCTTTAAACTAAACCAAAGAGGGTAATATATCCAACCATTCTTGGTAGACCTTATCTAGCTATAGTTTTATAAAGAATTGACTATAGATCTATACGCATGACTATTTCTAATGGAATTCACACTAAATATATATATTTATCCACCTATTAGACCTTTGATGGGTCTTTCTAAATAGATATAGGTGGATCAACATGAATAAAACTATACTAGTGTGTCTTCCTTAGATATGGTTACCATCAAAGAACATGTTCAAGAGTTTGAGGGACAAATAATATAATATTTAGACCAAGAAAATCTAGTTCCAAAGTCTGATAGTTTTGCTTTGAAGTCTAACAATTTTTATCCAAAGACTAATAACTTAGCTCTGAAGACTAGTAACTTAGCTCCAAAGACTAATAGTTATGCTCCAACTAAGAAAAATTATGAATGGAAATAATCCACCTCCATTATTTAAAATCAAGACAATGCCATAAGATCACCAAACATGTTATTTGGTCTACAAGACATTCAATAAGCCATAGTTGACTGGGTTCAAAATGGACATAATTCATTTTTACATAATTGCCATTATCTATTGACCAATATACTCTCCATAAGTGAAACATTTTATAAGGATGTAGCTACACTTCACATGTTACTTACACACACATGTCCATTGAATGCTTTGATGAGTGAATACAAATAGTTAAATTCCATTGTTTTAGGCACTAAATAGATTATAATACAACATGATAAATTGTTGAATATCAACAACTAGCTAATTGAACAATAGGAAAGAAAAGTGTTTGATGTATTGATAAAACACACAAAATATTTTGCTTGGGATTATAGTGATATAAAATAATACATCTTCGTGTCTATACACAACACATATACATCGAAGATGTTAGAAAAAATAGACAACCACAATAGAAAATTAACCCAGCCTTAAAAGAAATTATTAAAAAGGAGATAAAAAAACTATTGGAAGTTTATTTCATCTATCCCATATATGATAGTCAATCAGTTGCACCTCTAGTCATTGTGCCTAAAAATAATGAAAATGGAGAGTTTGTGTAGACTATAGAGAACTGAATAAAGACACTATGAGAGACTACTTTCCTTTGCCTTTTATTGATCAAGTTTTGGATAATTTGGTAGTAAAGTAGTATTATTATTTATTATATAGATTCATTGGATACAATAATATTATAATATCCCCTGAATATCAATATAAAATTACATTTACCTATACCTAGGGAACATATGTTTATACAATCCTTCTTTTTGGATTATGTAATGCACCTTCTACCTTTCAAATATAAGTGTTAGCCATCTTTTCTAATCTTACAAATGATTGTGTGGAAGTGTACATGGATGATATCACTATCCATGGCACTACATTTGATGAAGATTTGAATTATTTGGACAAATTTCTTTCTAGGTGTGAGGAACACCAGGTATCTTTGAGTCATGATAATTTTATCATAATGGATGATGAAGAGATAGTCTTCAGACATCATATCTCTTTTTAAGGAATAAAAGTAGATCCCAAAAATATTGAGGTAATTTTTAACCTTCCCATTCCTCAAACATAAATAGATGTTAAAATTTTTCTTGGTCATGCAAGATATATTTTCTTTACTAACAAAAGACAGTGAATTTTTATGGAATGATAAGTATCAAATAACTTTTGAAACATTAAAGAAAAGACTCATGGCTACTCCAGTCTGGAAAGGACCTAATTGGGAAAATCCTTTATATATATATATATATATATATATATATATATATATATATATATATTGATGCTTCCAATAATGCATTAGGAGAAGTTCTTGGATGAAATTTTTTATGAAATTTATTATATTATAAAGAATCTTACTCCCACAGAGAATAACTACACTACCACATAAAAGGAAATTCTTGCCATTAATTATGCCATAAACAAGTTTAGGCATTACATTACTAGTTATTAGGTGTTTATCTATATAGATCATTTAACTATTAAGTACTTAATGAATAAACTAGTAGTTGGTGGGAGAATAATTAGATGGTTATTATTGTTGAAATAATTTAATATTACCATCATAGATAAACTAGGAAATATAATGTTGTTTCTGAATTTTTGTCTAGATTGAACACTATAAGTGATGATGAACTTATAGAGTATTTTTTTTCTAGATGATAGCTATTTTCTATATCTACTTACTCCCCATGGTTTGCAAACATGAAAAATTACTTGGTAATAGGGAAGTTTCCTCATACTTTTAATTTTAAAGAAAGAAAATGTTTGGTTAGAGCTAGTTCTCATTTCAAATAGTTTAAAGGCATGTTGTTTAAAATTAAACTTGATCATGTACTTCACAAGTGTGTTAGATAAGATGAAGTGTATGACATCATAAGAGTGTGCCATAATAAACTAAGAGGAGGACATTATTCATTAAAAAGGATAATTCATAAAATTCTTTGGTGTAGGTTATTATAGGACATCTATTTACAAGGCTACCAAAAGGTTTGTATGGTAATGTGATTTTTGCCAAAGGATGGGTAAGCCTACTTTATCCTCTAAAATTCCTCTCCATCCTTAAATAAGTCTAAACCATTTTAAAATCAGGGTTTGGATTTTGTTGGACCAATCAACACACCATCTCAAGGAAAAGAATATTTATTAGTTTGTATTAATTATGATACCAAGTGTGATAAAGTGTAGGCACTCACCTTTGTTAGGGAAGAAATGGTTGTTGATTTCTGATATCATAAGATCATGTTTTAAGATTTGGAGCTCCTAGATCTGTTATTTCTAATCAAGGACCTCAATTCATGTCTAAATGATCAAGGCTTTCAAATAAATGTACTAGATTGATCATGGGACATATTAGCCATATCATCTCTAAGATAATGGGAAATTAGAGGTCACCACCTGAGAGCTAAAATTTTTTTTGACCAAAATAGTTAACACTAGTAGAGAAGATTGGGTAGATAGAGTATCCAAAGCAGTTTGGGCATACAATACAACATGGAAGACATCCATAGGATTGTCTCCATATGAACTTGTGTTTATAAATAATTTTTTTTTAATAATAGATTTTGAATTATAGACATCAAAGACAACAACTGATATGGGAGTTGATCTTAATGAGGCACAGAAATAAAAAAATCATGCAACTAAATGGGCTAGATGAACTGAGAATGGATGCACTCACTCAAACTAGCATGATTTTAGAAGAAGAGAAAGCATCGGCATAATACTCATATAAGAGAAATATAGTTTCAAGAGGGTGGTTGGGAATTTCTATTTGATTCTAAATTTTAGAATTTTAAAGGGAAGTTGAGGACAAGATGGTTGGATCCATATTTGATCAAAACCATTTACAATAATGGCTCAGTCCAACTTCAAGAAATTGATGGTGACCAAAGAATACTTTTGGTTAATCTATGTGTGTGTGTGTGTGTGTGTGTGTGTGTGTGTGTGTGTGTATGTATGTGTATATATATATCTATGTATGTATGTATGTATATATATATATATATGTATGTATATGTATATGTATATATATGTATATATATGTATGTATATATACATATATATATACATATATGTATATGTATATGTATATGTATATGTATATGTATATATATATGTATGTATATGTATATGTATATGTATGTATATGTATACATATATATATATATATATATATACATATATATATATATACATATATATATATATATATACATATATATATATATATATATATATATATATATATATATATATATATATATATACATATATATATATATATATGTATGTATACATATATATATACATATACATATACATATATATGTGTGTGTGTGTATATGTGTATATACATACATACATACATACATATATATATATATATATGTATGTATGTATGTATATACACATACACACACACACATATATATACACACACATATATATAAGACCTCTTAGTAAGGAAGAGTTCATTGAGCATAATTAAGACCAATTTGACCTTGTGGAAGAACCCAGTTCTTCCACTAAGGCCAAATGATATTTACAATAGACATCCAATAAAGGAGGAGTGATGAAAACAAAAAAATGGTGGTTCTCCTCCATTCAAAGTTAAAAAAAAATATAAAATATAAAAAATGAGAAAATAGAAAAAGTATTAAAAAATATAAAAATATAAAAACCACTAAAAAGTGAAAACTAGAAATGGCACTTTTCAAAAGAAACATCTTTAATAAATATGAATTGTTATCTTGTCAATTAAACTCTCTTCTTAAACTCATTTATTCTTGTAGGACACATGACAAGTTTAGGAGATAGGAATGGATCTTTAAAACACTGGTACAATTGTATTTCTTTCCCAAATAGGTTAGGAATTTTCTATATCATGTTATGCATGTGTGATCATTATGCAAACAAAACTTTGTTATACGGACAAGTTCTTGTGATGACATGTGAATGTGACTAATATTGGTACCATCTCCAAAGTTTAATATTTGATGTGAATTTGTTTTAAAAAGGACCTTTTTAAAAAGATATGATGTGATGAAAAAATCATTGCATATATTGTTTCAAGTTTTGCCAATTATGACCCCTTATACCATATCATTTATTATTACCTAAAAAGGGATTTTTCATTAAAACTACACATGATCTAAAGGACACTACCATAATTATTGCCATAATTGTGTGATATACCTTTATTTGCTATTCATTGTTACTACTATCCATTATTGCATCACATCCCCAATTTATTGCCTTCCTTTATACCTCGTATAATTTTGAGTTCAATTTGTCATCACCTAAATAGGTTTTTGAGGGAATTTTGAACAGCTCCAAATATGGGAGGTAAGAAGAATAAAATCAAAATAGAGTCTAAAAATGCATTTCTACAAGATGAATAAACTAGGGATATTTTTGAGATAGCATAATGGTTGAATTTTTTGAAAATGTTTCAGGGTTTTCAAGAAAATATTGTGTAGGAATTATTTGAAAATTTCAATGAGGAACATTTTATTGCTATAACTGAGTATATTCTATTGAATTATTATGTGATTAGTGCACTCTCTAGAATTCTTGAGGAGAATGCAGTTTTCATTAACAAATTGAGTCTTATTAACTTAATTCAAATGTTCATTGATGTAAATGAGTTCCATCCTAGATTGCCCAAATCCATACAAGGCGTGGCTAGAGGAATCATGTGAGATAGTATTCCATAGCCATGGAAAAATTTAAATAACCCCCCAAAAAATTTATTTGAATTTATCTATCAACGTACACAATGGATCATCAAAAGGTCCCACTACATAATGAATGAAACATAAAGGAACTTAGAAAATCTATATGAAGCAAAAGTGACTCACAACCAAGATCTTAATTATATTAAATGGATAAGGTTAGAATCAACCAGAATGGAACTGAGCACATTCCAGGATGTCTAGTTATTTAGTTGATATATAAGCAATCCAAATAAGATAAGAGTGTCATAATTAATCATAGGGTAGATAACATCATAGATGTAAACATCCTACAGGCCAAGCATACAATTGGCTTTGGAAAGATAATTAATCCTCATGCTACTGGGTCACTTAGCATGCTACAAGACCACCATCACATGACTCATCCAAGGGTTCCACACCTAAATGATGCTTAAATATCCTTTGATTAACACAACATATTATTATATAAATATAGGTGTTCACATAATCCAATTATCTTTTGCATGATCATGGAAGAGTTCATTACTTATATGGTCTCATACATTAACTTGTGTGTTTAATAAATACGATTATGATCCAAAAAATCATTGATAGGGTGGATTACTTAATCACCTAACCAAGCATAATTAATTAGGGTTCCCACTACTTATTAAATTCCTAATTAAATTTTTGAAATTGCTTATTTCTATGACAAACACATACAAGGTATACTAGGAATCCAATGGCAAGGGGTGAGATTAATCTTTAGGCTCACACATATCTACTTTGACCAAAGACTATCTATACTCAGATAACCATAAACATCATTTTTAGCCAACTTTCAACAATCAAGAGTTGTATTATAAACATTTGAATTTCTTGCCTTTTAGGAAACATGACATATCTCCAAAACATTATCACACCATTAATGGCAAAATCCATAATACAAAATGTGATTCCATAAACAAAATCATTGAAAAAACTTACTTCATTGCTTAATCAATAGAAGTAAGATCACTAAAAATGAAATTACAACCAATAATCATCCATTGATATAATATAGTAATGAGGACTTTTTCCCTGAATCACCAAGAGGTTTATTGCATAATTGATTTGCAACAATTTATTTTTTAGCCAAGATTATTAACATGAACTAAGCACATATGAAACATCATAACATGTCATAATAAAGTGACATCAAGGAATTGGTCTTTAATCATACATCAGGTTGAATACTTGTCTATGACTACATAATTAAATATCAAGACTAATCCTTTTCCAATCATGTTCCAAAATAACATTATCTCATGATATAGTGAGCTACCATAATGCCATTGTCATAACCAAGAGGTGAGCCCATATTTTGTGGTAATGTCATCAAGTAATAATCATCATGAAAATTAATACATAAGCAAATCCATTAAGGAAATACAAAACCTCTGTATGATTCAACATACTAAAAAAGTATCATTGATTTACTTTTTATCTAGATCTAATGCTATAGACCAAATGGATATTACTTTCCCTATATTACTTGTACAACATTCACACATACATCACATTAACAAGAATGTCACTATACTAACCCATGTGCATGCCACATCATAAAAATAGCAAGTATAATAGGTTACATTCAGAGTTACCACTATAGTTTCAAAATAAACAAGGGAAATAATTACAATTGATTACTAACACAAGATCTATGATATGAGTTCATAGTTCAATATTAAGGACATCATAGATTTAATTGCTTTATTAATAACATCTTTACTATTTTATGCCTACTTAACCTCAATAGGTCTATCATTTACTCATGTACTCACAACAACATATAAGGATCAAGAATTACATCATGAATTCAAATTCCACTATAATTCATATAGTAATTAGATTCCAATATAAATGCATACCAAGTAAATAAATGCAATTGATAAGAATACAAGAATCAAGCAACTAGCATTAATGACATCTCAATGTCCACATCTTATCCAATAATGCTATTTTCCAATATAACAATATTAAAATATCATAAGGTAATAAAATGAAGTACAACATAAAAAGAGAAATCAACTACCATCCAACGGTCCAACAACATTTATCTATAGGTACGGTTGGGAGGAAATCACCATATGCAATCCAAGTGAAACAATGAAGCAGATGAACATTGTAAGGATAACACCCTCAAAACTAGCCCTATGAGCCCAACCCTTATAGGCCCTCACCACCCCAACCATTAGCTTTTTGGAGGGCTTCGATAGCCAAGTACTCGGGAAAGTTAGGAATATATACACAATAATGAGCCACTTGTAAAGACTTACAATAATGATTAACAAGGATAAAGGGGAAATACAGCTAACATAGAACCACAACACTCTACCCAAGGATTATTAGAGCATGAAGTTATTTCCACAAGGATTTCCACCCCCAATAATCTCATTAACTCAAGGAGTTCAGAGAAGAAAACCCATATCCATCAATAATAGGATTTAGACTTATTTTTAGTTATAGCATACCTAGGTATAGTCAACATCAAAATTATTCAAACGGTTAAAGAAATATGAAACCAAATAATTAAGAAAACCCTCAATCAAATAATTGAGGTTAAAATAATTAGCAGACTAAGATGGGTAACCACAACCCAATCGGGTCAAGGAAAAACCACTCTGATCATAGGAGTTTAATGGAGGTTTATAATTAAGAAGGATAAATCCAACTCCCAACAAAACACCAAGTTGGGTCTTTGAACACATCATGGAAACTCCATGGAATAATGAACTCAAACCCATCTCTCATGATTTAATTAATCAAGGTAATGAGTTTAGTATGAGCCATCTTCTAGATGAGGTGTTATTCCATGAACAGATAAATCAACAGGGTCAAACCCCCAAATATGCTAAATGTATATAGCAACCAACAAAGGGACTTCCCCTTATTAATTAAAGATTGGGTCAATTTTCCCAATAAGAAAATATACACAATTCAACTACAGAGTTCAACCCATCTAATGGAATAAGGCTATTTGATTATTTAAATAGAAAATATATAATCCACCAAGTCAATTGGTCATGAGCTAAATGCATTTCCTAGGTCTATTTTCATCTCTCTTTAAGAATTGTCTTCTTCAAGTTCACAGATGATATAAATTAATGTACGACATCCCAACATGATACATGTATATAAATAGGTTTACCTAGATTGAAATGCTAAAAGGAAAAACATAATGACTTGATCGTGATGATGTAAGTCATGGGGTTTTAAGAAACTTGTCTCATCATTTAATAGAAATGGAAATGAACAATTTTAGCTAATGATACATCTATAACAAATAGGGTCAAAGCATTGTCCCCATTTCCAAATAATACATAGTAGACAACTCAAAAAAGGTGAGGTCATGGCACAAGAATATATATAATAGCATTGACATGAATAAAAATAACAACACATTCTATCTTATTTACAATTTTGTGGCTAATATAATATATAAATGTATATAGGTTGAATCTATATGGTGGTGTATATCCTTACTATATATAGTTTCTCTCCATCTTGGAAAAATAACTAATTAACCAGCCATAGGACTTCCCTAATCGATACAAGAGTGAATGATATTTTGGATGCAGGTGTATCGACTAAAAATTCTTTTTCCCTTCATTATGCCTCCTCTTTTCTATGCTAACTAAACCATTCCCAAATCCCCTACTCTTTACCTCCTTTCCAATGCCATCCACTTCATGCCTACTTGGCATTTTGCATATTTTTCTTGAGTTTATTTTTTTTATTTATTGAGTCCCCCTCCTACACCTAACACACATCACACCATCTATCTCCCTCTCCATCCTCTTTCTTCTCCTAGACCTAGCTCCACCACACACCCCTATTTACCCCTACATTCTCCCTTTTTCTTCCTCCAATCCCCTTTTGTCCCAACTACTACATCCTCCCCTTAACACGTATTCATCCATACCTTTATCTTCACAGTCCCTTCCAAAGCCATTACTTTTATATCCAAAACCCATGCCTACCCACTCCAATGACATAGCTCCATGTTGTCCTCCTCTGACCTTCATCAGACCATTTCCTTCATTGGTCAACACCCTCTCTTTTGGCATGAGTAGCAAGGGAGAATATATATAATAATATAAATTCCATATATATATATATATATATATAATAACATTATATATAAATCCATACAAAGGAATAATAAAATACTCTAGTAATAATATAAAACAATACAATCTATTAATATAAGGAAATTCATAAAATTATTAAATAACTAATTGAGCAAAATCCACAAGTAGTTAAAATAATCAATAATGAAATCCTTAAATAAATATCGATAAAATAATCATTAAAATAATAAATCAAAAAATCATAATTGATTATAATAGAAATAAAAGAAAAATCATAATTAAAATAATAAATAACATTATCAAGCTATATACAAAAATAATAATAAGTGAGAATCATAATTAAGAATAAATATAAATTGCCATTGAAATAATAATGATTACAAGAATCATAATTTGGTATGGATCTCAAGGAGGTTAGTTCCCATTTGGTATGGATCTCAAGGAGGTTAGTTCCCATAACATTAACCAAAGATTTTTTCCAAAGTTAAGAGATCCCTACAAGTCTAGACAAACCCAACCAAGTAGATTAAAGACAACTACTCATTACTTGACAAAAATCAATTACAACACTCGAAAAGGATGGTCAACCATGAAAGTTGAACCTCTATCACATGAGGAACTAGAAAGAGGGTTGGTGATTCCAAAAATTGATAATCCCAACCTGAGAACAAGAATAAAACTCAGATGCTCAAAAAGGTTTGAGACCAAAAAATGATGGAAAACATCAACATAATAGAATATACTCAATGGTGGCTCAGTGTTATAAAGTATATGTTATACCTATCAAATTAATATTCCAACTATTAAATCACCCATGATATACCTGAGATGTCTAAACCCAATGCCAAGTGTAGCTCATGGCCTGGTGCCTTCACCCACCAATAAGACATCGGCATTAACTAAATGATGTCGATAAGAATATAAACCAAAATGAATTCAGGATAATCATTAATCATGATTAATAAATTAGTATAAACATCTATAGATGAAAAGAGTAAGAGTTAGTCCTAATAACCATGACCCTAAGTTTGCCCTATGAACATGATCAACAACTACAAAACTCGCCAAGTCAATCCACATCATTAAAACATGATTTATCAATGCCATATAGTAGTATAACTAATTGAAGCAACACACACACACACACACACACACACACACACACACACACACACACACACACACACACACACACACACACACACACACACACACACACACACACACACACACACACACATATAATAGGGTAAAATAAACCCAACATAAGTAGTATGCATATCATGATATAATTAATCCACTGTGAACATCAATCATGACATAACATATCACCTCAACTATCCAAGGTACCTGCATCACAACCATCTAAAGACAAGACCCACATCAATAGTCATTAGTCCAAGTGATATAAAAAAACATGTTAATTAAACCATAATCTAGTTTTTATAAGGGTTATAAGGTCAGTTCATGATATCTTCCCCTCCTTAAATAGGATTCATCCCAATAAACATCAACAGTCAAGCACAAAGCTCTCAGAGAAATTACAACAAAACCAATCAATACTACATAATCACTCCACCCATTGTAGGATAGTAATGTCTCAGTAACATTTCACATGTATTCCTATTTTTTGTCATCAAAATAGTGACATTATCTAATGCATTGGGATAGTTAATGGCCTCTTTCCCATCTTCACATGTCATTCACAACATTGAAGGTGAAAAATAAGGCTTATATAACACTATCACAGAAAAAAATTACACCAAATCTCACAACTTAGATGGAACTTTTCCACTCTTATGCCTTAATAAATCCATCAAAATCATTAAAATCTTCTAAAAATAAGATATAATAGGTTCATCAAACCCAAAATGCATACATCAATCAACAAAAATTCTATAGTGACAACTATTAGTTCCAACATAGAACTAATGAAATAACTAGTCTAGTTAATTATGAGCGTAGACATAAGCATCATGATCCTACAATGTCCAAAAACATAGAAGATAACACCTACCTTAATAATATTCTCAATAAGGGTACTAACCACACTCCCAAGTAGGAACATGCATCTAAGGAAACACAAGACAAAAAGTGATGTCTATACTAGAACAACAATTTGAATATGTAACTTGACTAGGGTCAAAGTAACTTGTGTCAACACATACAAACCTAAAATATGAGGTCAATGATTATATAAACTATCCAATCTCACCATATTACACCTAGAATCTAAATCAAGAGTGGAAATATTCCAATAAAACATTATGCTACATGATAATCCTAAGAGTATTCATCATAAAATGTCATATCATAATGGTAGTAATCCATACTATTATAGTTAATCCATTAAATCATCAACCATTTAGGGGCTAGTGCAAGATCCCACACCACCATGCTAAACCATGGAAAAGCCAACTAGGCATCACATGTAACCCAAAGGATTACAACATGTTTTCCAACACATACATGGGCTCACACAATGGTTACATGGATTATAATCCCACCATCTCACTACACTTACCTAATGGTAGCATATAAAAATAATAAAATATGCCTAATCAGGACTTAGTGCTACTCTATCAGATCATAAAATCAACATACATTCTAGTAATGTTTTTAAATAAAATAAAAATATTCATTCTAAAATATTTCTAATAGGTATAATAATAATAGCTTGACCAAATCATGGTTGTACATACTACAGGGTAACACATGCATGCATTTCAACAAGTACCACCTTGCCAATTTGCATAAATATCCAAGTCTACAAGACCAATTAGTGTTTTACAAGGGCAAAACAATAAAAATTCACAATGGTTATGTTTATCACAATCTCCAAGAGGTAGCTAAAGGAATGTTAAATCCATAAAGTGACCATTATGCACTATTATCCCATGACCAACTCATGGCACATGTGGTACACACTTTGATCAAATCAAGTGACTACTTGTGTAAAAGGGAAAAGTGGATTTTTAGCCTATGAGAGACTCCACTTCTTGACTTGTACCTAGTAAAAATCATTATGGATGTAGTGTTTATCTACCCTCAACCTCATATATGCACCCACATGTAATGATAGAGTAGTGAATGTGGGATTGCACAACACAATACCACATTATACCTTGGTAAATTCAATCAAATAGAAGTTGGTTTCATTTGGAAAATGACATCACACAAGTGGGGTACAACCATATCACCACATACTAAATATGTAAACAACATGAATCATATTTATTCTAAGACATACACAAAATACTCATGCCACAATTTTAAAACATAGATTAAAATTAGGTTTATAAGATTAATTTAAATAGTGGGAGATCACTTTACACAAGTAATTTACCATCAATTACACATCCAACAATTTTCAACATACAACCATGTTTGCAGAGTTCTCATGTAACAATGATAATATCAAGAGGGTAAAATGAAAACCCACAAGGTTATTACATACACCTAAGGTGTAAAATATATTGATTTACATGATTTGAAAAAATTGATGAAATGTAAACTTTCATACAACAAGGTTAGTATAAAAAAAGTACATGAAAGTCCACACATTCAACCATATATACAAGTATAATAGGGACATAAATTTATGTGATTCATCAAGATCAATGAAAGGTAATAATAATGCAACACATAATAGTTTTACATATAAGGAGCTGCATGAAATAGGTCACACATACATGACTCAAGCATTCAATAGTTATTCCAAGGTACTTTAACATCACAATAATCAATACACATGACAATGAATAACAAAGGTCTATGACTCAAATCAGGTCACCTGATGTCTAGATGTCATCCAAATAACACCAAATAACCATCATAAGGTATACAAAATTAGTCCTAATGATCTCAAATCATGATCACCTTCTCTCAAAGAAGGTTGTGTTCCAAAAATCCATAAAAAATATCTCTATGAGTTCCTAAATATTAGCAATATCCACATGCCATGGATATATGGCTCACACTAATCGATAATAAAAATAAATCCATGAAACTCTCTAACTTACCCAAGCAAGTTAGTCACACTCACCCACTAGACCCTCTAAGCTAAAGCTACACCCTTAAACCTCCCAAGATTTTATACCTTGACACCATTAGATAGCTTGCCCATGGAAGCTATCGATGGCCATTGAGGCATTATCTCATGATTCCATCAACAAGCTTACATAACCTATTCCTCTAGTTGACTCAATCCAATAAGTCAAAGGTTAAAAAGAAATGTTTGCTTGGACACAAAACATTTTTAGGAAACGATGGACTTAGCCAAGTCATGGGGTGATGTTATAACACTACCATAGAAATTACCATTTTCATAATAAACAAGTTCAATTGAACTCATAGTACACATCCTCCTAAATGCAGGGAATATCTATATCATAGTAGACATCCCGTGAATATCAAAACATAGTTAGGCTTCTAATTAAGCATTCTCATAGATGCATAACTTATTCAGAATCAGATAAACATCCCCATGGGTATATCATATCCATGGTCAACATGACAAACTCATGAAAATCAACCTATCCATGGTTAATTAACAATCATTGATGTAACTACATATATGATCAAAACAACATCATAATACCATATAGGAGCTAAACATCCTTACACACTTATTAATTTTCAGCCATTTGGAGTTATGAATCCACATGCTTCTCTCTATCTAATGTAAAGGAGATTGAATACATCAACAAGATCAAGATTTTAATGCAACTTAAGGTGGTCCTACATAAGTATATATTCTAAGCCTAACTTATTTATTCAAATAAATCCCACACCCTCACCCTACATAGATCTCTAGGTTTGAGCTCAACCCTTGGTCTTCCTAAGATTAAGATGTTCTAAGCATCTACTAATAAATCACCCATATAATTCAACAATAAATATTGCACATCATTTACTCAATTCTAAGGTAAAGCATTAGTCACTAGTCTTCCATTGACCTCCTCATACAATTCAATGATTGACAAGTGATGTTGGCTCCAAATGCAACTGATGTGGAAAGGGTTAGCCCAACTAAAACTATAGGTAAGAATCAAAAAAATCAATTTTTAAAAATTTACCGATTTATACATATACACACATACATTACATAAGATAGTAACTTTATAGTAATTCAAGCTTATATAAATAAGAACTATTCAACTCATCTAAGAGGTTAAGTGACTTTATAAAGGCCAAAACATAGCCTCCTTAAGCAAATAAGATATATAGTGATCTATATCAGGCATATGAATCTTGCCATGGTTTAGTATGTAAACAATCATACAAGGTTCCAACTCAATCTTATCAAGACATCATAGACATATAGGTGGCATTTAACCATCACAAGGCACATGCATACAAGATATCCAAATAATCCTTCATAAGGATATATATGCATCTATACTATGTGTATTTATAGCCACCTAAAGTGTATTATGCAAACATAACCTCTTGTAAGATAATGCACAACCACACGAAATCTCAACTAGCTTTTTAAACACATGTCAAAGTCAGTGCAAAGTGTCAAAACTCAACAAAATATCTAAAGCATAGGCTCTGATACTAGATGAAACAAGCCAAAACAAATTGTTTGATGCTATCTATTGATGTACACAATGTAACATCAAAAGGTCCCATTACACAATGAATGCAATTTAAAGGAAATCAACAACTCAACAAGAAGTACAAGTAACTCACAACCAACATCCCAAATGTATGAAATGGATAAGATTAGAATCAACCAGAATGAAACTAAGCACATTATAGGATGTCTAGCTATTTAGTTTCTAGATAATCAATCTAGATAAGATAAGAGTTCCATAATTAAGCATGGGTTAGATAACATCACAATGTGAACATCCTACTAACTAAACATATAATTAGCTTTAGAAAGCTAATTAATCCTCACACTATCAAGTCACTTAGCATGCTACATTATCACCATCCCATCAGTGATCTAGGGGCTCCACACCTAAATGATGCTTAATTATCGCTTAATTAACAAAGAATATTATTATATAAATATAAGCATTCACACCATCTAATTAGCCTATGCATGATCATGCAAGAGTTTATTTTTTACATGGTCTCATACATTAACTTGTGTATTTAATAAATAAGTTTATGATCTAGCAACTCATTGATAGGGTGGATTACTTAATCACTTAACCAAGTGTAAGTATTTAATAAAGAAGTTTATGATCTAATAACTCATTGATAGGGTGGATTACTTAATCACTTAACCAAGTGTAATTCATTAAGGTTTCCACCACTTATTAAATAATTAATTCAATTTCTAAAATTTCTTACTTATATGAAGAACACATACAAGGTATACCAAGAATCCAATGGCAAGGGGTGAACTTAATCTTTAGGATCACACATATCTATTATGACCAAAGACTATCTATACTCAAGTAATGATAAATGACATTTTTAGCCAACTTTCAAAAATCAAGAGTTGTATTATAAACATCCAAATTTCCTACCTTTTAGGAAATATGACATATCTCCAAAATATTATCACACCATTAATGAGAAAATCCATAATACAAAATGTGAGTCCATAAACAAAATCATTGATCTAGCTTACTTCAATTTTTAAGCAATGGAAGTAAGCTCACTAAAAATGATGTTACAACCACTAAGCATCCATTGCTATAATATAGTAATGAGGACATTTTGCTTGAATCACCAAGAGGATAATTGCATAACCGATTTGCAACAGCTTAATTTTTAGCCAAGATTATAAATGTGAACCAAGCACATATGAAACATCATAGCATGTCATAATAAAGTGAAATCAAGGAATAGGTATTTAATTATACATATTTTTGAATACTTGTTTACAACTACAAAATTAAATCCCAAAACTAATCCTTTTCCAATCATGTTCCAAAATAACATTATCTCATGATATAGTGAGCTACCATCATGCTACTATCATAACTGATAGGTAAGCCCATATGATAATTAAGCATTCCATGTCATGGAAATTTCATTAGGTAATATTCATCATGAAACTTAATACATAATCTCAAATCCATTAAGGAAATACAAAACCTCTATACGATTCATCATATTGTAAAACATCAACAGTTTACTTTTTATTTGGATCTAATGCTACATACCAAGTGGATATTACTTATACAACATTCATGCATACATCACATTAATAAGCATGGAACTATTCTAACCCATGTGCATACCACATCATAAAAATACTAAGTATAATAGACTACATTCAAAGATAGCACTATAGTTGTAAAATAGAAAAGGGGAATAATTACAACTGATTACTAACACAAGATCTATTATATGAGTTTGTAGTTTAAGATTAAGGAGATTATAGATTCAATTTTTCTAATAATATCTTTACTATTTTAATCCTACTTAACCTCAATAGGTCTATCATTTACTCTTATATTCACAATAACACATAAGGATCAATAATTACATCACGCACTCAAATTACACTACTACTCATATAGTAATTAGAGTACAATATAAATACATATAAAGTAAATAAATGCAATTGACTAAGAATACAAGAATTAATAAAATAACATCAAGGATGTCTCAAATTCCACATCCTATCCAATAGTGTTATTTTTGTTAGGATTAGGAGCACAATTGATTACCTTTATATAAGCAACTAAACACGAAATTTAATTAGAAGTAATATGTAACTAGAATTTAGAAACAACATAGAATATGAGAGACAATACAACCTTGTATTAATACTCTTCCAGAAGGAAATACAATGAAGAAATCACACTCTTCCCACACCTCTTGGGCATACAGTAATTCTCCCTCAAGAGTTCTTTCTCTCAACCAATTACAACCACAACTCAAACATAGAGTTGTTCCCTTCACCAGTCAGTAACAATACTGCCAGTCCACCAAGTACTCAAAGTACTCCAAGTAGATCTCCTTTGATCTTGCACACCTGTAAATCAACTAATCTTACTTACCATGTAGATCTCCCCTGATCTTGCTACCTGCAGATCAACTGATCTTACAATTGGAAGGATCTCTTCCTTGTCCTTGATTACAATACAGCCCCATGGGTCTATTATATAGATCCCATACAAACAATAATTATACTTCCTAATTACAATAATTATAAATTCATACTAAAGACTTAAATTAGTCTTTTACATGTAGACTAACTATCCGTCTAAAATTAGACCAGTTCTAGAAATGCATGCAAACACACGCACACACAGGTTGCCGACGTCAGTTACTGTCTGACCGATGCCAGCCGACCCCTAACTGATGTCAGTTATTGTGTAGCTAAATATGACCGACATCAATTGATTAGACTGATTTTGGTTGCTTTGACACTTAGCAACCTCCTCTATCTGCATCAGTGAAGCTTTTAGCTCCACAACATAACAATCTCCCACTTGGACATAAACAGCTACACCTGTACCTGTACATCATCTAATTTTGTTTCCTAGCTTATATCCCTCTTCAAGTTCAATCTTGAAGACCAACCACCACACATCTTGTGGTGCTTCTCCTATCATCCAAGTACCCTGCCATATCCGAATCTACATACCCATGTAGAGAAGTGCTTGACCCTGCATAGCATGTTAACTTGCTATTGGTCCCTCTCAGATACCTGAGAATCCACTGAACTAATTTCTAGTGCTCCTTTCCTAAATTGGCCACAAACTTGCTAACAAATCCCACTGCTTGGGTAATATCAGGTCTAGTACACATGTACTCAACCTCATCATGTGATTTGGGACATTGTTCTGTGAACTATCCATCCATATGTGTGTTAACCAGTTCTGCATCCTGCATATTGAACTTCTCCACTACCTTATTCACATAATCCTCTGGAGACAAAATCAACCTGTGAATTTCCCTATCTCTAGAAATACTCATGCCAAAGAATTTCTTTGCTACTTCCAAATCCTTCATGGCACATCTCTGAACTAACTTTACCTTTAGCTCAGTAATCTCCTTCATGTGTGACCCTGCAACAAGCATATACACTACATACAATAATAGGATAATGTAGCTAATATTATCCAACCTGGTAAAGTAAACACAATGGTAACATTGATATTGACTAAAGCCATGCTTTGTCATACACCTATCAAACCTTAAACACCATTGTCTTGTAACCTACTCAAGACCATATAACCTGGCCTTCTATCTCATGTGTCCATTCTCTCCTTTCTTTAACCTGGGAATCCATTTGTCTTTCAGTGCTTTCATCCTTGCTGGCAACTCTACCAAATCTCCTATTTGGTTCTTTTCCAAAGAATCAATTTCCTCATTCATGCCATGCTCCCACTATTTCTTGGATTCTACCTGCATCACCTCTTCAAAACTTCCTGATTCTTGATCATCAGTGAGCAAAAAGTAGTGTAAAGAAGGGGAATAAAAAATTTGAGGCTTACTTACCCTTTCAATCCTCCTCATGGGCATTTGAGACTCCTTGATAGCTTGTTGTCTGCCCAAAATTCATTCTGATAGTGATCGATCTCGGTCATCTCTCAGTCTACACCTAATTGATGTCAGTTCCATGCGACTGACCTAACTGTCGACATTGATTCCTTAACCGACATTAGTGTCCACCTACCCGACACCACCGACTCTGGCCTGCACATGACTAATGTCGATACCTACCTGTTCAATGTCAGTTCTCACCTGATCGACATTGGTAACTATGTTTTCCTGTGAGTGATGACTTTTACCTGCGAGCTCACTTTGAATCATAACCTTGTACAAACTACCCTACTTAGAATTATTTAGCCCCTTGAGCTGATCTCTATCCATCATCTTCTCCTTGAAAACCAAGGCTTTCCTGTTCTTGTCAAAAACATCAAATTTCCTCTTTATGCAATAAACCTGATCCTTTCTTGTAGCATCAGTAACAAGAAACCTCACTTTCTTTTGTTGCTTATAGAAATCTTGATCTATGCTTTTTGAATCTAAACTCTTACCTTTTTACTCAAGAACATGCATCCCCTTCTTTCTCATGTGACCAAGCCTATAGAGCCACATCTTTGCATCTACATCTGAAGTAGATAAACTAGAAGGAGAATCAGTAATACAAGTAGATAGAGAAAGAGTACCTACTTTCTTACCTCTTGCTAAAACAAGTGCACCCTTGGAAACTTTCCAAGATTCTGCTATGAGAGTTACTATGCATCCCTCATCACCCAACTTTCCTATAGAAATCAAATTCTGCTTCAGGTCTGGGACATGCATGACCTCCTTCAACACCCATGTGTTGCCCGTCTGCAATTTCAATTGCACTTTCCCTTTGCCAACCATTTGACAAGGCTTACCATCCCCTTAATAAACTTTTCCAAAGTCTCCATGGACATAATCATGATGGAAAGAGGCACTAGAATCTAGAACCCAAGATTATACTTTATCCAAGGAACATACAAGAGCATCTTGTGCAACAATACCTGCAACATCTGCTTCTTCATTTCCTTCATGCTGATCTTCTTTCAACCAACAATATTTCTTTACATGCCCTTTCTTTCCATAGTTTCAATAGGTTATACTGCCATTTCTGGATTTGGATCTACTACTATCTTTGACCTTGATTTCCCTTGCTTGCTCTTCTCTCTTTGCCTTCCCTTGCTTTCAACACTTAAAGCATTCCCTAATGATTCCCCTGTGCTTTTCCTTCAAATTTTTTCATTCAAGATTACACTAACAACATCATCAACTTTTAAGATATTTGAAGCAGACAAAGTATTACTTACTGCCATTACCAAGCTATCCCAACTTTCAGGTAAAGAGCATAAGATTAAGAGAGCCTTAATTTCATCATCAAAAACTATATTGACTGAATTTAACTGGTTTACCAAACCATGGAAATCACTAAGATGACTATGTACCGATCCACCTTCCAACATTTGCAAATTAAATAATTACTTCATAAGAAATACCTTATTTGAAGCTGAGGGTTTTTCATATAAATTTGCCAAAAATTCCATTAACTCTACTATTGTCTTTACCTGTAATAAGTTGGAAATCACAGACGATGCCAAGCTTAACCTTATAGATCCCAGAGCCTTCTAATCAAGAACCTTCCATTCTTCATCTTTCATATCTGTGCGCTTGCATGTAACCCCACCCAACGGTAAGTACATATCTTTCTGATATAGATAATCTTCTATATGCATCCTCCATAATTGATAATTCTTGCCATTGAATTTCTCCATTCTGAGCTTACTTTCTTCTACCATTGCTTTACTCCCACTCAATCAGAAACCCCTGAGAGTGACCTGTAATCAACAAACACTAACCTGCTCTGAACAAGGCTCTAATACCACTTGTTAGGATTAGGAGCACAATTGATTACCTTTATATAAGTAACTAAACATAGAATTTAACCAGAAGTAATATGTAACTAGAATTCAAAAACAACACAGAATATGAGAGACAATACAACCTTGTATTAATACTCTTCTAGAAGGAAATACAATGAAGAAATCACACTCTTCCCACACCTCTTAGGCATACAGTAATTCTCCCTCAAGAGTTCTTTCTCTCAACCAATTACAACCACAACTCAAACACAGAGTTGTTCCCTCCACTAGTCAGTAACAATACTACTAGTCCACCAAGTACTCAAAGTACTCCTAGTAGATCTCCTTTGATCTTGCACACCTAAAAATCAACTGATCTTACTTACCATGTAGATCTCCCCTGATCTTGCTACCTGTAGATCAACTGATCTTACAATTGGAAGGATCTCTTCCTTGTCCTTGATTACAATACAGCCCCATGGGTCTATTATATAGATCCCATACAAACAATAATTAGATTTCCTAATTACAATAATTAGAAATGCATACTCAAGACTTAAATTAGTCTTTTACATGCAAACTAACTATCTGTCTAAAATTAGACTAGTTCTGGAAACACATGCAAATGCATGCACACACAGGTTGCCGACATCAGTTCCTATCTGACCGATGCTAGCCAACCCCTAACCGATGTCGATTACTGCGTAGCTGAATATGATCAATGTCAGTGATCAGACTGATGTCAATTGCTCTGACACTTAGCAACCTCCTCTATTTGCATTAGTGAAGCTTTTAGCTCCACAACATAACAATTTTCCAATATAACAATATTACAATAGCATAAGGTAATAAAATGAAGTACAACATACAAAGATAAATTAACTACCATCCAACAATCCAAAAACATATGTCAATAGGTATAGTTGGGAGGTAACTGCCATATGAAATACAAGTACAAAAATGAAGCAGATAAAAACTACAAGGAGAACACCCCTCAAAACCAACCCTATGAGCCCAACCATTTTTGGCCCTCACCACCCCAACTATCATCTTGGTGGAGGGTTTTGGTATCTAGGTTTACAAAAAAAAGTTAAACCATGGAGTGACACTATGATTATTAATATTTTTATATTATGTGATGTATTAGTTCATTGTATTATAATAATAATAATTTATATTGATGAGCTTTACTAAAAAAATTAATTAGTCAATGTTGCATAACCATTTGATAGTTGTTATTATTTTGAGTCTTAGTCAAAAGAGACAACTCATATTTACAAGCCATAGTTAAAGATCTACACTTTCTAGATTTCTTGAATGAAATTCATATAACTACCACTGTCAATGGTTTGTGGTTGTTTAATTCAGTATTAGGGGCACATTATGTAGTCAAAATTTAATATTAAGTATGAAATGTGTTTCTGAACATTTGAGTGTAGTTCAAGTGGAATATATTAACAACTCTAAAAATGCATGACAAGTCATTAAAATTGATTTAGAGGTGGACTTGTATACAAAAATTGGCATGGTTCATTTTGGTAATTGGTAGAAGAATTTTTTTTATTCCTATGGTTAGAGGATAGAAACTTATATAGATTTAGAGAAATTTAGACTTGTAAAAAATAGTCAAAATATTTGAAATGGAATTGTGATAGTGTTTAATTCTTTTTATCAGTATGGATTTACTTCTTTTATTTATCACCACTTGAATACAAATAATGAATTTTCTCTTTCACATAATTAATAACATCAAACATTGAGTGTACATAGAATGGGAATATATATTCATCCCCCTTGATGTCAACTTCAATGAATACTTTGAACCAAGGTGGGAATTTTTCACAATAGTCATTACAAATGATTAAAATATTGGAGAAAAAATATTCTATCATTGAGAATAATACCTAAAAGGTATCCAAATATGTACATCTTGATTCACAATATGTCTTGCATAAATCTCTTACATTAGAGGTATCATTTCAACCCTTTCCACCACACTTTGTGGCACTAAAATTTC